>CM059426.1:50953635-51523635 GCA_030390025.1 Squalus acanthias
GCAAGTTTATTTCCTTCAAGTGCCTATCCAGTCTCCCCTTGAAAACATTGAGTGTCTCCGCTTCCACCACTTCCATCGGCAGCGAATTCCAGGTCATCACCACTCTCTGTGTAAAAAAGTTTTTCCTCACGTCCCCCCTGTATCTCTTGCCCAAAACCTTAAATCTGTGTCGCCTAGTCCTTGTACCATCAATTAGTGGGAACAGTCTTTCCCCGTCTAGCCTATCCAAACCCGTCATAATCTTGTACACCTCTATCAAATCATCCCTCAACCTCCTTTGCTCTAATGAAAATAAATCCAGCTTCTCCAACCTGTCCTTGTAGCTAAGATCCCCCATTCCCAGAACCATTCTGGTAAATCTCCTCTTCACATCCTTCCTAAAGTGTGGTGACCAGAACTGGACGCAATACTCCAGTTGTGGCCTAACCAGCACTTTATAAAGGTTCAGCATAACTTCTCTACATTTGTACTCAATACCTCTATTTATGAAGCCCAAGATCCCATATGCTTTGTTAATCACTCTCTCAATATGTCCTGCCACCTTCAGGGAAATATGCACATTAACTCCCAGGTCCCTCTGTCCCTGCACACTCTTTAAAACTGTGCCATTAAGTGTATATTGCCTCTCCCTGTTCCTTCTGCCAAAATGCATCACCTCACACTTCTCTGTATTAAATTCCATCTGCCACTGGTCTGCCCATTCTGCTAGCCTTTCTATGTCCTGTTGCAGTCGAATGATATCATCATCACTGTTTGCCACACCCCCAAGTTTGGTGTCATCGGCAAATTTAGAAATTCTACTCTGTATTCCAATATCGAGGTCATTTATAAAAATCAAATAAAGCAGTGGCCCCAGCACTGACCCTTGGGGAACACCACTGTCTACCATCCTCCAGTCTGAAAAACAGCCATTTACCACAACTCACTGTTTTAGGTCCTTAAGCCAATTCCTTATCCAAGCTGCCACTGACACACCTATTCCATGAGCGTCAATTTTGTTAATCAGCCTTCTATGTGGTACTTTGTCAAATGCCTTCCGAATATCCATGTAGACAACATCCATTGCATTCCCTTCATCAATCCTTCCTGTTACTTCATCAAAAAATTCAATTAGATTAGTCAAAAACGATCTGCCTTTTACAAACCCATGTTGGCTCTCCTTAATTAGCTTAAACCTCTCCAAATGCCCATTAATTTTTTCCTTGAATATTGTTTCTAAAACTTTACCCACCACTGATGTTAAACTGACCGGCCTGTAGTTACTAGGATTGTCCTTACACCCTTTCTTGAACAATGGTGTCACATTTGCCACTCCCAATCCTCAGGCACCTCCCCCGCATCTAGGGAAGTTTGGAAAATTATGGCAAGCCCTTCCGCTATCTCCTCCCTCAATTCCCTTAGCAACCTGGGATGCAAGCCATTTGGACCAAGCGACTTATCCACTCTAAGCATACCCAGTCTTTCTAGTATCCTGTCGATCAATTTTCACCCCTTCCATTGCTTCTACCTTTTCCACTTCTACCGATCAGCATCCACCTCCTTAGTAAACACCGATACAAAGTACTAATTGAGTATTCTAGCCTTGCCCTGCACTTCTAAGCATATATCACCTTCTTTGTCTCTAATAGGCCCCACCCCGCCTCTTACTACCCGCTTACTGTTTACATGCCGGTAGAAGATTTTTGGGTTCCCTTTTATGTTAACTGCCATTCTACTCTCATTTTCTCTCTTTGCCAATCGTATTTTCACCTTCACTTCCCCTCTCAACTTATTGTATTTGGTCTGGTTCTCCCTTGAAGAATTCACCTGACATGATTTTTTTTTTGTTTCATCATCTTCTCTGTCTCCCTCGTCATCCAAGGAGCCCTTGCTTTGGTTCCCTTACCCTTCCCTCTTGTTGGAATGTACCTAGCCTGTACTTGGAATATCTCCTTCTTAAAGATCATCCATTGTTCCGTTAGAGTTTTTCCTGTCAGTCTTTGGTTCCATTTTACCCTGGCTAGATCCTTTCGCATCCCATTGAAGTTAGCCCTATTCCAGTTTAGAAGTTCCACTCTAGATTGTTCCTTGCTCCTCTCCATTGCTAATCTAAATCTTATGATACGATGATCAGTCTTACCCAAGTGTTCTCCCACAGACACTTGGTCGACCTGGCCCACCTCATTCTCCAGCACCAGATCCAGCAATGCCTCCTTCCTAGTTGGGCCAAGAACATATTAGTCAAGGAAATTCTCCTGAACACATTTCAGAAATTCCTCCCCCTCCTTTCCCTTTACCCTAGCATTATCCCAATCGATATTTGAGTAATTAAAGTCCCCCAATATCACCACTCTATAGCTCTTGCAAATCTCTGCGATTTCCCTGCAGATTTGCTTCTCTACCTCCCTCTCATTATTTGGAGGCCTATAGAATACCCCAAATAACGTGAGCATACCCTTTTTGCTCCTCAACTCTAACCAAATGGGTTCTGTCCTTGTCCTCTCAAGAACATCCTTCCTTAATCAGCACTGCCACCCCACCTCCCTTTTTTCCTTCCCTATCTTTTCTGAACACCTTGTACCCTTGAATATTAAGTGCCCAGTCCTCACCGTTTTTAAGCCACGTTTCCGATATTGCCACAACATCATATTGCCACACAGCTAATTGTGCTTGCAGCTCACCAACCTTATTCACCACACTTTGTGCGTTTACATACATGTATTCTAAACCCATTTTTAATTTTTCATAGTCTTTCTTAGTCTGCTCCTATCTAATATGGTACTACTACTGCCTCGAGTACTATCTTCCCTAGTACTATCCAACACACTCACTCTTTTATGCACCTTATTCCTCTTTTCTACTCCTATATGCTGGTGCCCAGCCCCCTGCCAAATTAGTGTAAACCCTCCCCAACAGGACTAACAAACCTCCCGGTGAGAATATTGGTCCTGGCTCTGTTGAGGTGTAACCCGTCTGGCTTGTACAGGTCCCACCTTTCCCAGAAACAGTCCCAATGCCTCAGGAATCTAAAGCCCTCCCTCCTGCACCATCTCTCCAGCCACACATTCATCTGTTCTATCCTCCTATTCCTGTACTCACTAGCACGTGGCACCGGGAGTAATCCGGAGATTACGACCTTTGAGGTCCTGCTTTTTAATCTCGCCCCTAGCTCCCTGGGGGGAGAAATTCAGTATCGCCCCATTTGGGGCGCAATTATCGGCCGGGCGCAAAGATTAGCGCCTGGCGCTAATTATCGCCACCGACTGCAAACTTGACTTTTATCGCCCCTGGAGGTGATTGGAGCGCTAAATCAGGCGCTTCACACCTGTCTTAAGGCGCAAAGGCCGAGGAGCGAGACGCTACATCAGAGCGCTGGCGAAGCTCATGTAATGTCAGTCAGCAATGAAACACACACACAATGGTGCGGGCCAGTTCTTAAAGGGGATGGTTATTCTTGCTTTCCATCCACATCCTGCTCATTGCAGCCTTGAATCTCGGCCTGGAGAGACCTGCACATCAAATCTGCTGGAACGAACAATGGAGAGGACCAGGCAAAGAGCTCAGAGTGCAGCCCCCACAGTCTCTTCTAAATCGATACAAGGAATGGCAAATCAAAATGAACCTGCAAAGTGCTGCTCAGTACCCAAAACTCCTTCACACAACGTTGAATCTCTCCAGAAGTCTCTCTCTCTCTCTCTCAGAATGCGTAGTTCAAAAATGGCACCAACAATAAAAGGCAGGAAGCGGTCACCTTTAAATAGCGCTCCCCCTTTCCCTTCATGACTGCAGAACGCTCCCCTCAACCTGTCATTGCTAGCGTCAGGCAGTAAGGCAGGGGGCGCCACTCAATATCCGCTCCGGGGCGATACCTGGGCGTTGCGCACTCGACTGATGTCACAATCTGCCGGCGCAGGAGATTGTGGCGGTAGTGTTTAGCGCCGCCGCAAAATGTCTAGTTAATTTCGCGAGCGGCGCAAACTTCGCCACGCCTGGGCGCTAGATGCTTTGCGCCCCATTAGCGCCCTCTTAAGGTGCTAACAGGAGGCGCAACCAACTGAATTTTTCCCCCCTAAACTCTGCCTGCAGGACCTCATCCATCTTTCTGCCTACGTCGTTGGTACTGATATGGACAACGACCTCTGGCTGTTCACCTTCCCCCCTCAGAGTGTCCTGCAGCTGCTCAGTGATATCCTTCTAGGTGGAAGAGGTCGCGGGTTTGGGAGGTGCTGCCGAAGAAGCCATATCGAGTTACTGCAGTGCATCTTGTAGATGGTACACACTGCAGCCACGGTACGCCGGTGGTGGAGGGAGTGATGTTTAAGGTGGTGGATGGGGTGCCAATCAAGCGGGCTGCTTTGTCCTGGATGGTGTTGAGCTTCTTGAGTGTTGTTGGAGCTGCATTAAGCCAGGCAAGTGGAGAGTATTCCATCACACTCCTTACTTATGCCTTGTAGATGGTGGAAAGGCTTTGGGGAGACAGGAGGTGAGACACTCGCCACAGAATACCCAGCCTCTGACCACCTCTTGTTGCAACAATATTTATGTGGCTGGTCCAGTTAAGTTTCTGGTCAATGGTGACCCTGAGGATATTGATGGTGGGGGATTCAGCGATGGTAATGCCTTTGAATGTCAAGGGGCGGTGGTTAGACGCTCGCTTGCTGGAGATAGTCATTGCCTGGCACTTCTGTGGCGCGAATGTTACCTGCCACTTATCAGCCCAAGCCTGAATGTCGTCCAGGTTTTGTTGCATGCGGGCATGGACTGCTCCATTATCTGAGGAGTTGCAAATGGCACTGAACACTGTGCAGTCATCAGCAAACATCCCGACTTCTGACCTTATGATGGAAGGAAGGTCATTGATGAAACAGCTGAAGATGTTTGGGCCTAGGACACTGCCCTGAGGAACTCCTGCAGCAATGTCCTGGGGTTGTGATGCTTGAACTCCAACTACCACAACCATCTTCCTTTGTGCTAGGTATGACTCCAGCCAGTGGAGAGTTTTCCCCCCGATTCCCATTAACTTCAGTTTTACTCGGGCTCCTTGATGCCACACTCGGTCAAATGCTGCCTTGATGTCAAGGGCACTCTCTCACCTCACCTCTGGAATTCAGCTCTTTTGTCCATGTTTGGACCAAGGCTGTAATGAGGTCTGGAGCTGAGTGGTCCTGGCAGAACCCAAACTGGGCATCAGTGAGCAAGTGCTGCTTGATAGCACTGCTGATGGCACCTTCCATCACTTTGCTGATGATTGAGAGTAGACTGATGGGGCAGTAATTGTCCAGATTGGATTTGTCCTGCTTTTTGTGGACAGGACACACCTGGGCAGTTTTCCACATTGTCGGATAGATGCCAGTATTATAGCTGTACTGGAACAGCTTGGCTAGAGGCACAGCTAGATCTGGAGCACACGTCTTCAGCACGATAGCCGGGATGTTGTCAGGTCCCATTGCCTTTGCTGTATCCAGTGCGCTCAGCCGTTTCTTGATATCACATGGAGTGAATCGAATTGGCTGAAGACTGGCTTCTATGGTGGTGCTAACCTCAGGAGGAGGCCAATATGGATCATCCACTCGGCACTCCTGGCTGAAGATGGTTGCAAACGCTTCAGCTTTGTCTTTTGCACTCACGTGCTGGGCTCCACCATCATTGAGGATGGTGATATTCATGGAGCTTCCTCCTCCTGTTAGTTGTTTAATGGTCCACCACCATTCACAACTGGATGTGGCAGGACTGCAGAGCTTTGATCTGATCCGTTGATTATGGGATCACTTAGCTCTATCTATAGCATGCTGCTTCCACTTTTTAGCATACATGAAGTCCTGTGTTGCAGCTTCCCCAGGCTGGCACCGCATTTTTAGGTACACCTGGTGCTGCTCCTGGCATGCTCTTCACACTCCTTATTGAAACAAGGTTGGTCCCAGCGAAGAGGGGGCATGAAAAAACGCTAGCGGGCAAAATAAAGGAAAATCCCAAGGTGTTTTATAAGTATATTAAGGGCAAGAGGATAATTAGGGAAAGAGTAGGGCCCATTAGGGACCAAAGTGGCAATGTGTGTCGAGCTGGAAGATGTAGGTGAGGTTTTAAATTAATATTTTGCATCTGTGTTCACTATGGAGAAGGACGATGTAGGCATAGAAATCAGGCAGGGGGATTGTGATATACTTGAACAAATTAGTATTGAGAGGGAGGAGGTACTAGCGGTTTTAGCGGGCTTAAAAGTGGATAAATCCCCAGGCCCAGACGAGATGTATCCCAGGCTGCTGTGTGAGGCAAGGGAGGAGATTGCAGGGGCCCTGACACAAATTTTCAGAACCTCTCTGGCCACAGGGGAGGTGCCAGAGGACTGGAGAACAGCTAATGTAGTACCATTATTCAAAAAGGGTAGTAGGGATAAACCAGGGAATTACAGGCCAGTGAGCCTAACATCAGTGGTAGGGAAATTATTGGAAAAAATTCTGAGTGACAGAATTAGTCTCCACTTGGAGAGGCAAGGATTAATCAAGGATAGTCAGCATAGCTTTGTCAGGGGGAGATCATGTCTGACCAATTTGATTGAATTTTTCGAGGGGGTGATTAGGTGTGTGGATGAGGGTAGTGCAGTTGATGTAGTCTACATGGACTTCAGTAAGGGTTTTGACAAAGTCCCGCATGGGAGACTGGTCAAGAAGGTAAGAGCCCATGGGATCCAGGGCAATTTGGCACATTGGATCCAAAATTGGCTTCGTGGCAGGAGGCAGAGGGTGATGGTCGAAGGTTGTTTTTGTGACTGGAAGCCTGTGTCCAGTGGTGTACCACAGGCTGGGTCCTTTGCTGTTTGTAGTGTACATTAATGATTTAGATATGAATGTAGGAGGTATGATCAGTAAGTTCGCAGATGACACGAAAATTGGTGGAGTGGTAAATAGCGAGGATGGAAGCCTCAGGCTGCAGGACGATATAGGCGGGTTGGTCAGATGGGCAGAACAGTGGCAAATGGAATTTCACCCTGAAAAGTGTGAGGTGATGCATTTTGGGAGGACTAACAAGGCAAGGGAATACACAATGAATGGTAGGATCCTAGGGAGGACAGAGGATCAGAGGGACCTTGGTGTGCATGTACATAGATCCCTGAAGGCAGCAGGACAGGTAGATAAGGTGGTTAAAAAGGCATATGGGATACTTGCCTTCATTAGCCGAGGCATAGACTATAAGAGCAGGGAGGTTATGATGGAGCTGTACAAAACGCTAGTTAGGCCACAGCTGGAATACTGTGTGCCGTTCTGGTCGCCACACTATAGGAAGGATGTGATTGCATTGGAGAGGGTGCAGAGGAGATTTACCAGGATGTTACCTGGGCTGGAGCGCTTCAGCTATGAAGAGAGACTGGACAGGCTGGGGTTGTTTTCCTTAGAGCAGAGAAGGCT
Source organism: Squalus acanthias (assembly GCA_030390025.1). NCBI lineage: Eukaryota > Metazoa > Chordata > Chondrichthyes > Squaliformes > Squalidae > Squalus > Squalus acanthias. Next base: position 50,961,018 of record CM059426.1, read on the forward strand.
GAGGGGGGACCTGATTGAGGTGTACAAAATTATGAGGGGCATAGATCGGGTAGATAGAAAGGAACTTTTCCCCTTAGTAGAGGGGTCAATAACCAGGGGGCATAGTTTCAAGGTAAGGGGCAGGAGGTTGAAAGGGGATTTGAGGAAAAACTTTTTCACCCAGAGGGTGGTTGGAATCTGGAACTCACTGCCTGAAAGGGTGGTAGAGGCAGGAACCCTCACAACATTCAAGAAGCATTTAGATGAGCACTTGAAACGCCACAGCATACAAGGCTACGGACCAAGTGCTGGAAAATGGGATTAGAATAGATAGGGCTTGATGGCCGGCGTGGATATGATGGGCCGAAGGGCCTCTTTCTGTGCTGTATAAATCTATGACTCTATGGGGGAGAAATTCAGTATCGCCCCATTTGGGGCGCAATTATCGGCCGGGCGCAAAGATTAGCGCCTGGCGCTAATTATCGCCACCGACTGCAAACTTGACTTTTATCGCCCCTGGAGGTGATTGGAGCGCTAAATCAGGCGCTACACACCTGTCTTAAGGCGCAAAGGCCGAGGAGTGAGGCACTAACTCAGAGCGCGGGCGCAGCGTAGGTGCTGTCAGTTAGCGATGGAACACAGACACACTGGCACCGGACAGTTCTTAAAGGGGAGGGTCGATCTTGCACTCCAGCCACACCCTGCTCATTGGAGCCTTGAATCTCGGCCTGGAGAGACCTGTGCCTAAATCTTCCAGCCAAGGACTATGGAGAGGGTAAGAGAACGAGCTCAGCGCTTCAGCGAGCGGGCCTTGGATGCTTTGGTTGGCGCGGTGGAGCGCAGAAGATCTATACTCTTCCCTGAGAGTGGCAGGAGGCCTTTGCCGCGCGAGTACAGAAGAGTGTGGAGGGAGGTGGCTCAGAGCGTCTCCTCCAGGAGCATGGTGCCCAGGACCCATATACAATGTCGAAAAAAGTTCAACGACCTCACTCGGGTCGTCAGGGTGAGTGGCTTTTTTTCAATCCCTCTCCATCCCTCCATCTCAACCTCACTCTATGGCCAGAGGGTCTTAAAACCCCAATGCACAACACTCATCCAACACCTATGGCCCTCTCATGAAACACACACGCACATTCCACACTTTGCATACAGTAAGGGCTATTCACCTGTGGGAGGCACATCAGGCAAGACCATGGCTGCATACAGTAAGGGCTATTCACCTATGGGAGGCACATCAGGCAAGACCATGGCTGCATACAGTAAGGGCTATTCACCTATGGGAGGCACATCAGGCAAGACCATGGCTGCATACAGTAAGGGCTATTCACCTATGGGAGGCACATCAGGCAAGACCATGGCTGCATACAGTAAGGGCTATTCACCTATGGGAGGCACATCAGGCAAGACCATGGTTGCATACAGTAAGGGCTATTCACCTATGGGAGGCACATCAGGCAAGACCATGGCTGCATACAGTAAGGGCTATTCACCTATGGGAGGCACATCAGGCAAGACCATGGCTGCATACAGTAAGGGCTATTCACCTATAGGAGGCATATCAGGCAAGACCATGGCTGCATACAGTAAAGGCTATTCACCTATGGGAGGCACATCAGGCAAGACCATGGCTGCATACAGTAAGGGCTATTCATCTATGGGAGGCACATCAGGCAAGACCATGGCTGTATATTTACTCAGACGCCGTCCTTTTTCTTGCAGGCCAAGCTATCTCATAATAGGAGACAGCAGCAACGGACTGGTGGAGGGCGGCCACAGCTGCAACCCCTCAGCGATCTTGAGGCGCGCGTCCAGAGGATTGTGGCAAGCCGGGTGATCGGTCCCGTCGCCACTGGAGACGCCGAGCCCGTTCGGGGCAGCAATGGTAAGGTCATCACCTTTTTGTCCTCTGTCCTTCCACTTGTCCCTCACAAAACCAGCCATTGACACTTTCAATCCAACTTACTAAATCGCTGCACTCATTCCTCCCTTACTGCCACCCTGTCCTCACGCTAAAGCCACTCTTGTACCTCCCTGCTTTCAGATGGTGATTCACCAGCTGAGGAGACGGGCCTTCAAGCTGCCAGTGGGAGTGAAGCTGCAGCCGAGGAGGAAGATGAAGGTGGAGCATCAGTGCCACCCTCTCCCGAGGAAGCCCATGCCCACACTGGGAACACGCCTTCCCTGGAGGGGAGCAGGCGGGAAGGGTCTGATGAGGGTGAAGCTCCAGGACCCAGCGGGCTGCAGCAACGCCATGGGGGTAGGGAAGCTCAGGGGCCTTCTCCCCGGAGGGAGAGTATGCCAGCGAGTCCTACTGCACTGGACGCAGAGGAGGAGCGGCTCATCGCTGAAATGAACACCCAGGCGGTGGACATGCACACTGAGCTCATGGGTGCAGTGGGAAGGGTGCCCGAATGCATTGAATCACTGGCAAGGAGTGTGGAGCACTTCGCTGTAGCACAGGCGGAGGCCACGCTAAAGCTTAGTGCTGCAATTCAGTCACTGGCTGCCATGAACCCATCTCAGATTGCTCTCATGCAGACTCAGATTGAGGCCACGCGAGCACTGACTGCTGCCATCCTCGATGGTTCGTACACATTTCCCCGGGGCTCTCACCGCGCCGCAGCAGGCCAGCAATCTGTGCTCCAGCAGATTGCTCCGGATGCTGAAGTGCTGCCCCGTGGGAGTGCCAGTGTCTCGGTCGAGCAGGGAGTTGCTGTCCTCTCTCAAGATGACAGCATTCCTGCTGCCACCACTGTCACTTCTCCACTGCACTTGCCACTGCCTGTAGGACAGACTGCTGCCGCCCAGTGCAGAGTTGGTACAGTCTGCAGCCGGGCCCTCCAGGCCCAGAGCTGGTCGAGGCCATCCTTCAAGGGCATCTGCAGTCTCAGGTTCTGACAATCAGCAGCCTTCCACCAGCCTTGCTGCAGCCACTGGGGTCCCATTACGGAGGAGCAGTAGGGTGGGAAGGGGTAAGTGCGCAAGGGAAGGAGATCACCCTCGAAGGGCAAAAAGTAGGAGGTGTGACAAAATGTTGGTCATTTTTTTATTAAAGGCTAAGGTTCGTGGTCAAACTTTTGAACATTATCTCCAGGTTATGAGAACCAGTTGTGTTAATGACTGTGTTTTTGTGTTTCTTTCTACAGTATTAGTTTGTCATGAGGAAATGACACACACAGAGTTTGTGAAATAAATAAGTTTTGTATTCAAAATATACATGTTTGGTCTTTGGAATCATTGCTGCCTTGGCCGGCTTAGGGGTGCGGGTTGGTTTCATTCATGTTGTTCTCAATGGCAGAAGCCATTTCCTCAGCAGGGGCCTAGAAGCGGCTTGCTATCAGCCGTTGACAGACGGCCCTTCCAGTTTCTACATTGTAGGCCTCCCTCCCGCCTTGGTGCTGCTGATGATCATCCTCCTCCTCTTCCTCCTCCTCTTCCTCCTCCTCCTCTGGTGGTGCTCCAAGGCCTGGTGGCATTGGCTGGGTCCTGAGGATTGCCATGTTATGCAGCATGCAGCACACAACTACGAAGTGGGAAACTTGCTCAGGCGAGTACTGCAGGGCTCCTCCAGAATGGTCCAGACAGCGGAACCGTTGCTTCAGCACGCCGATTGTGTGCTCAACGATGTTCCTGGTAGCTTGATGGCTCTCGTTGTACCGCAGCTCAGCAGGGGTGTTGGGCGTACGGAGCGGTGTCATCAGCCAGGTGCTCAGTGGATATCCCTTGTCCCCGAGAAGCCAACCAACTGGCTGATGCGGTGCCTGGAAAAGTTCTGCCACAGTAATCTGGCGCAGGATGAATGCATCATGGCAGCTGCCAGGATAGTGGGCATTGACAGCGAGTATCAGCTGTCTGTGGTCACAGACCAACTGAACGTTTAAGGAATGGAACCCCTTTCTGTTGCGGAAATCCTCGGCATTCTCATGCAGAGCACGCAAAGCCACATGCATGCAGTCAATGGCACCCTGCACCATGGGGAAGCCCGCTATCCTAGCAAAGCCCATTGCGCGTTCTTGCTGCTTGTCTGGGGTCATGGGGAAAGAGATGTACTCTCGCCTCCTTTTAAAGAGGGCATTTGTGACCTGACGGATGCAGCAATGCACCGCGAACTGGGAGATATTGGCGATGTTCCCAGTAGCTGATTGAAATGAACCAGCGGCATAAAAGTTCAGAGCCACTGTGATCTTCACTGCCACCGACAGAGACATCCTGGACCTCAGTTGAGGCTGCAGATCTGGCTGCAGCAGATGGCAGAGCTCAGTGACTACCTCCTTGCTGAAGCGCAGCCTTCGCAAACACTGCTCCTCAGACATATTAATATATGTGAATTGTTGGCGATATACCCTGGGAGGGTAAGGTCTCCTGTACAGAGGCCTGTTGGCCCTCCTCCGTCTGGCCATGATTGCCACTCTCTCTCTGCGTCTCTGTGTCCTCCGATTCTGGTGGCGCAGGACGACGCCCCCAATCAGTGCAGCCCCCATAGTCTCTTAGCAATCAAAGTTATGAAGGCCAAAAACCAAAGTACCTGCAAAGTTATGATCAGTAGCCAAAACTACCTCACACAGCGTTGACTCAATGCAGAAGTCTCTCTTTCTCTCTCTCCGAATCTCTCTCTCTCTCTCTCAGAACGAGTGGTGCAAAAATGTCAACCACAGAGAAAGACAGGAAGAGGCCCCCTTTAAATAGCGCCCCCCCAGCCCCACAGCGACTGGGGAGCGTTCCAGTCTTCCGTCGTTGGTTGCGCCAGGCGGAAAGGATGGGGGCGCCACTCAATTTCCACTCCGGGGCGCCACAAGGGCGTTGCACCCTCGTATGACGTCAAGATCTGCGTGCGCAGGAGATCGCGGCGGTAAAGTTTAGCGCCGCCGCAAAATGTCTAGTTAATTTCGCGAGCGGCGCAAACATCGCTGCGCCCAGGCGCTAGTTGCTTTGCGCCCCATTAGCGCCCTCTTAAGGCGCTAACGGGAGGCGCAACCAACTGAATTTCTCCCCCTATGACTTTTACTAGTCAGAAATCTATTGACTTATGTTTTGAATATTCCCAATGACTGAGCCTCCACAGCCCTCTGGGGTAGAGAATTCCAAAGATTCACCACTCTCTGTGTGAAGACATTTCTTCTTATCTCAGTCCTGAATGGCCTACCCTTTATCCTGAGGCTGTGGCCCCTGGTTCTAGACTCCCCAGCCAAGGGACACATTCTCCCAGCATCCACCCGATCAAGCCCTGTAATAATTTTGTATGCTTCAATGAGATCCCCTCTCATTCTTCTGAATTCAAGAGAATACAGGCCTAGTTTACTCAATCTCTTCTCATATGACAGTCCCGCCATCCCAGGAATCAATCTTGTGAACCTTCATTGCACTCCCTCTATGGCAAGTATATCCTTCCTTAGGTAAGGAGACCAAAATTGTACACAGTAGTCCAGGTGTGGTCTCTCCAAGGCCCTATATAATTGGAGTAAGACTTCTTTACTCCTGTACTCAAATCCTCTTGTAATGAAGGCCAGCATACCATTTGCCTTCCTAATGCACATTCACTTCCAGTGACTCATGTACAAGGAAACCCAAGTCCCTTTGAGCATCTGCATTCCCCAACCTTTCACCATTTAGGAAATACTCTGCCTTTCTGTTTTTTCTAACAAAGTGGATAACTTCACATTTATCCACATTATATTCCATCTGCCATGTTCTCGCCCACTCACTGAGCCTGTCGAGATCCCCTTGAAGCCTCTTCACATCCTCTTCACAACTGACACTGCCAACTAGCTTTGTATCATCAACAAATTTGGAAATGTTACATTTAGTCCCCTCATCCAAATCATTGATATAGATTGTGAATAGCTGGGGCCCAAGCACCAATCCTTGCGGTCCCCCACTAGTCACAGCCTGCCATCCTGAAAAAGACCGGTTTATCCCTACTCTTTGTTTTCTGTCTGTTAACCAATTCTCAATCCATGTACCCTAATTTTGTTCACCAACCTCTTGTGTGGGACCTTATCGAAAGCCTTCTGAAAATCCAAATACACCACATCTACCGGTTCCCCTTTGTCTACTCCACTAGTTACATCCTCAAAGAACTCCAATAGGTTTGTCAAACAGGATTTTCCTTTCATAAATCCATGTTGACCCTGCCCAATCTTACTATTAGTTTCTAAGTGCCCAGTTATTGCATCCTATATAATAGATTCCAGCATTCCCAACTACTGATGTGAGGCTGACAGGTCTGTAGTTCCCCGTTTTCTCTCTCCTTCCTTTCTTAAATAGCTGGGGTTACATTTGCTATCCTCCAATCTGCAGGAACCGTTCCAGAATCTATAGAATTTCGGAAGATGACAACCAATGCGTCCACTATCCCAATGGGCACCTCTTTCAAAACGAGTCCTTGGGATTTATCGACGTTTAGTCCCATTAATTTTGCTAGAACTGTTTTTTTACCTAATAATAATTTCTTTAATTTCCTCATTCTCGCCACACCCTTGGTTTTCTCGTATTTCTGGGAGGTTTTTTGGTGTCTTCCTCCGTGAAGACAGAAACAAAGTATTTATTTAATTTCTCTGCCATTTCTTCATTCCCCATTATAAATTCTCCCATCTCTGACTGTAAAGGGCCTACATTTACCTTCGCCAGTCTTTTCCTTTTCACATACCTATAGAAGCTTTTACAGTCCGTTTTTACATTTTTCGCTAGTTTGTGCTCAAATTCCAATTTCCCTTTCTTTATCAATTTCTTGGTCCCCCTTTGCTGATTTCTAAAAAGATCCCAATCCTCAGGCTGACTGCTTTTTCTGGCAACTTTATAAGCTTCCTCCTTTGACTTAATACCAGCTTTAATTTCTTTTGTTACCCATGGTTGGATCACTTTTCCTTTTGGGTTTTTATGCCCTAGAGGAATATATGTTTGTTGCAAATTATGCATTATTTCCTTGAATGTTAGCCATTGTATGTCCACCTTCATACCTTTTAGTGTAGTCTCCCAATCTACCATGGCCAACTTGTCCCTCATACCCTTGTAGTTTCCTCTGTTTAGATTGAAGACCTTAGTTTCAGATTAGACTACATCACTCTCAAACTTAATGTAAAATTCAATCATATTATGGTCACTTGTCTCTAAAGGCCCCTTTACCACAAGATTATTGATTAGCCCTTTCTCATTACATAGCCTGTTCCCTGGTTGGTTCCTCCGCATACTGATCCAGGAAACCATCTCGCATGCATTCCAAGAATTCGTCCTCCACACCATACAGGAGGGCGGGTATCACTACTGCTCTGTAGACCATGAGCTTGGTGTGGGTTTGAGGTTCTGCTCTTCAAACACTCTCTTCCTCAGGTGACCGAAGGCTGCACTGGCACACTGAAGGCGGTGTTGGACTTCGTCATCGACGTCTGCCCTTGTTGACAGTAGGCTCCTGAGGTATGGAAAGTGGTCCACGTTGTCCAAGGCCTCGTCATGGATTTTGATAATTGGGGAGCAGTACTATAATTGAACAATGGGCTGCCTTTAAAGAAGAGATGTTTCGGGTACAGTCGAGGTACATTCCCACAAGGGGGAAAGGTAGGGCAACCAAAGCCAGATCTCCCTGGATGATGAAAGAGATAGAGAGTAAGATGAAGCAGAAAAAGGGGGTGTATGGCAGATGTCAGGTTGAGAATACAAGTGAGAAACAGGCTGAATATAGAAACTTTAGATGGGAAGTGAAAAAGGAAATAAGAGGGGCAAAGAGAGAATATGAGAATAGATTGGCAGCTAATTAAAAGGGAATCCAAAAGTCTTCTATAGGTATATAAATAGTAAACGGGTAGTAAGAGGAGGGGTGGGGCTGATTGGGGCCCAAAATGGAGACCTACGTATGGAGGCAAAGGGCATGGTTGAGGTACTAAATTAATACTTTGCATCTGTCTTTACCAAGGAAGAAGATGTTGCCGAAGTCATAGTGAAAGAGGAGGTAGTTGAGGTACTGGATGGGTTAAAAATTGATAAAGAGGAGATAATAGAAAGGCTGGCTATACTTAAAGTAGATAAATCACCAGGACCGGATGGGATGCATCCTAGGATGCTGAGGGAAATAAAGATGGAAATTGCGGAGGTACTGGCCATAATCTTCCAATCCTCCTTGGATACGGTGGTGGTGCCAGAGGACTGGAGAATTGGAAATGTTACACCCTTGTTCAAAAAATGGTGTAAGGATAAACCCAGCAACTACAGGCCAGTCAGTTTAATCTCGGTAGTGGGGAAGCTTTTAGAAACGATAATCAGGGATAAAATTAACAGTCACTTAGACAAGTGTGGATTAATTAAGGAAAGGCAGCATGGATTTGTTAAAGACAAATCATGGGCCAGAAATTCGGGTCCCCACGGGTGAGTACGCGCTGTGTACTCACCTGTAGGGCCACCGGAAGTGCCGGTTTTGCGCATGCACTGTGCATGCACGGGAAACCGGAATTTCCGGTCTCTTGAAGGAAGGGGTTCACGGGTCAGCCGCGTGCGCGGGAGAGGCAGCGCGTACGCATCGAACTTCGGCTTTTTTTACAGGTTTCTCCGTGCGGGTAAGTCCCTAGCAGCTGCGCGTGGAAAAAGCAGGCGCAAGGCCTGCTTTTAACAAGGTAAGAGGTGAATTAAGTAAAATTGAAAAAATTTTCCACAGGTTTATCATTTTTAAATACTTTAAAGAAAGGTAAGTTTATTTTTAGCCCCGTTAAAAACTTTAATAAATTTTTTCAAAAATTAAAATTTTTGTTTAAAGTAGTTAATTTATGTAATTTTTAATTATTTTAAAAATGTGATTTTTTAAAAATTTATTTGAAGTTTTACTTAGGTTTTGGGGCCGATCTCTATTCATAGATTTGACAGGTCTTCCCCATTGCCCACGTGATCCCAGGGGACGCTGCGAACTAGCTTCGCTGCTGGGATACGCGAGCACTGCACACCGGCAGCTGGAGGAGGCCCAGGATCAGAATCCCACACGGGCCCACAGCACAACGGCAGGCGCGCTATGTAAGTGCACCCGCTATGCTTGCACCCACGGGAAGCCTCCGAGCCGAATTTCTGGGCCCATGTTTAACCAACTTGATTGAGTTTTTTGATGAGGTAACAGAGAGGGTTGATGAGGGCAGTGTCCTTCCTGGAGTGCTAAACCTAATTTCTTGAAAGCTGACAATCATTAGCGCCTGGCGCGAAGTTTCCCAGCTTTCAAAGGTTACCACCCCCAAACAGGGCGATAATGAATTTCTCCCCCATAGAGTACAAGAGCAAGGAAGTTATGATAAACCTTTATAAAACACTGGTTCGGCCTCAACTGGAGTATTGTGTCCAATTCTGGGCACCGCACTTTAGGAAGGATGTGAAGGCCTCAGAGAGGGTGCAGAAAAGATTTACAAGAATGATTCCAGGGATGAGAGACTTCAGTTACATGGATAGACTAGAGAGGCTGGGGTTGTTCTCCTTAGAGCAGAGAAGTTTGAGAGGAGATTTGATAGAGGTGTTCAAAATCATGAGGGGTCTAGGTAGAGTAGATAGAGAGAAACTGTTCCCATTGGCGGAAGGGTCAAGAACCAAAGGACACAGATTTAAGGTGATTAGCAGATGAACCAAAGGCGACATGAAGAAAATCTTTTTTACGCAGCGAGTGGTTAGGATCTGGAATACACTGCCTTAAAGGGTGGTGGAGGCAGACTCAATCATGGCTTTCAAAAGGGAATTGGATAATTACCTGAAGGAAAAAAAATTGCAGGGCTACAGAGAAAGGGCAGGGGAGTGGGACTAGCTGAAGTGCTTTTGCAGAGAGCTGGCATGGGCTCGACGGGCCCAATGGCCTCCTTCTGTGATGTAACCATTCTATGATTCTATGATTCTATGCCACCAGTTACATCCTGCCAATTAGATTACCTGCCTATTATCTATCCCTACTCTACTGCCGCTCAGCCAATCTCCTAACGACGTCAATAATTTGCCCTCAATTCCATAAGCTTCAACTTTAGCTAACAGTCTGTTATGTGGGACTTTATCAAATGTCTTCTGGAAGCCCATATAAATAACATCCATAGACATTCCCCTGTCCACTACTTTAGTCACCTCTTCAAAAAATTTAGTATGGTTCATCAGGCCTGACCTACCCTTTACAAATCCTTGCTGGCTCTCTCTGATCAGCTGAAAATTTTCAAGGTGTTCAGTCACTCCATCCTTAATTATAGACTCTAGTAATTTCCCGACAACAGGTGTTAGGCTAACTGGTCTATAATTCCCTCTCTCACCTTTCTTAAATGTGCAATTTTCCAATCTAAAGGAATGGTTCCTAAATCGAGAGAACTTTGGAAGATCATATTTAGGGCATCTGCAATGTTCTCACCTACTTCCTTTAAATCCCTGGGATGTAAACCATCTGGTCCTGGGGATTTGTCACTCTTTAGTGCCATTATTTTCTTCATTACTGTTAATTTGCTTACGTTCATTTTGGTGAGCCCCCGTCCCTGATTCAATATTAATTTCCTTGGGATGTCCGGCATGCTACCCTTTTCCTCTACTGCAAATACTGACACAAAGTAATTATTTAACATGCCTGTCATGTCCTTATTTTCATGTATAATAGAACAACAAGGTCCCACAAACAACAATGAGATAAACGATCAGATAATTTGTTTTTGTAGTATTGGTTGAGGGATATATGTTGGGCACGACGCCAGGAGAACTCCTGTTCAATTCTTTGAATAGTGCCCTGGGATCTTTTACATCCAACTGAGAGACCAAATGGGGCCTCGGTTTAACAACTCATCCAAAAGTTGTTCTTGGACCCACAAACTACTGACTCAGAGGTGAGAGTGCTATCGTTGAGCCAAGTCTAGCACCTGGGAGATAGAAAAAGAATGTTAGCTTGGACTCACAGGAAGAATGTGAGGATGAATCGAGTGGGGCAAGGGAGAAGAATGTTATGAGCTGCCATCAGGTTTACAGAGCAAGCTCTAAGCAAATAGCCACTGTGCAGAGCTCTCAGCCACTCTCATGTCCACACACACATGAGCCACTCTCAGATCTGCAGCATCAGGAGGAGGGTGTGAGCCCATCCTGTGCTCCCTCACACAGACAAGGCGAATTGGGTGGTCGCCCAGCCAGAAGCAAAAACCAAGCAGCAACAATGCAAAAGTGAATGGGTCACTGAGGATTTAAGTGGTCCCTAAATCAGCTGTGTTCCAGTCCCTAATGCAAATAGCAAGAACAGGGGCTGGAAAAGTTGATGTCAGCTCCAAAAGCAAGCAGCATTCCGTTGCACTAATAGAAAATTATAATGTTAAAAAGAAACGATGGGGTGGCGGGGGGGGGGGGGTGGTAAAAAGGTTAAAAAGTTCCTCTTATACTTTGTAGACCCTTGATTGTTAAAATGTAAGGGGGAAAAATTTGGTATCGACTGTTTTGGGGCGCTAACATTGCCTGGGTGCTAACTTTAGCGTCGGCACTAATTAGCGCCAGCGACCGCGAAATTCAGTTTTAGCGCCCCAAGAGGGAGGTGGAGCGCTAATTGAAGCGTTCCACTTCTTTCTTAGAGCACTAACCCCGAATATCGGGGAAGTGCGTTCTGCAGCGCTACGCACTGGGTCACGTAGCGCTGCCACATGGAAGATCTCTTCCCCTCATTAAAGGGGAGGGCCCAAGCCCACAACTCTGCGGGGCCCTACCTGGATGACCAGGGAGCGGGTTGCCATGCCAGCAGCCCGGCACACAAGAGGAGTGCCGGGCTGCCAGATTGTGCCATGGACCCCGCGTTCAAAGACGCAACGGTAAGTCGGACGATTTTTTTTTCCCTGCCCGCCACCCCCTCTTTACTTAGCGCCCCACGAGCCCCCTGCCGCTCCGTTCCCGCCCCCGAATCGGTCGCTGTCATCGCCCGGCGCCGATTCAGGGGGCGCAGGCCAATTTTGCAGGCAGGGTGAAAATGGGGTGCTGCGCATGGTGATGACGTTGTCATCGCCTAGGCAGTGGAGCGTGTAAGGGATACTCTCCTGACCCTGCGTGTCTCGTGGCCTGTGAGGTTCACGCGGCTCTGTGCAGCCTGTATGTCAGTGCGGGTCTAGGCCTGGTCTCCAGCCAGTCTGGGAACACTAGACACCCCTGTGAGTGGTTCGAATCACTCTCCCTTACGGTTCTAGACACTGGACTTAGATGCGAGAGCAGTAATGGAGATAAAACTCATGTAGACTTGGTTTGAACGGTACGAAATGGAAAATCTTTATTGCATGATACTTAAAATTATGAAATACATGTCATATGCACAGATTAATGACAGTACAATCTTACAAACAGTTATAATCACTCTTAGGGAAACGAGGAACGACCAGCACAACGTAAATAGGGCACACATTACAAATATCCTTAAACTTTAAACCCTCCCCTATCAATAACTATCCTAAAACTAGCTTCGTAGGATCCCGAGACTCATGCTCACCACTCGTAATAACTCGGAGAAATCCCGAATAGCTGATCGGATGTTTTTCACCGCAGCACCCACGTGTTGGTCAGGAGATCTCCTGGTCCCACTTGTTTACTGCTTCTGCTGCTCGGTCAGTCGGCTGGACCGTCCGCTGTAGTGAAGACCTCTGTTGGTGGGCTTCAAAGTTTAATCGTGGAGCACCGTTGTCAATATCACTGATACGATGTGTTTGCACAGTCCAGTTATCATTGATGCAATATGTCTTGTTAAAGAAGAAAACTTCCTGTCGAGAAGACTTGGCTGATCGACCTACAGGCGCGGTCGGGATTTACTGACCGTGGCGATGGATAAGGTCTTCTTCTCTTCTCCTCTCATCTCATCTCATCTCATCTCATCTCATCCCGGGCCTTCGGTTCCGCTGCCAGCTACCAACATAGGTCTTTGCAACAGTCTTTTACCCAGGAGCAGCCACGAGGTTACGAATCGACCGGATAAAACACAGGAGCAGCCACGATGATAACAGCAGCAAGCGACAAGAGTCAAGAGCAAAAGAGCAAGAGGCCAGAGAGCGAATGGACGGTTTGGGCCTGCAATTATAGTGCACAGTTCTTCCGTTTCCCGCCCAACTACAATGTCCATTCTTTTGTTTAAGGTTTGGCGCCCAAAAAGTCCTGTATGGGTGATCTCTGTCCTTAATGGGTTTCGGGGCTACTCCTGAATGTTTGAGTACCTGTTAATATTTCTCCCATTGTTAAATCGGTCGGTGTTCCCCCTGGAGGGGTTTGGGGGCTTCCAAGTGTCCTGTATAACTACCTGCTAACGGCTCTCTCATCGTAGAGCCGTTGGGAGTTTACATACTAATGTCCTTTGGATGGGCCCTTGATGGCTTTCCTTTGTACCTGGGAGACCGATTCCAGTATCGATGTTTATACTGTAAACCCATAATGTCCTGTGTATTGTCTTCACTGTGCTGAATCGTTATCGATCTCGCAAGAATGTTTATTGGAACGCCATCTTGTCTGCCTGCTGAAAAGTCTAGAATGTTCTGTCACGCGGTGCGGCGGCCATTTTACAGGCTGCTTGTGTCCAATTTAAACCTGACAGCATTTCGCTGAAATAAAAGCTGTTTTGAACGAAACTTTGTGTTTTCTCCTTATTAAAATGAAATCGCGATAATTGCGAATTCTACAGTCCCTCCTGTTGATGCGAATAACTCCGCTTATCGTATCAAAAATCTCAGTGGTGAGCAATCTTATCTCGATTTCACTCCGAATCCAGTAAATTAATCCCATAAAATTTTAACTTCACTAGGTCTCTGTGTCGTCCTTATTTCCCAAGAAAATCACATTTTATATCACCGTAGGCATCATTTGCCCTTAAACTTACACCACTTGTTTTCCTTCCCGGCGTAACCAGGCCGATACCTCACGCATCACCTGTATATTTGTCTTTTATTCAAGGGAAGGAAAAACAAAACCCAAAAACCGAACAATCAACACCATCACCAAAATAAACAAATCCCGACTCTTAAACATATCGAGTTTCCAACGTATTTACAATGAGTACAAACTTCCGCGGCGCACGTGGCGAGCGGGAGTGACGCCATTTTCCCATTACACTGCGCTCTCATCGTGCACGCGCACGTAACGTTCTCGCCACTCTCCCGTGTTCTCATGCTTGGTGAGGCGCTTGTCTCTTTTACAATGTATGAACAAAAGGTATACTACAATAAACACTTGACAGACGACTAAAATGTGGGAGGCTATTCTGACCCATGAGGGCACTTCAATATTCGTGAACAGATTCCACCACGGTGGAACCACTATGTCCAAAATGTCTGTACCTATCTCGACGGTTTTCTGTTCTAATGTATAAAAATGCTTTTGTGACACCGCGACGGCTTTCAGAAGTTTGGTTAAATGCTCAGGGAGAGGGGGAATGAGGTACCCAAAATGTGCGACAAATCGCTGCAAGTCGGTAAAATTCTCTTTTACTGTGAGATGAACAGTGGATGGTTCAGGGATTGGGATAATTCGCTGTTGTGCTACTTGAACTTCAGCCCTGGGTTTAAAACAGAAACTGCTGTCACTCACCGGACACCGGCTACGGTTTCCATGCTGGTAGTGTTGCGCTGCAGTGGTAACACAGTATGTTCCACCCCCGATGTATGCTACCTGCGGAGGCACATGATCTTGTGCCATTGCCTCCATGGTGCAATTCATGGACTTGGCGCCAGCCGTTCTGAACCCGCACTGTGGTGTTAAAAAGGCATTCAAGTGCTGGGGGCACAGTATTATGTGTGCTCCCCTGCCACGACAACCAGAGAGATCTGTACCTGTCATCGTTTGCTCCCAGCGGATGACGTAAGGTGGAACCGCTGCATAACGAATGTGGGCTCCCCCCTGAATGACACCAATGTTCTCTACCCGATACACCGGGGCGGGCTTTGCTGTGTTGCCCAAAACCGGCATGCGTAATACTATTCCCATAATAGTATGGTTTGAACGTCCGCAGTCCACGGGGACTGGGTAAGCTTCTGAAGCTAGCCTGAGCTGGCACGGACTTAATGCGTTCTGAAAAGGGTGGAGCGCCCGCAGGTGTTTGTTACTTATCCAGGACGGGACCAAACCTTGTTTTAAATCCTCCAAATTACTGCGGCCCTCGCCCAGTAACCACGCCCCGTAAAGCACGCACACCTCGTTCTGCGCAGCCTGATCGGATGCATTCCGATCTTCCCTAATCAGGGCATTTACCGTACGCGCATGTTTCTCCAGCTCTGCTATGATTTCCTTTAAGTGTAGTGTCATGGCTTGGTCCTCGTGCAGACCCGACCCTACCACTTTATTCTCATCTGTGAGAATATCCTTTAACTGTGTTTTTAAACCATTAATCTGGGTCTGCAGCTCCACACTGTCTAGAGCGTTGACCACAGATGTCCCTGTGTTAAAAGCAGTGAACGCATCGTTCACCAAACCCCTTCTTTGCCTCCCTACTTGGTCCAAAACTTCCTGCGGTGCGGTGTACAAACTTGTCTTATCAATTTCTGCAAAATCAAACTCGTAAAATTGCCTGAACATCTTGGTCAACAGGACCTGGTACAACTGTTCCGTCTTTTTGGGGCACCACTCTGGTAACCGTACCTCAGTGAGATTTAAAATCACCGAGGCCACCGCGTAATGCACTCCCTGAAATAGTATCTGGTCTGTGGGGACCAGTACCAAACCGTTCCCGGGTCCCTTACTAGTTTTAGGGCACCCTTCTTCCTCAGTTAGAACCACCGGAATCGTGGGCGGGGCTTTGCGTGGGCGCGTAATGAGCTCAGTGGCATTTACTGGGATCGGAGAGTATGGGGCTCCGCACCCCCTGGTGCTCGCATCCCACCTCATCCCCTGTCCGTTATCCTGCCACTGGTTAATAAAGAATATGGAGATGCCTTTGGGGCAAACGTACTTTGACCCCCACATACAAACATAAATCCCCTCATCCGGTTCCCACCATTTGTCCCAACAGACTTTCACTTGTCCGTTTGTCCCCGTAATTGTCCGATGGGTATTATTACCCAGTCGCTCCCACTCAACCGAAGAGTTCCTCATAGTTTTGCTCAGCTTTCGCAGCCACCACCATCGGCTCAATGGGACATTCCCACTGCAGGTCAAACAAATCCGTTTGCCGACGGTGACGCTGATCCTGGGTGCGATGATCCGTACTTTGGGGCACATTAAAGAAGTCTCTTTGTAGGCGAACCCCGATGTGCTGGAATACTCCGTTGAGTTCGTTCCCAGCCATCCTGGCCACCTTCCCTTGTGGAAATAGGTGCTGGTCCCTTCTGCCTTCCGTCTCCCGGTCCCATCCACCGCGATGGGGGCCGTGTCCCCGGAACATCCAAACACCACGACATCCTTGGTGAGGCCCCGATAGGCCAATCCACATCCGATTGCCGCGAGCAATACTATGAGTCGTTCCATCCTTCCTTGGTTCCTGTGATCAGATAGAATGAGGTAGCCAGCCTCGCAAAAAGTCTCTGGCTTTTGTGAAGGGTGAGCGGGTCCCCTGACCTCGCCTCACGTAAACTTCAACGTTTGCTAAATAGACTTCCTCTAAACCTAGCCTTAAAACTCCCATCATTTTATCGTTTTCTGTTACAAACACTACAAACTTAACCTTATTAAAACCACTTAAAACTTTAAACTAAAACTTAAAACCTTAAACTAATAACTTTACAATGCCGCCCGTTCTCAGGGCGGCCCCTTTAAATCCTGAGAAGGCTGCTGCGAGCTCTTCCCGACGGTGGGAGGGCACTGACCCTTCCCTCTGATCTGCCGCAGCCTGTTGCTGCGCTGACCCTTGCCTCTGATCTGCCGCAGCCTGTTACTGCTTCGATGTGGCCTGTCTCTACCCGGGTTATCTTAACCTGAAACTTACGCCCTGGGGCAGCCTGTGGACCTGACCACATCTTCCTGGGCTGGGGTACTCTGCTTGACCTACGGGGAATTGCTATGGGCGGGGGCTCCGTGACGGACGGACCGGGTCCCGAGACCTTCAACGGGATGACCTGGGGTTCCATCACAGGCGCCAGCCCCGCCTCCGCTGACTCCGCCTCCCTAACCTCGGGGCTGGTAGTTCGGGGCCCCGCCCTGCTCGGCCCAGCAGGCGGCCCTTCACTCGCGAACTCTGCCTCCCCTGAGGACTGGACGTTCAAAGCGGGCGGCCACACCTCTGGGAACCACATAGCGGCTGGCCCGGCCTCCTCTAGCTCCTTCCTCCTGCTGTCGGGACCTGCAGCTTGTGTGTCCACCCCGTATGGATCTCTACCTAGCGGCCCCAATCCTTCCAGACCGTTCCTCTGAAACCACCCGTCATCATCACTATGCTCATCTGCACTATCCTCATCTGACCAGGGTACCCTGGGGTCCTCGTCATCTAACCCCCAACTCCAGAAAAACGCTGCATGATCGTCCGGGATGTCCCTTCCCCTGATGCAAGCTGCTACGCCTGCCGGTGTGCCTTGTGGTCCTACCTGGGGCTGTGTTTTCCCATTGGCGGGATTTACCCCTGTAGTTTTCCCTTGCGCACCCGGCTGGTACAGTTTACATTGGTTTATGTGGAACCACTTAGTGCGCCGAGGTACTTTTACGGCGTAAACCATGGGACTCGCCTTGTCTACAATGTTGTAGGGTCCCATATACAGTGGTTCCAGACTCCCTACTCTGGCGTAGTTTCTGACCATGACCTGGTCTCCTACTTCCCACTCCCGCGTTTTGCGGGGTTCCAGCAACAAGCGATTGCCCTGGTGCTGCCTTCCCATGTTCCCAGCCGCCTGCTCATAAACTTGCTTCAGGCGCTCCAAGAGAGTTTGGGCGAACTTGTCCCTGCTGATCTCTTGAAGCTGACCCTCAGTGAGCACCGGGGCTAGCACATGGGTGGGGGTTCGCATGAGCCTGCCGGTCATTACCTCGTGCGGGGAGTACCCCGTACTTTTTGACTGACTGGCCCGGACCCCCATGAGGACTAAAGGCAGAACTTCCGCCCATTTTTGGGGCGAGTTCCTAGTCTCTTTCCTCAATTTCTCCTTCAGGGTCCGGTTCATACGTTCAACAATCCCGGATGACTGGGGATTGTGTGCTACGTGCCACTTCCCTTCAATGCCCAAAAGCATGAGGGTGTTCTGCATCACCTGGCCGGTGAAATGACTCCCTTGGTCTGACTCCACGAAACGGGGGAGTCCCCACCGCGAGAACACTTCCCGGACCAAGATTTTTGCTGTACCCAGTGCCGTAGCTGTTCGACAAGGGAAGGCTTCCACCCACTTGGAAAACACATCCACCAGGACGAGGCAGTACTTATAACCTCCCTGGGTGGTGGGCAGGGGTCCTATATAGTCGATCTGTATCGACTGCCATGGTCCCTCTACCCTTCTTACGTGTCCCATGGGCACCTTCCTTTTCTGGGGGTCTGGGTTATTTGCAGCGCACACAAGACAGTTTGCACAGAACTCGCGGACTTGTTCCCTGAGCCCTGGCCACCATCCCGCTTGCTCTACCCGTTGCCAGGTAACCTCGGGCCCGGGGTGCCCTGCCCCTGGTCCCTCGTGAGCCAACTGGAGGAATTCCCTCCTGTGCTGCTGCGGCACAACCCACTGCTCCTCGCGGAACAGCATGCCTTCCTTAACTGAGAGGGTTGCCGTACTGTACGGACCTTCTACCTGCCTCCCCTCAGCAATCGTTTTTAGGACTGCTTTTAGGGCGGGATCCTGGGCTTGGACGGTCTTAAGGTCTAGGGGCAATGCTACCCTGGTGTTCCCGGTATTCCCGTCCCCGCCTCGGACCGCTGCTATGGGTCCGGTTCTATAGGGGTTCCAGAAAGTACCGTCGCGGGCACCCTCCCTGGCTAGCGCATCCGCCTGCCGGTTGCCCTCCCCACGGGGCTCTGTGGAGGAGTGAGCTTTCACCTTATGGATGAAAATCTCCCCTTCCTCCCCTACTGCTGCTGCTAAGATCTTCTCCAGCAAGGGCTTTACCGTTAAAGGTCGCCCGTCCGCGGAGGTGTATCCACGGCGGGACCAAATGGCCAGGTATTCCGTACACGAATTGCAGGTGAACATACTGTCCGAGCAAATCGTGTATGGGGTTGGGAAAATGTCTGGGTGGGTTACCACGTACACCACGGCAGACAGCTCAGCCTGCTGCGCGCTCATGGTGCTAGGGAGCTTGATCGCCAGGGCAAGGTCTGCCGCAGGGTCATAAACTCCACACCCTGTGAGTCGCTCGCCAGCAGATACTGTGCTAGACCCATCAACATAAATCTCGCGCCCAGTGGGATGTATCCCGGCCCGTAAACCTATGTTGACGTCCCACACCCCCTCCACCGAACACCGGTGGGCTGTACCGGGGTATACCAAATTGGCCGCAAGCCTGGGCTCGCAAAGACCTTTTACTCTGATGTCCAACTGGGAGAGAAGAAGGGTCCAACGCGCAATGCGTGCGCTGCTTACGGTCCCGTCTTTAATCCTCCCATCCAGAAGCATCTTAGTTGGTGTGTGATGTGTGAGGAGAGTGATGGGAGAGAGCCCTGTGAAGATCGCTGATCTTTTCACAGCCCAATGCGTGGCTAAAAGGTGCCTTTCGCAATTGGAAAAACTTCTCTCCACATCCGTTAATACCCTGGATGAATAGACAACCGGCCTCAGCTTGCCGTGACGCTCTTGGAGCAGCACGGCGCTTAAGCTGTCTCCGCTGGCAGCTACCTCCAGGAAAAACTCCTCCCCCCCATCTATGGCCCCTAAGGCTGGCGCGGTCTGCAGATCCCTTTTTAACTTCTCGAAGGCTGCTTGGCAGCCCTCGTCCCAAAGCCACTCTACTCCCTTATGGAGGAGTCGGAGGAGCGGCGCCGCTGTGGCCGCATAATCCTCGATAAAATCCCTGCAGTAACCGGTCAGTCCCAAGAAAGACCTCACACCCCTTACGTTATTGGGAATCGGTAATTCTTGCACCGACTCCCTCCTTGCTTTGTCTATGGCTCTTTCCCCAGCGCGTAGGGTCAGTCCCAGGAATTTTACTTCCTGCTGACCGATACGTGCTTTCTTTGGGTTTACTTTAAAACCCTTTCTCGCTAACAGCTCCAATAACTCGTCCAGCAGTGGTCCGTGCTCCTCCCTTGAGTCCGTAAATAGGAGCAAATCATCCACATACTGTACTATCTGATTGGGCTGACTAAACTCCTTTAAACTTCCTGCCATACACTGGTGAAAAATACTGGGGCTATTGTGGAAACCTTGTGGCAAGCAGTTCCACGTGTACTGTTGCCCTTTAAACGTAAAAGCAAACTTGTACTGGTCCTCTCGCCGCAGCGGGATGGACCAAAAACCGTTCGAGATATCCAGCACCGTGAACGTGGTCGCGGACGCTGGGATGCTCCCTATTAGGTCAGCAACTGCTGCTACTGTGGGCGCGCAGGCGGGGATGTTACTGTTGAGGACTCTGTAGTCCACCGTGGCTCTCCACGAATTATCCGGCTTCCTAACCGGCCATAATGGGGAGTTCACGTGTGTGGCTATCGGCCTCAACACGCCCTGCTGCACCAAGGAAGACATTGCTGCCTCCATATCGGGTTCTGCTTCTTTGGGGAAGTTATACTGCTTTTGGGGTCGGGTCATGGGGTCCCCATCTACGCTGACCTCAAACCCGACCACCCTCCCACAATCGTGCTTGTGGGTTGCAAACGCGTGCATATTATCTGTCACGTACGTTTGCATGTCCGTTGGGACATCTGCGACCATAAGCCTGAGGTCGTAGCCTCCGGATGGCTGTACGGTACACAGGACCCCTGTTTCTTCCTCCCCTTGAATTACCATTACCTCGCCTTTTTCACCTTTAGCCCCCCAGAGACAGTGATTTCTGAGGTCCACGAGGATCCCGTGTCCCGCTAGCAGATCGGACCCGAGAATACCTCTTCCACCCCCCTTTTGCCATGCCATCAGTATACACTTCCACTTAAGGCGAAGTGTCCCTAAACGAATGGATAGCGGGAGGGAAAACGTGCCAGCCTGTTCTTTCCCTGTGAACCCTGCTAGCGTGAATGGGACCTTGGTAGATAGCGGCGAGTCAAAAGGGTCATCTGTATGGATTATGGTGCAAGAAGCTCCCGTGTCCAACAGATAACTGCCCTTTTGTTTCTCTACCTCCATCTCCACCACAGGTCGCCTCCACGCATCATAGCTGAGCGGACACAGGTAGACGGGCTGTGCTGGTTCTAGTCATGGGGCACTATTAGACGGTCCTGCGGCACCTACGGGGCCGGTTGCGACCGCCACCTGTCCACGCGCATTCAAAACCATCTTGCGCATGACTCCTAACACTGCCTCGAGGTCTTCGGGAGAGGTGGGTGCCTTTGCTTCCTTAGCCGGGACAGGCGCCTGGGTTCGGACCGCGGGATTTTTATCCTTGGAATCCTTCCAAGGGTTCCTGCAGTGCTTGCGCCAGTGCCCTGTCTTCCCACACCCGTAACAGGCATTACTTGCCTGTGGGGCGCGATTACCCTCCTGATGCCACTCTCTTTGAGTCGGGGCTGCGGGTCGTACCTCATGTACTCTTCCCTTAAAGGGACGTGTTGCCATACCCCTTATGTTACGGTAACCTAACGTGAGTCGATTCAAGACCGACTCTTCCGTAAGGTTGAGGTCATTGGGATCGAACCAGGCTTTTGCCTGCTCTCTAACGGCTGGTAAACTGTTGGCTATTATGCACCTAAGCCAATGAATTAAAGCGGCGCCTTCCACATCTTCGCGCTCGGGCGCACCTAGACAGCTGCGCTCATATACTGGCCACAGCCTGTCGGCAAAAACCTTCGGGGGTTCTCCCTCCATCTGCACTGTCTGTCCCACTCTAGCAAACGGACCTCCGTCGTTCGCTCCCACTACTTCTAGGACCTCATTTTTCAATTCCTCATAACTTTTATTACCCCTCTTGCTATCGCCTGAGAGACACTGAAGGACCGAGCTATCTAAAGAGAACAGCAGCATTTTTGCTGTCTCCCCATCATCGCAGCCGTTGATGGCTGCGGCTTGCTCAACTTCCCTAAAATGTACGGAAGGGTCGTCTATCTCGGTCAGCTTCCTTACGTGGTTTATCATGGCCCTCAGCTGATGTGAACTGTGAGGCAACACCAGCTGTCCGAGGAGATCCCCCGGTTCTTCCCCACCGTTTCTGCTTGGGCCCCTTTTAATCCCCGTTACTGGATACAACGATCCCTTTTCTACCTCTTTTTCAACGGGCTCTTTTGCTTCTTCCGTTGCTTCCTCCCTAACCCAGGTTTCTGAATAGCTGGGTGGCGCGGAGGGCGCACTGGCTACTACTTCTTCTGCTTTACTTGGTGGGGAATTTCTAAATCTCTCATTTACTAGCGGCTGGCGTGCCGACGGATTAATAAGGCACACCATGCCGTTCGCATTATTCACGGCCTTTTTGAGGCTCTCTATCTCTTTTTCGCAGGCGCTATGGTCGGCTCCCTGAAACTTATCCTCAAGGGCCAACTTATACGCCGACCTAACCCCCATTAAGCTCTCTTCTTGAGTTCTTATCTGGGCAGCTTGACGGTTACATCTTTCCTTCATCCTACTCTCGTTTAATTTTGCTTCAGTGATCTGGCACTCGAGATACTCTACCCTTGTTTTAAGGTAACTGGAGACTTCCTGGCTTTCCTGGCGTAACTCATTTAAACTCTTAATGAGCGCCTCCCCTCCAGAAACCTTCTCCTCCATTTCCTCCTCTAGATGCTTGATTCGAGCGGTTAGCGCTGTATTGGTCTGGTTTGAAATCTGAACCTGCCTTTTGTAGCACATAAGCCAGACTGCTTTCTCAACTGCTTTTTTATGCTCCTTACTATCCGTCCACCTTTCAGCTGCCTCTAGTGGGCTCTTATCCGCTAACAATTCGCTTATCCACTTTTTCGTTAGATTAACCTTTCCAAATACGTAATCCGCTATCTTTTCCTGCATCACATTTCGTACAGTCATTCCAAAATCTAACACACTACCCTCTCGCTGCCAGTGTCCTGCCGCGGTCGCCATTTTCTGTAAGGGATACTCTCCTGACCCTGCGTGTCTCGTAGCCTGTGAGGTTCACGCGGCTCTGTGCAGCCTGTATGTCAGTGCGGGTCTAGGCCTGGTCTCCAGCCAGTCTGGGAACACTAGACACCCCTGTGAGTGGTTCGAATCACTCTCCCTTACGGTTCTAGACACTGGACTTAGATGCGAGAGCAGTAATGGAGATAAAACTCATGTAGACTTGGTTTGAACGGTACGAAATGGAAAATCTTTATTGCATGATACTTAAAATTATGAAATACATGTCATATGCACAGATTAATGACAGTACAATCTTACAAACAGTTATAATCACTCTTAGGGAAACGAGGAACGACCAGCACAACGTAAATAGGGCACACATTACAAATATCCTTAAACTTTAAACCCTCCCCTATCAATAACTATCCTAAAACTAGCTTCGTAGGATCCCGAGACTCATGCTCACCACTCGTAATAACTCGGAGAAATCCCGAATAGCTGATCGGATGTTTTTCACCGCAGCACCCACGTGTTGGTCAGGAGATCTCCTGGTCCCACTTGTTTACTGCTTCTGCTGCTCGGTCAGTCGGCTGGACCGTCCGCTGTAGTGAAGACCTCTGTTGGTGGGCTTCAAAGTTTAATCGTGGAGCACCGTTGTCAATATCACTGATACGATGTGTTTGCACAGTCCAGTTATCATTGATGCAATATGTCTTGTTAAAGAAGAAAACTTCCTGTCGAGAAGACTTGGCTGATCGACCTACAGGCGCGGTCGGGATTTACTGACCGTGGCGATGGATAAGGTCTTCTTCTCTTCTCCTCTCATCTCATCTCATCTCATCTCATCTCATCCCGGGCCTTCGGTTCCGCTGCCAGCTACCAACATAGGTCTTTGCAACAGTCTTTTACCCAGGAGCAGCCACGAGGTTACGAATCGACCGGATAAAACACAGGAGCAGCCACGATGATAACAGCAGCAAGCGACAAGAGTCAAGAGCAAAAGAGCAAGAGGCCAGAGAGCGAATGGACGGTTTGGGCCTGCAATTATAGTGCACAGTTCTTCCGTTTCCCGCCCAACTACAATGTCCATTCTTTTGTTTAAGGTTTGGCGCCCAAAAAGTCCTGTATGGGTGATCTCTGTCCTTAATGGGTTTCGGGGCTACTCCTGAATGTTTGAGTACCTGTTAATATTTCTCCCATTGTTAAATCGGTCGGTGTTCCCCCTGGAGGGGTTTGGGGGCTTCCAAGTGTCCTGTATAACTACCTGCTAACGGCTCTCTCATCGTAGAGCCGTTGGGAGTTTACATACTAATGTCCTTTGGATGGGCCCTTGATGGCTTTCCTTTGTACCTGGGAGACCGATTCCAGTATCGATGTTTATACTGTAAACCCATAATGTCCTGTGTATTGTCTTCACTGTGCTGAATCGTTATCGATCTCGCAAGAATGTTTATTGGAACGCCATCTTGTCTGCCTGCTGAAAAGTCTAGAATGTTCTGTCACGCGGTGCGGCGGCCATTTTACAGGCTGCTTGTGTCCAATTTAAACCTGACAGCATTTCGCTGAAATAAAAGCTGTTTTGAACGAAACTTTGTGTTTTCTCCTTATTAAAATGAAATCGCGATAATTGCGAATTCTACAAGCGGGGTGCTACTGGTTATCGCTGCCACTAAAACTCCCGCTGAATTTAGTGGGAGTTGTTAGCGGCGCCGCGCCTGGGCGAAAAGTCATTTGAGCCCCGTTAGCGCCCCCCGGAGAGCGCTAATGGGAGGCACTAAGGCACCCAATATCTAGCCCTAAATCTTTCCTAACTATTGGGTCTGCATTTAAAGATGTTACCACCCCTGACTAATACATACCGACATTCACTCATGCTGTTCACTTGGGGGCTTGTAAATATTGCACATGAGCAATAGGGCTGAGCAGCCCAAGATTATGACTGATTTCAACCAGTCTAAAAACAGCTGACTCTTTCTGCCCAACATGAACAATGCGAACAAGGGCCAGAAATGCTACCTGTCCATTCAAAAAGAAGAGTTAGCAACTACATACATGGGATCTTTTACATCCAAATGAGTAGACAGACAAAACTTGAGATTGATAGATTTTGGTTCGACAAAGTTATTAAGGGTTATGGAACCAAGGCGGTTAGATGGAATTAAGATACAGGTCAGCCATGATCTAATTGGATGGTGGAACAGGCTTGAGGGGCTGAATGGCCTACTCATGTTCCTATGTTCTGGCCATTTTGTGTCTTTTCTGCCAAAAAGATTTCTGATTTCCATGAAGCGATTATCAGGTTTTAATTCCTGATCCTCGATTTTTCTGCAGTAAGGGCTCTGATCCCTTCATTTTACCGATCTCTAGAAAAGAGAAGACTGAGGGGAGACTTGATAGAGGTCTTTAAGATTATGAAAGGGTTTGATAGAGTGCACATAGAGAAGATGTTTCCACTTGTGGGTAGTCCAAAACTAGGGGCCATAAATATAAGATAGTCACTAATAAATACAATAGGGAATTCAGTAGAAACTTCTTTACCAAGAGAGTGGCTAGTATCTTGAACTCGTTACCACAAGGAGCAGTTGAGGCGAATAGCATAGATGCATTTAAGGGGAAGCTAGATAAACACATGAGGGAGAAAGGAATAGAGGTTTTGCTGATAGAGTTAGATGAAGATGGGTGAGAGGAGGCTCGTGTGGGGCATAAACACCAGCATGGGCCAGTTGGGCCGAATGGCCAGTTTCTGTGCTGTACATTCTATGTAATTTTATGTTCCTATAACCCCAGTTTAACATCTGATCTGAAGTACTCTTTCAGAACTGCACAGAAGCCTAGACTATATGCTTAAGTCCATAGTGGGGCTTATAAACACACAAACTTCTAACTCAGAGGCAAGAATGCTATCAACTGAGCCAGACTGACACTAGAAATACACCATCAGCTGGCATGGTGGACAGGAGAAAGACTGAAATGAGCATGTTCTACGAGTGTGCACAATTCTAAATTTGCTGCACATATCTTTGATTCTGTCAGTCTTGGCTCAGCAGAAGCACTCTCAGAGGGTCATGGGTCCAAGCCTTACTCCAGAGACCTGGCCACATCATCTGGGATGATACTTCAGTGCAGTACTGAGGGAGTACTGCTGTCTTTCAGATAGGACATTAAACCAAGGCTCCATCCGTTTGTTCAGATGTTGTAAAAGATCGCATGGCACTATTTGAAGAATCAGGGAAGGTTAATATTTATCCCCTCAACCAATACCACTAAAGCAGATAATCTAGTCATTTATCTTTGCTGTTTTTGGGCCTTGCTGTGCACTAATTGGCTGCAGTGTTCACTTAAATTATAACAGTGCCTACACTTCAAAAGCCCTTTACAGTCAATGAAATATTTTGGGACATCCTGAGGATGTGAAAGACACTATGAGGGAGAAATTTATTATAGCCCAGGAGTGGGCGCTAACTTTGGAAAAGTTTGAGATTTAGTGCCAGGCACTAATGAATCTCGCTGCATGCAAAATTCAGTGTCATCACTCAAAGAAAGGATGGGAGCGCTAAATCAAGCGCGAATGACCTAGCTCAGTGGCGTTACACTCAAGGCACTAACCAATATCAGGTGCAGTCTAATCGCAAGTCATCATTGCCACAGGCTCTTTCCAGTTCTTAAAGGGGAGGTTCATTCATGCTGCAGAACCTCATTCTCAGCATTGCTGCCAGTGAACCTATGTCAGCAAGCAGGAACAAACCAAATCCAAGGAGCCGAACGACTCAAGCAGCCGTAATGATGGCAGATCCACACCCCAGGGAGAGAGCCCACAGATTCTGCGACCAGGCATTGGAGGCATTGGTGTTCGCTGTGGCGAGATGGAGGGCGGTGCTGTACCCGACAAGTGGCAGGAGGCCCTCGCCGCAAGTCTTCCGAACCATGTGGAGGGAGGTAGCCCAGCAGGTCTCGGGCAGCACTGTGGTCCCCAGGACCCACACCCAGTGCAGGAAGAAATTTAACGACCTCACTCGGGTGGTCAGGGTGAGTCAATGCTTCAACAAATGCTACATACCACCATCTGAACCAGTCTGTACACACTGCCCAAAGCACCAGACCCCCAGCACTCACCCACCAACAATCTCCATCTACCAACACTCACACCCACACCCACATCTCACACCTTGCACAGAATCACAGCTATTCAACTATGGCAGGCACTTCACCCAGACACTTTGCTCCACACTCACACACATACTTTCCTTTCTCTTGCAGGCCAAGGTGGCTCACAACAGGAGGGAGCAGGAGTGCACAGGCGGGGACAAACTGACACCCAACCACTGTCTGCGCTGGAGAATCAAATGCTGCACATCATTGGGCGCCAGGTGGTGGGTGCCGTGGCCACTGGTGACGTTGATCCCCTTGGGGACAACAATGGTATGTTCATCCCTACTCCTTCTTCTCACATCCCACTTTCCCCTCACCCCACAAGTGTTTCGCACTTTCCAGCTAATCATGCTGTATAAATGCATTTCTCCCATCCTGCCCCACTCCCCTCACCTTAACCCGACTCTTGTGCCTTTTTGCTTTCAGATAATGAGCAAACACCTGAGCAGCCTGTCTCTGAGGGTACCATTGAGAGCGAGGCGGGAGAAGAGGAGGAGAAAGAAGACACCGTGTCACTGCATGTCTCACCTGCAGGCACCAGTTCAGATACTGGCACTACGCGTTCTTTCGAGGCTAGTATAGTAGCAGGATCTGCACAGGGTGATGCACCGGGGACGAGCGGGCTGTGGCAAGTCCAGGGGGAAAGGGTAGCTCGGGAGCCAGCTCCCCGAGGGACGAGTTTGCGCGCGAGTTCTGCTGCACAGGACTCAGATGAGGACCTCAGTGGGGAGGCCTTTAGAAGAAGGGTGATGGGCATGCACACAGAGATGATAGGTGCAATGGCAAGGGTGCCCGACAGCCTCTCGGCAATGGTAAGGAGCCTGGAGGAGTCCACCTCCAACATTGCACAGAGCTCTGCGCACACCATGGAGCCCATAATCTCCAGTCTGCAAAGGATGGTAGACTCCCAGAGATGGTGGTGAATCAGACCTGATGCCGCGTGTGATGGGGCGATCTGGCAGCTTTCATTGTAGCACAGGCGGAAGCGACGCAACATCTTAGTGCTGTAATGCAGTCTCAGCTTGATGCAACGCAAGCTCTAACTGCTGCGATCATGGCTGGGTCTACCACCGTCGACCGGGGCTTTCACAGTGTCGTAGCAGGCCAGCAATCTGTGCTCCAGCAGATTGCTAGGGATGCTGAGGTGCTGCCCCGGGGGAGTGGCAGTGGGTCAGTGGAGCAGGAACCTGCTGTCCTCTCTCAGGATGGTCATGATGTGGAGATGCCGGCGTTGGACTGGGGTGGACAAAAATGAGAAGTCGCACAACACCAGGTTATAGTCCAACAGATTTATTTAAAATTACAAGCTTTCGGAGCTGTCGCTCCTTCTTCAGGTAGGGTAGCTGTGAGAGAATCTCCCAGAATTCACAATATAAACACAGAAAAAATGTATTCAAATCTTTCCCTACATCAAAGACACACTAAGAGCACAGCCAAGACAATGAGATGTGTCCCAGGGGGTCCAACGTGTCAAAACACCTGCTGGCTGCATATCCTCTCCATTTGGATTTGGTTCTTGTGTTAGTTTTTTTTTAAAAAAAACCTGGAAAGACCGGCCATGATGTCAAGTCACGTTCTGTATCGTGACATGAACCCGATATCGCAATTGAGGCCATCCTCATGAGTGCGGAACTTGGCTATCAGTACATACTCATGTGATTCGGCCAACGTCGTCTACCTGATACATTGCAGTAAAGGATGCCCCAGAGCATGGTACATCGGCGAGACCATGCAGACACTGAGACAACGTATGAACGGACACCGCGCAACAATCGCCAGGCAGGAGGGTTGCCTCCCAGTCAGGGAACACTTCAGCAGTCAGGGGCATTCAGCCTCGGATCTGCGGGTAAGCGTTCTCCAAGGCGGCCTTCGGGATACACGACAGCGCAAAATCATAGAGCAGAAACTGATAGCCAAGTTCCGCACTCATGAGGATGGCCTCAATCGCGATATCGGGTTCATGTCACAATACAGAACGTGACTTGACATCATGGCCGGTCTTTCCAGGTTTTTAAAAAAAAAACTAACACAAGAACCAAATCCAAATGGAGAGGATATGCAGCCAGCAGGTGTTTTGACACGTTGGACCCCCTGGGACACATCTCATTGTCTTGGCTGTGCTCTTAGTGTGTCTTTGATGTAGGGAAAGATTTGAATACATTTTTTCTGTGTTTATATTGTGAATTCTGGGAGATTCTCTCACAGCTACCCTACCTGAAGAAGGAGGGACAGCTCCGAAAGCTTGTAATTTTAAATAAATCTGTTGGACTATAACCTGGTGTTGTGCGACTTCTCATTTCTCTCTCAGGATGACAGCATTCCTGCCCCTACCACTGGCACTCTGCCATTGCCCTTGTCGCTGCCTGTAATCTAGCCAGCCCAGACTGCTGCCACTCATGCTGAGGTGGTGCAGTCTATAGCTGAGCCTTCCAGGCCCAGAGCTGGTCGAGGGCGTCCTGCAAGGCCATCTGAAGTCTCCCGAATGGACACTCAGCAGCCTTCCACCAGCCATGCTGCAGCCACTGGGCCAACACTTCGTAGGATCTGAGGCTCTTGGTCTGAGGTGGCAGAGTTCTGTGACCACCTCTTTGGTGATGCAGAGCCTTCTAATACATTGCTCCTCGCTTAATTGAAGGTAGGAGAAGTGCTGTCATAATACCCTCGGAGGGTAAGGCCTCCTGTTGAGAGCTCTGATGGTCCTTCTCCTCCTATCTCTGGCCACATGTTCCAATCTTTCTCGCTGCCTCCGCTCCCTCCGCAGTAGATCCTGGACGGCGAGGTCAACTGCCAGTACAGCCCCCATTAATGTAACCAGGTGTAGCACTTTGATATGTTGTGTGAATAAATGTAACTAATTTTTAGTAGCCACAACACTCCGGAGACTAAACAACCTTTAAATGACTAATTTAAACTGTTGTATATGCCAAACTGACAAGGAAGCCGTGAAACAGCACTAACCTGAGAGCTGTGACTCATTACTCATGATCCCTTTAAATAGCGCCCCTGGAGCTGGCTACTGATTTCTCTCCCTGTCACTGTCGGGGCGAGGCGCTGAAGTCCCCGGCGCTAACTCATAGCAGTGGTGCTACGGGGGTGCCGGATTTGGCGTGCATCGCTGGATTCGCCTCGCCGCGGCGCTACTACCTCAGCACCCCATTCGCGTCCCCGCCAGACGCTAACTGGAGGCGCTGAGCTACCGAATTTCTCCCCCTAAATAAATACAAGTTCTTTCTTTTGACTGGATGGCTCCCATGGTCAATATGATGGAGTTCAAAATAAATGTAATTAAAACTCTTTCTTCCAGTAATAGATTATCTGCTGCTACTAGGAGAAAGAAGTTTTCAGAATAAAAATCATACCCTCATTGCAAATAGAATTCAGAAAACAATAGCAAAATACTCAGAAAATTTCTATTTTTATTTTGGCACAAAACACACACCATGCTCATATTCATTATAGATTCCAAAATGCTGGAAAATATCAGAATTGTCTTGAGTAGGGAATGCCCCCCGGATCTCCATATAGAAAATAAATATTGTGCCTTCAATGCTTGTATCTCTCTTCCGGTTTTCATGTCCTTGTATATTTTCCCTCCAATAAGAGTGAAGTAAAGTTGGGTATACCTCCACTTAGGTTATAAGCTATACTCAATGCTATCTTTTGAGTTTTCTGCTTTTTTTAGACTGCCAGTCAACTAGGGGCTAAATTAAAGAACAGGACCTCAAGGGTTGTAATCTCTGGATCATTACCCGAGCCACGTGCAAATTGGCGTAGAGATAAGCAGATTGGGGAGGGGAACACATGGCTGAAGGAGTGGTGTGGGAAAGAGAGGTTCCATTTCATGGGACACTGGCACCAGTACTGGGACAGGAAGGACTGTACCGTTGGGACAGGCTCCACCTGAAATTGGGTGGGACCAGGGTCCTTGCGGTAAGGATAAAAAGGGCGGTCATGAGGATTTTAAACTAGTAAATTTGGGGGAGGGCTTAGGTAGAAAAGGTAGTATAAATAATAGTTCTAAAACAAACGAAAGGGAAGAGAGTAGAGTCAGAAATTGTGCTTCCAGCACTACAGGTAAAGGGAAAACTATACGATGTAATGTAATTAAACCGGGAGAGAGAAATAAGAAATGTGTGAGTAAAACATTAGAGCAGAAGGACAGGTTAGGGTGTCTGGCCCAAATAAGCATTCTTTACACAAACACATGGGCCGCGATTTTCTCAGCGGTGTCGGGACGGGGGCGGGTCAGCTGGTTTCTGGGTTCCAGTCCCGCCCCCAGCTGCCTCCGCTCTGCAGACGTGATTTTCCCTTGATTGGCCTTGTTAAGCCCGCCTTACCGGCCAATTAACAGGAAGCGGGTCTGATGACGTCAATTGATGATGCGTCATCTGCCGGTTTCCTTAAAGGGACCATGCACAATTTTATTTTGACAGTTGATTTTTCAGTGTTTGACAGCATTGAGGTGCTGAAAACACTGACAATCACAGCACAAAGGGATGGTGTCAACTTGGTGCATCATGTGGCAGCCAGGGTTTACAGCATCAAGTGAAGAAAGTCTGGTGATGTCATCGCTGGCCTCCCGGCCAGCAATTTTGTCAGGGACTGATGCCCTGTGTCCAGTGCAGCATCAGGTGATGGTGGAGAAGGTTGGTGATGAGGTTGGTGATGTTGGTGTTGGGGCTGATCGTGGAAGGATTCAGAGGACCAAGGTCTGATTGTTTCATTGACTCCGGTGTTGCTGGAATAGATGGCAGCTGCAGGTGAGATGACAGAAGCGACATGTCACTGGTGAGAGAGGTTCTCCCAATGAGGTGGCACTGGACATACAGTTTGATCTAAAAACTTGTAAGCTAAAGAAATCTGTATATGTATTAAAAATGCAGTAACCAACATTTTATTTGCTCTGAAACTCACCATGTGCAACATGGCATCATTGACACCACTTCTGTAGCTGTCATCTTTTCACAAACATCAGACCAGACTCTCAACACGCCAGGTTGAGCTGGCGTGTTCTCCGAACAGCGGGTAACCAGTGGGGGAGAAGGTAAAATTACAAGTAAGCCTTAAAAGACTCTTAAATTGGCTCTTAACAAGCCATTTAAGTACCAGAATTGTCTCCCCCGCCGCTTGGTATCAGGTCAGTTCCCCGACACCTGGGAGACTCACGTGGAGGCGGGTTGACAGTGGATTTCCTACCCGCTGTCAATCTTTGCGATTTTGACAGCTGTCCCACCTCCAAACCTGCACTCTGAGCGCCAGCAAAATTCCGGCCATAGAGTACAAGGAACAAATTGCAGGTGCAAATTCAACTTGGAGGGTATGACATGGTAGTCATTACTGAGACATGGCTGCATGATGGTCAGGACTGGGAACTAAATAAACTAGGTTATAAGGACTACAGAAAAGATAGGGAAAATGGTAGAGGGGGAGGAGTAAACTTATTGATTAAAGATGAAATCACTTCAATGATAAGAGAGGATATAACAAGAGGTAAGCAGGCAGTGGAGACATTATGGGTAGAATTAAGAACTAGAAAAGGATTTAAGAATGTAGTGCGAGTTATGTATAGGCCCCCTGGTAACAGCTGTGAAGTGTTAGAATGTATAAATGCAGAGATTAGATAAGCATGTAGCAAAGGGGTGGTTTTAATGGGGGATTTAAACTTCCATATAGATTGAAATAACCATGGGAACAGTAGTGTAGTGGTAATGTCACTGGGCTAGTAATCCAGAGGCCTGGACTAATGATCCGTGAGATTATGAGTTCAAATCCCACCACAACAGCTGGGGAATTTAAATTCAGTTAATTAAATAAATCAGGAATAAAAAAAACTAGTATCAGTAATGGTAACCATGAAACTATTGGATTGTTGTAAAAACCCATCTGGTTCACTAATGTCCTTTAGTGGAAACCTACATATGACTCCAGACCCACAGCAATGTGGTTGACTTGTAACTGCCCTCTGAAATGGCCTAGCAAGTCACTCAGTTATAACTAACTACTACGAATCAAAATAATGAGAAAAAAAACAGACGGACCACCTGGCAGTGACTGTGGACACAGCAACGTCACACCCAGCCCAATCAACCCTGCAAAGTCCTCCACATCAACATCTGGGGACTAGTCAAGCAACAGCCTGATATAGTCATACTCACAGAATCATACCTTTCAGCCAATGTCCCGAACTCCTCCATCATCATCCCTGGGTATGTCCTGTCGGGCAGGAGTCCTCAATATTGACTCCGGACCCCATGAAGTCTCATGGCTTCAGGTGAAGCATGGGCAAGGAAACCTCGTGCTGATCACCACCTACCGCCCTCCCTCAGCTGATGAATCAGTACTCCTCCATGTTGAGAAGCACTGAGAGTAGCAAGCGCATGGAATGTACTCTGGGTGGGGGACTTCAATGTCCATCACCAAGAGTGGCTCGGTAGCACCAGAGCTGGCCGAGTCCTGAAGGACATAGCTGCCAGTCTGGGCCTGCGACAGGTGGTGAGAGAACCAACACGGGGGAAAAACCTACTTGACCTCGTCCTCACCAATCTACCCGTCAACAAATGCATCTGTCCATGGCAGCAGTGACCACCGCACAGTCATTGTGGAGACAAAGTCCCGTCTTCACACTGAGGATACCCTCCATCATGTTGTGTGGCACTACCACCGTGCAAAAAGGGATAGATTTAGAACAGATCTAGCAGCACAAAACTGGGCATCCATGAGGCACTGTGGGTCATCAGCAGCAGCAGAATTGCATTCCACCACAATCTGTAACCTCATGGCCTGGCATATCCCTCACTCTAGCATTACCACCAAGCCAGGGGACCAATCCTGGTTCAACAACGAGTGTAGAAGAGCATGCCAGGAGCAGCACCAGGCATACCTAAAAATGAGGTGCCAACCTGGGGAAGCTGCAACACAGGACTACATGCACGCTAAAAAGCGGAAGCAGCATGCTATAGACAGGGCTAAGCGATCCCACAATCAATGGATCAGATCAAAGCTCTGCAGTCCTGCCACATCCAGTCGTGAATGGTGGTGGACCATTAAACAACTAATGGGGGGAGGAGGAGGCTCCAAGAATATCCCCATCCTCAATGATGGTGGAGCCCAGCACGTGAGTGCAAAAGACAAGGCTGAAGCATTTGCAACCAACTTCAGCAAGAAGTGCCGAGTGGATGATCCATATCGGTCTACTCCCGAGGTCCCCACCATCATAGAAGCCAGTCTTCAGCCAATTCGATTCACTCCACGTGATATCAAGAAACGGCTGAGCGCACTGGATACAGCAAAGGCTATGCGCCCCGACAACATCCCGGCTATCGTGCTGAAGACTTGTGCTCCAGAACTAGCCGCGCCTCTAGCCAAGCTGTTCCAGTACAGCTACAACACTGGCATCTATCCGACAATGTGAAAAACTGCCCAGGTATGTCCTGTCCACAAAAAGCAGGACAATTACCGCCCCATCAGTCTACTCTCAATCATCAGCAATGTGATGGAAGGTGTCATCGACAGTGCTATCAAGCAGCACTTACTCACCAATAACCTGCTCACTGATGCCCAGTTTGGGTTCCACCAAGACCACTCGGCTCCCGATCTCATTACAGCCTTGGTCCAAACATGGACAAAGGAGCTGAATTCCAGAGGTGAGGTGAGAGTGACTGCCCTTGACATCAAGGCAGCATTTGACCGAGTCTGGCATCAAGGAGCCCTAGTAAAACTGAAGTCAATGGGAATCAGGGGAAAAACGCTCCACTGGCTGGAGTCATACCTAGCACAAAGGAAGATGGTTTTGGTGGTTGAAGGTCAATCATCACAGCTCCAGGACATTGCTGCAGGAGTTCCTCAGGGCAGTGTCCTAGGCCCAACCATCTTCAGCTGCTTCATCAATGACCTTCCCTCCAATATAAGTTCAGAAATGGGGATGTTCGCTGATGACTGCAGAGTGTTCAGCGCCATTCACAACTCCACAGATAATGAAGCAGTCCATACCCGCATGCAACAAGACCTGGATGAGGTTCAGGCTTGGGCTGATAAGTGGCAGGTAACATTCGTGCCACAGAAGTGCCAGGCAATGACTATCTCCAACAAGCGAGAGTCTAACCACCTCCCCTTGACATTCAATGGCATTACCATCGCCGAATCCCCCACGATCAACATCCTGGGGGTCACAATTAACCAGAAACTTAACTGGACCAGCCACATAAATACTGTGGCAACAAAATTGTTTCTACCAATCTGGCATAAAAGGAAATCTAAAAAGGTGACTCAACCGTGGATAACAGGGGAAATTAGAGACAGCATAAAATCCAAAGATAGGGCGTATAAAATAGCCAAAAAAAGCGCCAGAGCGGAAGATTGGGAACAGTTTAAGATAGAGCAAAGGAGGACAAAGGGCTTAATCAAGAGGGGCAAAATAGCTTACGAAAGCAAGCTGGCGGAAAATATAAAAACTAACTCCAAAAGCTTTTATAAGTATATCAAGAGGAAAAGACTGGTGAAAACCAAAGTTGGCCCATTGCAGTCAGATACGGGGGAATATATAACGGGAAATAAGGAAATGGCAGACCAACTAAATGCATACTTTGGGTCAGTCTTTACGAAGGAAGACACAAAAAACCTCCCTGGGATATCGGGAAAAATAGGGACATTTGCAAAGGAGGAACTGACGCAAGTCAATATCTCTAAGGATATGGTGTTAAGGAAGCTAAAGGGATTGAAGGCGGACAAATCCCCAGGGCCTGATAACATGCATCCTAGGGTACTGAAGGAGGTGGCCCTAGAGATAGCGGATGCACTAAGTATGATTTTTCAGAATTCATTAGACTCGGGAACAGTGCCCATGGATTGGAGGGTAGCTAACGTTACCCCACTATTCAAAAAGGGGGGTAGGGAAAAAGCAG
Organism: Squalus acanthias; assembly: GCA_030390025.1. Classification (NCBI taxonomy): domain Eukaryota; kingdom Metazoa; phylum Chordata; class Chondrichthyes; order Squaliformes; family Squalidae; genus Squalus; species Squalus acanthias. The sequence continues at coordinate 50,997,022 of CM059426.1, forward strand.
GTAATTACAGACCTGTAAGCCTTACATCAGTTGTGGGCAAAATGCTGGAGTCCATCATTAAGGATGAAATAGCGGAGCACTTAGCAAATGGGGACAGGATAGGACAGAGTCAACATGGATTTACAAAGGGTAAATCGTGCTTGACTAATCTATTGGAATTTTTTGAGGGAGTAACTGGTAAAATAGATGGGGGAGAGCCAGTAGATGTGGTGTACCTGGACTTCCAAAAGGCCTTCGATAAGGTCCCACATAAAAGATTAGCAGGGAAAATTGAAGCTCATGGGATAAAGGGGAAAGTATTGACGTGGATAGAGAACTGGCTGTCAGATAGAAAACAGAGAGTTGGAATAAACGGCTCATTTTCTGAATGGCAGGCAGTAACAAGTGGGGTACCACAGGGATCTGTCCTGGGTCCCCAGCTGTTCACAATTTACATTAATGACCTGGATCAGGGAGTCGGATGCAGCATTTCCAAATTTGCAGACGACACTAAACTAGGAGGGGGGGTGGGCTCAGAGGAGGAGACCAGGAAGCTCCAGAGCGATTTGGACAGACTGGGTGATTGGGCGGATAAATGGCAGATGCACTATAATGTGGACAAGTGCGAAGTTATCCACCTTGGGTGCAGGAACGGGAGGGCAAATTATTATTTAAATGGCAATAAATTGGGAGAGGGGGAAGTACAGAGAGACCTGGGTGTTCTTGTACACCAGTCACTGAAGGCGAGCATGCAGGTGCAACAGGCGATCAAGAAGGCAAACGGTATGCTGGCCTTCATAGCAAAAGGGTTGGAATACAGGAACAGGGATACCTTGCTGCAGCTGTACAGGGCACTGGTGAGACCACACCTCGAGTACTGTGTACAGTTTTGGTCGCCTCATCTGAGGAAAGATGTTCTTGCCATGGAGGGGGTGCAGCGGCGATTCACCAGGCTGATACCAGGAATGGCGGGATTGACCTATGAGGAGAGACTATGTAGTTTAGGGATGTACACACTGGAGTTTAGAAGATTGAGAGGGGACCTCATAGAAGTGTATAAAATTCTGACAGGTCTAGACAGACTAGATGCAGAAGGAATGTTTCCCTTGGCGGGTGAGAACAGAACTAGAGGACATAATTTAAGGATAAGGGCTAAACCATTTAGGACAGAAATGAGGGGGAATTTCTTCACTCAGAGGGTGGTGAACCTGTGGAACTCATTGCCACAGAGGGCAGTGTACGCCAGCTCATTAAATATATTTAAGAGGGAATTAGATGTATTTCTACAGGCAAAAGGGGTTAAGGGTTACGGAGAGAAGGCGGGGACGGGATACTGAATTGGAGGATCAGCCATGATCTCCTTAAATGGCGGAGCAGGCTCGAAGGGCCGGATGGCCTACTCCTGCTCCTATCTTCTATGTATCTATGTATGTATCTATGTATCTAAGAGCAGGTCAGAGGCTAGGTATTCTGCAGCAAGTGTCTCACCTCCTGACTCCCCAAAGCCTTTCCACCATCTACAAGGCACAAGTAAGGAGTGTGATGGAATACTCTTCACTTGCCTGGATGAGTGCAGCTCCAACAACACTCAAGAAGCTCGACACCATCCAGGACAAAGCAGCCCGCTTGATTGGCACCCCATCCACCACCTTAAACATCCACTCCCCCCACCACCGGCGTACCGTGGCTGCAGTGTGTACCATCTACAAGATGCACTGCAGCAACTCGCCAAGGCTTCTTCGGCAGCACCTCCCAAACCCGCGACCTATTCCACCTAGAAGGACAATGGCAGCTGGCGCATGGGAACACCACCACCTCCAAGTTCCCCTCCAAGTCACACACCATCCTGACTTAGAAGTATATCGCCGATCCTTCATCGTCGCTGGGTCAAAATCCTGGAACTCCCTCCCTAACAGCACTGTGGGAGTACCATCACCACACGGACTGCAGCGGTTCAAGAAGGCGGCTCACCACCACCTTCTCAAGTGGAACTAGGGATGGGCAATAAATGCTGGCATTGCCAGCGACGCCCTGATCCCATAAAAAACGAATAATAAAAAAAACTAGCTCACCAGAAAGGCAGTGAATTTCTTGAGTGTGTCTGGGATAGTTTTCTGCAACAATATGTCCTAGAACTAACAAGGGGGCAGGCCATATTAGATTTAGTAATCAGTAATGCACCAGATTTAGTTAACAGCCTAACGGTGTGTGAACATTTATCTAATAGTGATCATAATATGTCTGTGTGGAGTTTGCACATTCTCCCCGTGTCTGCGTGGGTTTCCTCCGGGTGCTCCGGTTTCCTCCCACAGTCCAAAAATGTGCGGGTTAGGCTGATTTGGCTATGATAAATTGACCCTTAGTGTTAGGGGGGGATTAAATATGTGGGGTTATGGGGATAGGATGGGATATGTTAGGGGGAATTAAATACGTGGGGTTACGGGGGTAGGGTGGGATATGTGTACTGTGGGGATTAAAGCAGGGACAGGGTACTGGATTTGGATGATCAGCCATGATCGTATTGAATGGTGGAGCAGGCTCGACGGGCCGAATGGCCTACTCCTGCTCCTAGATTCTATGTTTCTATGTTTCTATAATATGATCAAGTTTAACGTAGTGTTTGAAAGGGAGAAACACGAAACAGCTACTAAGATTCTAGATTTAGGTAAGGCTGATTTCAGTGCGATGAGACAGAGACTGTCCACAGTAAACTGGGCAAATCTGTTATTGGGTAATACGACTAAGGATCAGTGGGAGGTGTTCAAAAAAGAATTTAAGGTGATACAGAACCAGTTTATACCCCTAAGGGGCAAGAGCTCTACTTGCCAAAAGAAAACAGCCATGGGCGACTATAGAGGTAAGGGACAGCATAAAAATAAAGAAAAAGCATACAAAAATGCAAGAACTAGCACAAATCCTGGCAACTGGGAGAGATACAAAGAACAACAAAAGGTGACAAAACAGATAGTAAGAGGTACAAAAATGGAGTATGGAAAGCAATTTGCAAGGGATATCAAAAACAACACAAAAATGTTTTACAATGATATTAGGAAAAAGAGGGTGGTCAGGAGCAATGTGGGCCCTTTGAAAACTGATAACGGTGATATTGTAAATGAAAATAAGGAAATGGTGGACATGTTGAATATTTACTTTGCGCCAGTATTTACAGTAGAGGAAGAGGATAGCATGATGGACATCCCAAGGAAACTAATATTGAATCAGGGACGGGGACTCACAAATACTAATGTAAGCAAAATAACAGTAATGAAGAAAATAATGGAATAAAGAGTGACAAATCCCCAGGACCAGATGGGTTACATCCCAGGGTTTTAAAGGAAGTAGGTGAGAACATTGCCCTAACTATAATCTTCCAAAGTTTTCTCAATTTGGGAACCGTTCCTTTAGATTGGAAAATTGCACATGTCACTCGCTATTTAAGAAAATTGAGAGAGGGAAACCTGGGAATTATAGACCAGTTAGCCTAACATCTGTTGTCGAGAAATTACTAGAGTCTACAATTAAGGATAGGGTGACTGAGCACCTTGAACATTTTCAGTTGATCAGAGAGAGCCAGCATGGATTTGTAAAGGGTAGGTCATCCCTGACGAATCACATTGAATTTTTTGAAGAGGTGACTAAAGTAGTGGACAGGGGAATGTCTATGGATATTATTTATATGGACTTCCAGAAGACATTTGATAAAGTGCCTCATAAGCGACTATTAGCTAAGTTGAAGCTCATGGAATTGAGGGCAAATTATTAACCTGGTTAGGAAATTGGCTGAGCAGCAGGAGACAGAAAGTAGGGATAATGGGCAGGTACTCTAATTGACAGGATGTGGCTAGTGGTGTCCCGCAAGGATCTGTGTTGGGGCCTCAACTATTCATCGTATTTATTAATGACTTTGATCATGGGATAGAGAGCCACGTATCCAAGTTTGCCAATGACACACAGATAGGCGGCATTGTAACCAGTTTAGATGGAAACATAAAATTACAAAGACATATTAATAGATTGAGTGAATGGGCAAAACTGTGGCAAATGGATTTCAATGTAGGTAAATGTGAGGTCATCCACTTTGGACCTAAAAAAGGATAGAACAGATTACTTTCTAAATGGTGAAAAGCTAGAAACAGTGGCGGACCAAAGAGACTTGGGGGTCCATGTACATAGATGATTAAAATATCATGGACAGGTACAAAAAATAATCAAAAAGGCTAATGGAATGCTGGCCTTTATATCTAGAGGACTAGAATACAAGGGGTTAGAAGTTATGCTGCAGCTATACAAAGCCCTGGTTAGACCACACCTGGAGCACTGTGAGCAGTTCTGGGCACCACACCTTAGGAAGGATATATTGGCCTTGGAGGGAGTGCAGCGTAGATTTACTAGAATGATGCCTGGACTCCAAGGGTTAAATTACAAGGAGAGATTACACAAACTAGGGTTGTATTCCCTGAAATTTAGAAGGTTAAGGGGTGATTTGATCTGAGTTTTCAAGATATTGAGGGGAACTGATAGGGTAGATAGAGAAAAACAATTTCCGCTGGTTGGGGAATCTAGGACTTGGGGGCATAGTCTAAAAATTAGAGCCAGGCCTTTCACAAGTGAAGTTAGGAAACACTTCTACACGCAAAGGGTGGTAGAAGTTTGGAATTCTCTTCCGCAAACGGCAATTGATGCTGGGTCAATTGTTAATTTTAAATCTGAGATTGTTAGATTTTTGTTAACCAAAGGTATTAAGGGATATGAGGCAAAGGCGGGGCTATGGAGATAGGTCACAGATCAGCCATGATTCATTGAATGCTACGTGATCGAGGGGCTAAATGGCCACTCCTGTTCCTATGTTTTGCTTGTTTTCTAGTTTTGCATGTATGCACACTGGTAGGAAAAATGAATGTCGCAAGTATGGCGTCGAAATAGCTAAAAGTGAAGCAGAAAGGGATCTAAGTGTGATAGATTTGATATTTAACGTGAAATAATTGTGGAGCAGCAATAAACAAAGCAAAGAATTAATTATTGATAAATTAATTGATTACAAATCAGGTGATGTTATGCTAAAACTGTACGGTGCACTATAGACTTCACCTTGAATACTATGTTCAATTTTGGTTACTATGACATACAGGTAATAGTCAAGTCACAGAGGCGGTGCAATAGAGGCATGAGGCTGATCCCTATAGTCAAATGATTGAATTATGAGGAAAAACTGGAGAAACTGAAGCTAGTTATCTTTGACTCAGGAGGAATCTTATAGAAGTTGACACAAATTTAAAAGGCATAACTAGTATTAACCCAGAGTATGACTTCAAAGTACTGCAGCATACTAGAACAAGAGGACAATTTAGGGTCGATGTCAGGAAGCAGGTCTTCATGCTGCTGGAATAGTACAAGTGTAAACCGTAGATTAATTTAAGAGACAATTAGATGTGATTGTGGGGGTGCATGTTTATCATTGTGATGGATAAAGCCCCCCCACCCTGTGAGCACAGGCCCTGCTCCCTGAGGCTCAGCTCCACTGACTGAAACAACCAGCTGTCAGAAGCTAGCGCCTCATGGCTGACCTTTGACCAGCGAACCGGATGTAAACAGGGAGGCGGGCTGCAAAGATGGCGGCCGCTGAGCCGTAGACTTGGACCGGTTTAAACTCACTTCTCTCTTTCTCCTGCCCGGACGAGCTGCGCCGGGGACGGGGTTGTTTTCGGGCCGGTAAAGGACCTGCTTTAGCTGTCGCCGCCCGCCCGAGTGATGGGGGACACGGAGAAGTTCTGCTATGTTTACAGCTGCGACCTGGACATCAACGTCCAGCTGAAGATGTGAGTGAGGGAGTGTGGGGGTAGGAGGGAGTGTGGGGGTAGGAGGGAGTTAGATGGTGTGTGGGGGTAGGGGGTGTGTGGGGGTTGGGGGTAGGGGGAGTGTGAGGGTGTGGGGGAGTTAGGGGTGTGAGTGAGTGTGGGGGTAGAGGGGAGTTAGGGGGAGTGTGGGGTAGAGGGGAGTTAGGGGGAGTGTGGGGGTAGAGGGGAGTTAGGGGGAGTGTGAGGGTAGAGGGGAGTTAGGGGGAGTGTGGGGGTAGAGGGGAGTTAGGGGGAGTGTGGGGGTAGAGGGGAGTTAGGGGGAGTGTGAGGGTAGAGGGGAGTTAGGGGGAGTGTGAGGGTAGAGGGGAGTTAGGGGGAGTGTGGGGGTAGAGGGGAGTTAGGGGGAGTGTGGGGGTAGAGGGGAGTTAGGGGGAGTGTGGGGGTAGAGGGGAGTTAGGGGGAGTGTGGGGGTAGAGGGGAGTTAGGGGGAGTGTGGGGGTAGAGGGGAGTTAGGGGGAGTGTGGGGGTAGAGGGGAGTTAGGGGGAGTGTGGGGGTAGAGGGGAGTTAGGGGGAGTGTGGGGGGTAGAGGGGAGTTAGGGGGAGTGTGGGGGTAGAGGGGAGTTAGGGGGAGTGTGGGGGTAGAGGGGAGTTAGGGGGAGTGTGGGGGTAGAGGGGAGTTAGGGGGAGTGTGGGGGTAGAGGGGAGTTAGGGGGAGTGTGGGGGTAGAGGGGAGTTAGGGGGAGTGTGGGGGTAGAGGGGAGTTAGGGGGAGTGTGGGGGTAGAGGGGAGTTAGGGGGAGTGTGGGGGTAGAGGGGAGTTAGGGGGAGTGTGGGGGTAGAGGGGAGTTAGGGGGAGTGTGGGGGTAGAGGGGAGTTAGGGGGAGTGTGGGGGTAGAGGGGAGTTAGGGGGAGTGTGGGGGTAGAGGGGAGTTAGGGGGAGTGTGGGGGTAGAGGGGAGTTAGGGGGAGTGTGGGGGTAGAGGGGAGTTAGGGGGAGTGTGGGGGTAGAGGGGAGTTAGGGGGAGTGTGGGGGTAGAGGGAGTTAGGGGGGAGTGTGGGGGTAGAGGGGAGTTAGGGGGAGTGTGGGGGTAGAGGGGAGTTAGGGGGAGTGTGGGGGTAGAGGGGAGTTAGGGGAGTGTGGGGGTAGAGGGGAGTTAGGGGGAGTGTGGGGGTAGAGGGGAGTTAGGGGGAGTGTGGGGGTAGAGGGGAGTTAGGGGGAGTGTGGGGGTAGAGGGGAGTTAGGGGGAGTGTGGGGGTAGAGGGGAGTTAGGGGGAGTGTGGGGGTAGAGGGGAGTTAGGGGGAGTGTGGGGGTAGAGGGGAGTTAGGGGGAGTGTGGGGGCAGAGGGGAGTTAGGGGGAGTGTGGGGGCAGAGGGGAGTTAGGGGGAGTGTGGGGGCAGAGGGGAGTTAGGGGGAGTGTGGGGGCAGAGGGGAGTTAGGGGGAGTGTGGGGGCAGAGGGGAGTTAGGGGGAGTGTGGGGGCAGAGGGGAGTTAGGGGAGTGTGGGGGCAGAGGGGAGTTAGGGGGAGTGTGGGGGCAGAGGGGAGTTAGGGGGAGTGTGGGGGCAGAGGGGAGTTAGGGGGAGTGTGGGGCAGAGGGGAGTTAGGGGGAGTGTGGGGGCAGAGGGGAGTTAGGGGAGTGTGGGGGCAGAGGGGAGTTAGGGGGAGTGTGGGGGCAGAGGGGAGTTAGGGGAGTGTGGGGGCAGAGGGGAGTTAGGGGGAGTGTGGGGGCAGAGGGGAGTTAGGGGGAGTGTGGGGGCAGAGGGGAGTTAGGGGGAGTGTGGGGGCAGAGGGGAGTTAGGGGAGTGTGGGGGCAGAGGGGAGTTAGGGGGAGTGTGGGGGCAGAGGGGAGTTAGGGGGAGTGTGGGGGCAGAGGGGAGTTAGGGGGAGTGTGGGGGCAGAGGGGAGTTAGGGGGAGTGTGGGGGCAGAGGGGAGTTAGGGGGAGTGTGGGGGCAGAGGGGAGTTAGGGGGAGTGTGGGGGCAGAGGGGAGTTAGGGGGAGTGTGGGGGCAGAGGGGAGTTAGGGGGAGTGTGGGGCAGAGGGGAGTTAGGGGGAGTGTGGGGGCAGAGGGGAGTTAGGGGGAGTGTGGGGGCAGAGGGGAGTTAGGGGGAGTGTGGGGGCAGAGGGGAGTTAGGGGGAGTGTGGGGGCAGAGGGGAGTTAGGGGGAGTGTGGGGGCAGAGGGGAGTTAGGGGGAGTGTGGGGGCAGAGGGGAGTTAGGGGGAGTGTGGGGGGCAGAGGGGAGTTAGGGGGAGTGTGGGGGCAGAGGGGAGTTAGGGGGAGTGTGGGGGCAGAGGGAGTTAGGGGGAGTGTGGGGGCAGAGGGGAGTTAGGGGAGTGTGGGGGCAGAGGGGAGTTAGGGGGAGTGTGGGGGCAGAGGGGAGTTAGGGGGAGTGTGGGGGCAGAGGGGAGTTAGGGGGAGTGTGGGGGCAGAGGGGAGTTAGGGGGAGTGTGGGGGCAGAGGGGAGTTAGGGGGAGTGTGGGGCAGAGGGGAGTTAGGGGGAGTGTGGGGGCAGAGGGGAGTTAGGGGGAGTGTGGGGGCAGAGGGGAGTTAGGGGGAGTGTGGGGGCAGAGGGGAGTTAGGGGGAGTGTGGGGGCAGAGGGGAGTTAGGGGGAGTGTGGGGGCAGAGGGGAGTTAGGGGGAGTGTGGGGGCAGAGGGGAGTTAGGGGGAGTGAGGGGGCAGAGGGGAGTTAGGGGGAGTGTGGGGGCAGAGGGGAGTTAGGGGGAGTGTGGGGGCAGAGGGGAGTTAGGGGGAGTGTGGGGGCAGAGGGGAGTTAGGGGGAGTGTGGGGGCAGAGGGGAGTTAGGGGGAGTGTGGGGGCAGAGGGGAGTTAGGGGGAGTGTGGGGGCAGAGGGGAGTTAGGGGGAGTGTGGGGGCAGAGGGGAGTTAGGGGGAGTGTGGGGGCAGAGGGGAGTTAGGGGGAGTGTGGGGGCAGAGGGGAGTTAGGGGGAGTGTGGGGGCAGAGGGGAGTTAGGGGGAGTGTGGGGGCAGAGGGGAGTTAGGGGGAGTGTGGGGGCAGAGGGGAGTTAGGGGGAGTGTGGGGGCAGAGGGGAGTTAGGGGGAGTGTGGGGGCAGAGGGGAGTTAGGGGGAGTGTGGGGGCAGAGGGGAGTTAGGGGGAGTGTGGGGGCAGAGGGGAGTTAGGGGGAGTGTGGGGGCAGAGGGGAGTTAGGGGGAGTGTGGGGGTAGAGGGGAGTTAGGGGGAGTGTGGGGGTAGAGGGGAGTTAGGGGGAGTGTGGGGGTAGAGGGGAGTTAGGGGGAGTGTGGGGGTAGAGGGGAGTTAGGGGGAGTGTGGGGTAGAGGGGAGTTAGGGGGAGTGTGGGGGTAGAGGGGAGTGTGGGGGAGTGTGGGGGTAGAGGGGAGTGTGGGGGTAGAGGGGAGTTAGGGGGAGTGTGGGGGTAGAGGGGAGTGTGGGGGTAGAGGGGAGTAGAGGGGAGTGTGGGGGTAGAGGGGAGTAGAGGGGAGTGTGGGGGTAGAGGGGAGTTAGGGGAGTGTGGGGGTAGAGGGGAGTTAGGGGGAGTGTGGGGGTAGAGGGGAGTTAGGGGGAGTGTGGGGGTAGAGGGGAGTTAGGGGGAGTGTGGGGGTAGAGGGGAGTTAGGGGGAGTGTGGGGGTAGAGGGGAGTTAGGGGGAGTGTGGGGGTAGAGGGGAGTTAGGGGGAGTGTGGGGGTAGAGGGGAGTTGGGAGTGTGGGGGTAGAGGGGAGTTAGGGGGAGTGTGGGGGTAGAGGGGAGTTAGGGGGAGTGTGGGGGTAGAGGGGAGTTAGGGGGAGTGTGGGGGTAGAGGGGAGTTAGGGGGAGTGTGGGGGTAGAGGGGAGTTAGGGGGAGTGTGGGGGTAGAGGGGAGTTAGGGGGAGTGTGGGGGTAGAGGGGAGTTAGGGGGAGTGTGGGGGTAGAGGGGAGTTAGGGGGAGTGTGGGGGGTAGAGGGGAGTTAGGGGGAGTGTGGGGGTAGAGGGGAGTTAGGGGGAGTGTGGGGGTAGAGGGGAGTTAGGGGGGGTGTGGGGGTAGAGGGGAGTTAGGGGGGGGTGTGGGGGTAGAGGGGAGTTAGGGGGGGGTGTGGGGGTAGAGGGGAGTTAGGGGGGGGTGTGGGGGTAGAGGGGAGTTAGGGGGGGGTGTGTGGGGGTAGAGGGGAGTTAGGGGGGGGTGTGTGGGGGTAGAGGGGAGTTAGGGGGGGGTGTGTGGGGGTAGAGGGGAGTTAGGGGGGGTGTGTGGGGGTAGAGGGGAGTTAGGGGGGGGTGTGTGGGGGTAGAGGGGAGTTAGGGGGGGTGTGTGTGGGGGTAGAGGGGAGTTAGGGGGGGTGTGTGGGGGTAGAGGGGAGTTAGGGGGGGGTGTGTGGGGGTTAGAGGGGAGTTAGGGGGGGTGTGTGGGGGTAGAGGGGAGTTAGGGGGGGGGTGTGTGGGGGTAGAGGGGAGTTAGGGGGGGGTGTGTGGGGGTAGAGGGGAGATAGGGGGGGGTGTGTGGGGGTAGAGGGGAGTTAGGGGGGGGTGTGTGGGGGTAGAGGGGAGTTAGGGGGGGGTGTGTGGGGGTAGAGGGGAGTTAGGGGGGGGTGTGTGTGGGGGTAGAGGGGAGTTAGGGGGGGGGTGTGTGGGGTTAGAGGGGAGTTAGGGGGGGGTGTGTGGGGTAGAGGGAGTTAGGGGGGGGTGTGTGGGGGTAGAGGGGAGTTAGGGGGGGGTGTGTGGGGGTAGAGGGGAGTTAGGGGGGGGTGTGTGGGGGTAGAGGGGAGTTAGGGGGGGGGTGTTGGGGGTAGAGGGGAGTTAGGGGGGGGGTGTGGGGGTAGAGGGGAGTTAGGGGGGGGGTGTGGGGGTAGAGGGGAGTTAGGGGGGGGGGTTGGGGGTAGAGGGGAGTTAGGGGGGGGGGTGTGGGGGTAGAGGGGAGTTAGGGGGGGGGGGTGTGGGGGTAGAGGGGAGTTAGGGGGGGGGTGTGGGGGTAGAGGGAGTTAGGGGGGGGGTGGGGTAGAGGGGAGTTAGGGGGGGGGGTGTGGGGGTAGAGGGGAGTTAGGGGGGGGGGTGTGGGGGTAGAGGGGAGTTAGGGGGGGGGGGTGTGGGGGTAGAGGGGAGTTAAGGGGGGGGGGTGTGAGGGGTAGAGGGGAGTTAGGGGGGGGGGTGTGGGGGTAGAGGGGAGTTAGGGGGGGGGGTGTGGGGGTAGAGGGGAGTTGGGGGGTGTGTGGGGGTTGAGGGGAGTTGGGGGGGTGTGTGGGGGTAGAGGGGAGTTGGGGGGTGTGTGGGGGTAGAGGGGAGTTGGGGGGTGTGTGGGGGTAGAGGGGAGTTGGGGGGTGTGTGGGGGTAGAGGGGAGTTGGGGGGTGTGTGGGGGTAGAGGGGAGTTGGGGGGTGTGTGGGGGGTAGAGGGGAGTTGGGGGGTGTGTGGGGGGTAGAGGGGAGTTGGGGGGTGTGTGGGGGTAGAGGGGAGTTGGGGGGTGTGTGGGGGTAGAGGGGAGTTGGGGGGTGTGTGGGGGTAGAGGGGAGTTAGGGGGTGTGTGGGGGTAGAGAGGTGTGTGGGGGTAGAGAGGTGTGGAGGGTGGAGGGGAGGGTGGAGGGTGGAGTGGGAGGGTGGAGTGGGAGGGTGAGGGGAGGGTAGAGGGGAGGGGAGTGGTGGAGGGGTGAGTAGAGGGTAGAGGGGAGGGGGGAGTGAGGGTAAGTGAGGGGGGGGTGTGGGGGGAGGGTAGGAGGATAGAGGGGAGTGTGGGGGCAGGGGGGGGTGTAGGGGGAGTTGGTTGTGGGGCCAGGGGGGGGTGTGGGGGCAGGGGGGAGGTGGGGGGAGTTGGTTGTGGGGCCAGGGGGGGGTGTGGGGGCAGGGGGGAGGTGGGGGGTGTGTAGGGGCAGGTATCGCTCCCGGGACCCCGGACTAAACCCGTGGGGCTGGGCTGTGTGCACCTGCCCGGCTCCCCTCCGTCTTTGTCCGACACCCGCACTGGGCGCTGACAGATCCCAGAGCGGATCCTGTTACTGAACCTTTCTCAGTTCCACTGGGCGAGACCTGGCGGCTCCGTGTTTTATTGTTCGACATTAATTAAGTCTTCCCATGTTACGTGTCAAAGTCTAAACATTTTAATTAGACTACGTGAATGGGGTAGTCACAGGATAATTGCAGACGGGGCAGGACATTTGGCCAATTTGATTCATCCATCTGGAGAGATCGCAACATCCCCATTCAGGCTCCAATCGTTGCTCAGGGTTTTTGCCTCCACTATTCTATCTGGAAGTTTATTCCACATGTTGATCATTCGTTGTAGTTAAAAAAAACCTGGTATCAGTCTTAAATTTACTTTTTACTAGTTTGACCTTGTGTCCCTTAGTTCTATTGCCATATCTTTTTACTAGTTTGACCTTGTGTCCCTTAGTTCTATTGCCATATTTTAAAGTAATAGTCTGGTTTATCACTTTCTATATTCTTAATACTCTTTTATATATCTTTATAAGACCATCTCTCAGATAGATGCCTTCTTTCCAGGCTGTAAAGCCCATGTCTATCGTCTTTTCTCATAACTCAGACCCCTGACATTGGAGGAGCTCATGGCTCTTCTCTGCACTGCCTCCAGCGCTTGACTGTCTCTGTTTCTTGGTGACTAGAACTGGATGCAATAAAGATGCAGTTTGACTAGATGGAAGTATGTTTCAGGTTTTGCAATTGTAATTTAAAGACAGTAGATTGAACAATACCATTTCAAGGGTGGTAATCTCTGGATTGCTTCCTGTGCCATGTGCTGGGCAGGCTTTGGACAGGAAAATTAGAAAATTCAACATGTAGTGACCAGGCTAGTGCAGGAGCCAGTGATTCACATTCTTGGGGTATTGGATTGTGTTCTGGAATAAGGGAAGGCTGTAAGAAAGAGATGCCTATCACCTGAAACAAATGAGCACCAATATCCTTGAGATGGGATCGATCCACGGCATGGTTGCTCTTTGGTATCTTGTCAAGTGGCTGTTATTCATATGTGAACAAAATTGAGAGGTCGCACAACACCAGGTTATAGTCCAACAGTTTTATTTGAAATCACAAGCTTTCGGAGCTATCGATTTGCTCCTTCCTCAGGTGAACACCGGCATCTCCGCACATTCATATGTGAACCATGAGTTTTGGCAGGCTATTTGACTGCAAGGGCAGCCTAGTTGATGATGTCCTCAACCTGTGTCCCCCACGCTCACTTCCAGCAGAGGAATCAGAAGCAGGATGCTTGGATTGCATGGACAACTATTCATTGGATATTCGTAACAACAACTTGCATTTATATAGTGCCTTTTAATATAGAAAACATATCTTAAGGTGCTTCATAGAGGCGTAAGGAAAATGTGGACATTGAGGCAAAGTTGGAGGTACTAGGATGAGTGACCAAAAGCTTGGTGAAAGAAGTTAGTTTTAAAGAGGAACTTAAAGGAGGAGGGGGTGGTAGAGAGGTTTATAGAGAGAATTCCAGTGTAGGGCCTAGGCGTCTGAAAGCACGACTGTCAACGGTGAGATGAAGGGACGGGCTGATGTACAAGAGGCCAGAGTCAGAGGAACAGAGAGCTTGGGCTAGAGGAGGTTACAGAGATAGGGTGAGACCATGAAGGGACTTAAACACAAGGATGATTTTAAATTTGAGGCTTTGGGAAACCAGGAGCGAATGTGGGTCAGTGAGGATTGTATGAATATGTACTCTGTGGGGAATCTCAAGTTCTGTTTTTCAAAATGAACAGATTTGGAAATGGCCAATTTTGTTGGTTGCTAATAATTTGCATTTATGGCAAATTACCTCAGTTAGTGTAGAGTTGTAATGGGAGTAGTATTGAGTGTGTTAAGGTAGCAGTTGTAAAAATTGTTTGAGTTGTGAGCACATATGGGAAAAAATTAGATTCAAAACCATTTGGTTCATGAAGCCAGCCTATTTCGCAAGACTTTTTAGAACCTTTGCAATGCTCTGATACCATTCATGTGCAATGATCAGATTGCTGATTGTGCTTTCTGCTTTGCTTTTATGATTTTTAAAAGCAAAATGCTTTACTAATTGCTTTACAAGAGGTCTTGTTTAAAATAGAGCAATTGATTTAATAGTGAACTCTGTATTTGCATTTGTTTTGCAGCTTGAGAATGTTGCAGATTCACATTGTGTTGTATGACAACTGTTATCAATGCAATATGTAAATTATAACAGCCATTTTAAGAAGTCTATGTGGATAGTAATATCTTCATGGTACATTTATAACCCCATGTGTTTCAATCCCATAAAGTGAAGTACTAGGTTCTGTATGTAATTGAGCAGTTGTATCGTAGTTTCTGTGCCAATACAAGGTGGCTTATGTATCACATTGATGTAGGATGGTAGTGTAATTCTATTTAATGTCACTGACCAGAGTGTGATCTGAATTTTGTCAAGTAGTATGAGATCATCTAGAAGAGACAGCCTCACATTGTTCGGGCTTCAAATCAGCTGCAATAATGCTAATGAAGAGTTAGTTTCAGTAATGTTAGAATGTCACTGACATTCAAATTACAGTGAATGTTTGAATATGTAAAGGTTTACTTTGGCTGGCAACAAGAACCACCTGTAACGCAAGTAGAGATGTTCAACCCCTTACTGACAATATAAAGACAGCATTTGCAAATCTACAGTACAACTGGATTGCTCCTAAATGATTGTAAAGACAAGCCTGCAATTACATCCTCCAGCTTTGAAATGTGCTTATGGTGCGCTTCAGTTATTGGGGGAATTGTTTTTCAAACCAGAGCCCCTATCCTTGGAATACTCCACTAGTAAAATAATTTTTACTGTTTTTAAATGAACAATGTAGGTTACTATTTCACACTAAATGCATGATGAGATAGCCTAGTTGTTTGCAAACAGGATTCTAAAATGTTAGTTGTAAGATGTGTAGAAATGTATCTCTATCAAATTATGGGAAGTGTGTTCCTCTCCTCTCCTCACTCTTCAAGAATGAATACACAATGATTTAACACTTTCACTAACCCACTACTTCTGTTACAATGTTGATTTTGGTAGAAATGTGCACTTTTGAACCAAATGATAAACTTACAGGTTTTGTATCTTTATAATCAAGGATTAAATTCTGATCAAACTATCTTTTTGTAATAGTGTGCAGTTCAGGTGTTTAGACTTATGAACTATAACACTCAATTGTTAAAAGGAAAAAGCATTTATCTAGTCAGATCAAATTATTACCTACATATTTCGTAACCGTTTGTGCTGGAGTGCCCTGATATTACAGATATATTCCCTCACTGCTAGTATACAGTGGTGGTGACCTGTAGAAGCATGAAGTATAGTGATGGAAAATGTATTTACTGCACATTGTTCTTGAGAAGCTCCATAGCTTCTTGTCACCATGTTATGAGACAAAGTACAGGGGATCATAAATTTTAATTTTCAGAAATTCTATGGGGAATTTGAAAACTCATTTCCCATACCTAAGCACTTTCTCATCAGCAAAACCAAATAAGAGGTTGGTTTATTGACCTGTTTATTGTTGCACAACTGCGAGGCAAATCCATGATGTGACATTATTTCTAATGCTGCTTTTAACTGCTCACCTGTAAGTTGTGGCTGACATTTTTAAGTTGTGCTGATGTAAGTGTCACAGCCTATATATCAATAATAGTCATCTTGCTGCACCAGTGGAAGTCCACTTTGTGAGGTTCAAAAATTGCATCATTTTCTATTGGTCAGTAACCATTAGCAATGTGAAACTGCCATTTAGTTCTCCAACAGGAAGATGTGAAGTTTTTTTTTTCCAATTTGAAAGCTTGAGACCCATGAATATTAGCAGAGTCTGTGGGGAAACTTCTAAGTGTGCAAATATTGTTGCTCTAATTTGCTGACCACCTATATATTCAGTTGTAATCGATGCTTTTCATGGGGGGGAAAAAATGAGTGTGAAATTCATTGTGTATCACTAAAAGCTTTTTAAATTTACAGCTTTCAAAATTTGCCATGTTTGAGCAGTGAAGATTTCATTATTTTACGTGAAGAATAGTATAGTTATTAAAATACCTAAATCTTTTGTTTAAGTAATGAAGTGTACATTATTTTCTGCTTCACCTAAGCTTTGTATGTGGATGCAACCCCAGATATTTTCTCTGTTCCTCCTATGTATGCAGCGGAAGCTTGGAAGGAAAACGGGAGCAAAAAAGCTACAAAGCTCTTCTAGAGGATCCGTTGCTTAAATTTTCGGGCTTGTACCAGGAAACCTGTTCGGATCTCTATGTGACAGGCCAAGTCTTTGCAGAAGGAAAACCTTTGGCTCTTCCTGTTCGGACTTCTTACAAAGCTTTCAGCACTCGATGGAAGTAAGTACGGCTTGTTGCTGAGATTTGTGTTTTGAGATGGGTTTTATCTCAGAAGGGATTTGGATGTCTTGTCAATGTACAAGACCTTAAATCTGTGTATAAAACATCTTGAAACTTTTAACTTTACGAATTAGAATGTTTAACCCAAAATCCTGATGTTTACCTCAACATATTACTGTAAAATTTATTTTTAAAAAGCAGAGCTGGGCTGCAGTATTCTCACTGGGGCAGATAGCTTAGCAAGTCTGAAGTCATTTTAATCTTTTCAAATAAGTATGCACTGTAGAGATGGATTCAGGATTTAAAAAAAAAATTAAACTGCTACTACTTTAAGACATACCAACAGAATCTGGGTGGAAGAAAGTACTTTCAATCAGAAAACCTTCAGTAGGAAAACTTATTGAATGTGACTCCAGAAATCAATTTTTAAAACACAAAATAATTTGGATGTTCCAAATTTTAATCAAAGGGATCAGTAGTTTGTTCCCATTTTCTGGACTCTAGATTGGAAAAAAATCTATTCATCAAATAGTAGGGCTGAGCAATTGAAATACCATCAAACATGTCAGTTTTGAAATAGAGATCTAATATCTAACCGATTATTTCAAAGCATTGAATGTGTTTGGGGGTGGGGGAAAGGAAGAAGAGCAGCAAATGAATTACACTTTGATGACACCCTAATAGCATCAGCAGTTCAAGAAAAAGGCTCGCCACCACCTTCTCAAAGGCAACTTGCGATGGGAAATAAATGCTAGCCTTGCTAGTGATGCCCATATCACAAGAATGAATTAAAAGAAAATCTACATGATATTCATGTACCTTTTTATCAAAATAAATGTAGTTTATGCTGGTATATACTGTAATATGTTGTGTGCATATCCAAGTGATTTGTAGTTATATAGTTTATAGATGCCAATCTACAGCCCAGTTAGGAGCTGGCAAAGAACCTGACGTGTACTGAAATTTTAAATTGCATTTCTGCACTGGGGATTGACCTCTGGATATGGGAAGATTGGGGAGGCGGGTTGGCTATTTAAATATTATAATGAGGCTGGGCGCAACGTTCCTTCTAGTTAAAACTACACCGCGCCAGCGCCTGTCCAAAACTCCGCCCCTTGCCTGGCTCGGAAAACCTGCCCGTCAATATCTGGGCCAAACTTTTTGCTTTTTCAGAAACACCCTTCTATGTACAGTACACAATAATCCTACGCTATAGTACTTATTGGCCCGAAAATTAGACCTAATACGGGAGATTACGCACTGTGTACTCTCTCGTATTAGGTCCCGAAGTGCCGGTTTCCTGCATGCCTGGCATGGGGAAACCGGCACTTCGGGTATTGCGAAGGGGGCGGTTCCTAAGTGAACCGCGTGCGCGCTACAGGTTGTGCGCACGCAGCGCACTAATTTTTTTTTTCAGGTTTGAACGCGCAGGTAAGTGTTGAAGATTTTACACATAAAGAAAGCAGGCGTAAGACCCCCTTTTAACAAGGTAAGTAGTTAATTAAGTAATGGCCCAGAAATTAAACATGGATGGTTCCCGCGGGGGTAAGGATTCCCCGCGATATCGCACTCCGCGCCTACCTTTTTGTTTGGGGCCCACACGAACTTTAGTTTCAGAGCCTCCTCTTGTTGCAACCGTGCAGTGTGTGCGTATCCCAGAGGCGCAATTAGTTCGTGCGAGCTCTGGGATCACGTGATTCAGTTAGAGCCAATGGCAGCACACCATCTTTCATTCATAGTTTTGACGGCTAGAGCTGTCAAAGCTATGAATACTACAAACCCCCAAAAGAACAGCTAAACCTCAATTAAATTTTAAAAAAAGCCATCACATTAATAAAATAACTAAAGTTAAATAAATTAACCACTTTAAACAAAAATTTAATTTTTGAAAAAATTTAAAATCTTTTTAAAAGTTATAAAAATAAACTTACCTTTCTTTAAAGTCTCTAAAAAAAAATAAACCTGTTTGAAAAAATGTTAAAATAACACTTAATTAACTACTTACCTTGTTAAATGGGGGTCCTACGCCTGCTTTCTTTATGTGTAAAATCTTCACCACTTACCTGCGCGTTCAAAGCTGAAAAAAAAACTAAGTGCACTGCGTGCGTGCAACCTGTAGTGCGCACGCGGTTCACTTAGGAACCGCCCCCTTTGCAATTCACGAAGTGCCGGTTTCCCGCGCATGCGCAGTGCATGCAGGAAACCGGCAATTCGGGATCTAATACGCGAGAGTACACAGTGCGTACTCTCGCATATTAGGTTTAATTTTCGGGCCATTATTTTAAATTTTTTTCAACAGGTTTATCTTTTTTAGAGACTTTAAAGAAAGGTAAGTTTATTTTTATAACTTTTAAAAAGAATTTAAATTTTTTCAAAAATTTAAATTTTTGTTTAAAGTGGTTAATTTATTTAACTATAGTTATTTTATTAATGTGATGGCTTTTTAAAAAAATTTAATTGAGGTTTAGCTGTTCTTTTGGGGGCTTGTTGTATTCATAGTTTTGACAGCTCTTCCTGTCAAAACTATGAATGAAAGATGGTGTGCTGCCATTGGCTCTAACTGGCCCACGTGATCCCAGAGGTCGCATCGAATTAACTGCGCCTCTGGGACACGCACACAGTGCGCGCCGGCACCAGGGAGAGGCCCAGGAACTGAAGTTCGTGTGGGCCAAAACCATAAAGGCAGGCGCGGAGTGCGATATCGCGGGGGATCCTTACCCCCGCGGCAACCATCGAACTCCAATTTCTGGTCCATTATTACCACTTAAAGCTACACAAATATTCCTACACTTGTATTTGTACCACCTTTTAGTGTAAACACACCATCTTGTAATCCTTGGTTCTCAAAGAAACCTCCTCAGTTTCATTAACCAATCTGAGTGACACATATATTAGAAGAGTTCGCCCCTTTAATGTCAATCACCTCTAATAGCCTTGTTAGTACCCATTGATAACCTCCAGTTAACGAAGCATTAGAATCCAGAGGTGCAGGTAGCACTTTCACTCCCCTAAATTCTTTTTTTAAACAGTGCCATTCCCGCATTCAGCTAATGAGTGACATTTAGATGTCCTAACAAGCTATTTGAGGCTGTGGGCTTAATGGCTTATGCCTCTCCATTCTTGTAAAAACGGTTTTGTTTCACATGGCTTTAATTAGTATTGGCTTTTTTTCAGTTTTTCAGCCTGACTGACTCCATTTTGAGGGCACTTTTATGGTGATTCTCTTTTTTTAAGGTGCTAGATATCTTCCTGAATGGTCAGACATTACTAAGTAATTGACTATTATTTGGGATGTGTGTAAAACCGCTACCGATCCAACATTTAAACCTCCTCGTTTTATGGATGACCAGCACAGCATGGGACTTTCTAGAGCGCTAACCACTTGGAGACAAGTTTCTGCTGAAAATGCATTTTAAGATGGCTTGTCATTATATGTGGGGGGAAAAATGGACACAGAATCCTGAACGGTGACAGGAAGAAAAGAGGTGAAGGGTTAATATAAGAACATCAGAAATAGAAGCAGGAGTAGGCCATTTGGCCCTTCGAGCCTGTTCTGCCATTCAATAAGATCATGGCTGATCTTCTACCTCAACTCTAGTGAACCTTTATTGCACTCCCTCTAAGGCAAGTATATCCTTCCTTAGGTAAGGAGACCAAAACTGTACACAGCACTCCAAGTGTGGTCCCATCAAGGGTTACTGATCAAATATGCTAAATACTATGTAAAGAAGCTTCTCCTTGGCTCAAAAGCATGGGTGGAATTGGAAAGGAGTGGAATTACCATGATATAACAACTTTATTGCATAGCTTTTTATTGTGGAGAACATGTACAGATTGCGTGACTACTTTGTCAAACATTTGTTTTGTCTGAAAGCATGATCACTGTAACTTGCCACTCAAACCCTTTCTGCCTTACCGCCCATTCCCATTCTAACTACACTGTTCCAACCAAGCTCAGTGCAGTCTTCAGGAAAAATTATCTCGTCTTTCTCTTGGGCACTTGCAACGCTCTGTTCTGAACATTGACTTTAGCAACTTCATCTTTCTTTTCTCTTTTTGTGTCGCTCTCTGTCTCCCACTCCTGCCATTTCCCTGCCAGTTTCTCCCATTTGTCTTTTGCTTTTTTCACAGCCTGACTAAATTAACCTCTGTACCATCCAGCACTTTTTTTTAATAAATCTAGTTCCAAACTATTGAACCCATTTACAGCTCATATTTCCTAATACTTGCCATATTTGGTAAGTTTTTTTTGTTCTCTCCCTGTTTTGTTTTGGTCAGTCCTGCAGCAAAGGCCCTACAAAGAAGCTCTCCTATCATCTCTTTCTAGTTCTGAGAAAGGGTCAGGGCTCCAGATGCTGATGGACTTGCTGAGTATTTACAGCACTTTCCGTCTTTATTTCAAAGTTTCAGCAGTTGCCATTTTTCTCTTCTATATGGAAGTTTTCTGTTTTTATATGGTAGTAATGGCTGTTAAATGTTGTGTCCTTGATCCTCGGCCTCACTTATACAGAAAAATTACTGATGACTTCATTACAACAGGGTTACCAAGAAAGTAATCTACAGTTCATTGGTGTGAAATTCTTTGGTCATTCTAAATTGATCTTTTTAAAATTGATAACTTCTTGTAGGTCAAAACATCATTCAATATTTTATGTTGTTATCACCTGCAAAAAAAAAAGTGACTAAAGAATAATCCTCCACAAACAAAATTGTAAAAACAGTTGTGCTGACATTTCAAGGTTGACCCTGTTTCCTTCTTTTGTGCTTTCAGCTTTTTTTTTCCACTTTATATAATGTAACCTAATTTTTTTAATAACTAAATACCGTAAAGGAAACCGAGTAGTCCTGAGACTGTAGGATAAAATTAAAAGGACTGAAAGATCTTTGTCTAAATTTATCAGTATTATCCATGCAATTTAGGATCTTTGGGAAAAATAATAATATCCATATTGTTTTATAGCTGGAATGAATGGTTAAAATTGCCTGTGAAATATCCAGATTTACCACGGAATGCTCAAGTTGCTCTCACAATCTGGGATGTTTATGGACCTGGAAAAGCTGTCCCTATTGGAGGAACTACCGTTACCCTTTTTGGAAAGTATGGGTAAGATGATTCCCTCCGCTAGCTGTGACTTGGTTAAAAAATGGTCTGAAATTTACTGCAGTGGTTATGTGGAGAAAGGTAAAATGACCATTTCACGTGTGTATCTGAATGCCACATGAGCTGTATTTTGCCCCAGAGCGATTCATAATTTTAAGTACAAAATATACTCTCTCTCTCCTATCCCTTCCTCCTCCTAACAAAAAAAATACTGTAAACTTTAAATGATGCACTAGATGGATAAAATTATTTCACTGTACAGAAATCGGCATGGAGCACTTTTTTCCTTGTACACGAATGGAATATTTTTATAACTATAAAATATTTAAATAACTAACTTTACAAAAAGACGGCAAACAAAATAAATTTGTGAACTTCTGCTCCAAGTTCTAAACTGGAGTGAGATGTGTATGGATTATCAAATGTTTTGGCTATATAGACTAAAAAAGTCAATTGTAGCCTTAATTAATTTTTACTGTGGTTCAGAATGTAGCAACCAAAGGTTTAGAATTAGTACAGGCGTCAGTGGTAGTCATCAGAATTCTAAGCAGATACATTTCAAAGTTGGCATCGGTGGGGTTAATTGTACGTTGACCACTATTTTAAGAAAAAAATGAGGAACATTTCATTGGCTACAAGGAAACTATTTGCAGGAGATCTTTCAAAATGCATATTTCAGTATGAAATGAATTGTTACACATGGTGGGCAGCTTTGTGAAGGAACACTGTAATCTAAAGCTCAGACATAACCCGACATCATATGAGTTGTCATGTGAGTGACCTCCACTGCTTGATACTAAACTCGTCTCTCCAACCTGTAGTATAGCTTCTTTGCTGCTGTGTATATTTCAGACTCCACTGCATTTTAACATATTACTGATCTGGACCAAATACAGTTCAGACTAGCAATTTACTGTTCTCATAAACTTTAATGTGCTCATGAGTTTGCAAGCCACTTTTTTGTTCCAACATAAGATGAAACATTCACGATTTTCATATCTTTAACTTGACCCTTAGTTTCCCCAGTCTTCAGTTAAATACCTGTATGGGGTTGTTGCCTTGAAAAAGGCATTTCTTATAACTTATTTTTCTTAAAATGAAGAAGACTTAGTACATTTAAGACCACCTACTTCCACCTCTGTAACATTGCCCGTCTCCACCCTTGCCTCCGCTGCTGAAATCCTCATCCATGCCTTTGTTACCTCTAGACTTGACTATTCCAACGCATTCCTGGCTGGCCTCCCACTTTCTACCCTACCTAAACTTGAGGTCATACAAAACTCGGCTGCCTGTGTCCTAACTCAGACCAAGTCCTGTTCACCCATCCCCCTGTGCTCGCTGACCTCCATTGGCTCCCAGTTAAGCAACACCACGATTTCAAAATTCTTATCCTTGTTTTCAAATCCCTCCACGGCCTCGCCCCTTCCTATCTCTGTAATCTCCTCCAGCCCCACAACTCCCCGAGATATCTGCGCTCCTCTAATTCTGCCCTCTTGAGCATCCCTGGTTATAATCGCTCAACCATTGGTGGCTGTGCCTTCTGTTGCCGAGGCCCGAAGCTCTGGAATTCCCTCCCTTAACCTCTCCGCCTCTCTTTCCTCCTTTTAAGATGCTCCTTAAAACCTATCTCTTTGACCAAACTTTTGGTCATCTGCCCTAATTTCTCCTTATGTGGCTTGGTGTCATTTTTTGTCTTATAATGCTGTGAAGCGCCTTGTGACGTTTTACTACGTTAAAGGCGCTATATAAATACAAGTTGTTAAATCTGCAAAGCGGTTGTCACATGGGTAATTGCACGCAAATAGGACGAGAGGGTGGCAAATGCCACATCCCAGCTAAAGAAGAAAGTGATTAGCCAGAAAATTACATGCTACGTACTCTTACTTTGGGTGTTGGTAAACTTCTAGAGCCATAATATGGAATAAAATTAATGAACACTTGGCAAGGTATAGACTAAATGGTGACAATCAGCATGCATTTAAAAGGACATGAGTCTGATGGAAGTTTTTTTGAGGAAATTCTTTTATATATGATTTTTTGGAAGGTGTTTGATGCTGGCAGTTGTGACTTTTTATGAAAATGAAGGCACATGTCATTAATGGAATGTAAAAATTTATATTTTTATAATTGGTGGGATGTGGGTAATGATGTGCCCCAGGGATCGGTGCTGGAAACTCTCATTTTCCATCTATTCAAAAATGATTTGGATATGAATGATATTGAAGTTTGCTGATACCAACATAAGCATGGCCAACTGACGAAGACTACAGGAGGCGATAAGTTATTGGAATGGGTGGTAGATGCAATTCAATGCTAAGAAATGTGAAGTACATTTTGAAGGGGGCAAAGAATAGTAATAGGAAATATACATTAAATGGTAATGTCCTTAACAAGAGAGGAGGAACAGAGTTGCTGGGTGGAGTGGGGGTGGATGGACAGACTGAAATGTTTTTTCTGGTCTGTACATTTCTTACAGTATTACCTAATGGTGCAGACACATGGACCTTTTTAAAAGTAGGTGTACAGATAGAAAAAGGCAAATGGGATTCTGGGTTTTATAAATAGGGCTTTGTGTATATAAACGCAATGATATGATTTTGTAAAAGGTTAGTTAGTTAGGCCACAGTTATAGTATTGCTTGTAGTTCTAGGCACTCAAATGTAGGAAGGAAATTGAAGCCATGTAAACTATCAACTGAAGATTCCTTAAGATTCCCTCCAATCAGGTTTCCGCCCCACAGTACTGAAACGTCTCTCATCAAAGTCACAAATGACATCCTTTGTGACCGTGACAAAGGTAAACTATCCCTCCTCGACCTTCTTGACTTGTCTGCAGCTTTTGACATAGTTGACCACTCCATCCTTCTCCAACGCCTCTCCACCGTCGTCCAGCTGGGGAAGACTGCACTTGCCTGGTTCCAATCTTATCTATCTAATCGTAACCAGAGAATCACCTGCAATGGCTTCTCTTCCTGCTCCCGCATAGTTACCACTGGTGTCCCCCAAGGATCTATTCTTGGCCCTCTTCTACTTCTCATCTACATGCTGCCCCTTGGCGACATCATCTGAAAACACAGCTTCAGTTGCCACATGTACGCTGACGACACCCAGCTCTACCTCACCACTTCTCTCGACCCCTCCACGGTCTCTAAATTGTCAAGACTGCTTGTCCGACATCCAGTTCTGGATGAGCAAAAATTTTCTCCCAACTAAATATTGGGAAGACCGAAGCCATTGTTTTTGGTCTCCGCCACTGAATCCATCCCTCTTCCTAACATTTGTCTGAGGCTGAACCACACTGTTCGCAACCTTGGTGTCATATTTGACCCTGAAATGAG
Source organism: Squalus acanthias (assembly GCA_030390025.1). Lineage (NCBI taxonomy): Eukaryota > Metazoa > Chordata > Chondrichthyes > Squaliformes > Squalidae > Squalus > Squalus acanthias. The sequence continues at coordinate 51,021,503 of CM059426.1, forward strand.
CTTCCGACCACATATATGTGGCATAACTAAGACCGCCTATTTCCACCTCCGTAACATCGCCCGTCTCCACCCTTGTCAGCTCATCTGCTGCTGAAACCCTCATCCATGCCTTTGTTACCTCTAGACTTGACTATTCCAACACACTCCTGGCTGGCCTCCCACGTTCTATCCTATGTAAACTTGAGGTCATCCAAAACTCGGCTGCCCATCCTAACTCGCACCAAGTCCCGTTCACCCATTCCCCCTGTGCTCGCTGACCTACATTGGCTCCCGGTTAAGCAACGACTCGATTTCAAAATTCTCATCCTTGTTTTCAAATCCCTCCATAGCCTCGCCCCTCCCCATCTCTGTAATTTCCTCCAGCCCCACAACCCCTTGAGATATCTGCGCTCCTCTAATTCTGCCCTCTTGAGCATCCCTGATTATAATCGCTCAACCATTGGTGGCTGTGCCTTCTGTTGCCTAGGCCCTAAGCTCTGGAATTCCCTGCCTAAACCTTTCCGCCTCGCTACCTCTCTCTTTCCTCCTTTAAGACGCTCCTTAAAACCTACCTCTTTGACCAAGTTACCTGCCCTAATTTCTCCTTATGTGGCTCAATGTCATTTTTTGTCTTATAATACTCCTGTGAAACACCTTGGGACATTTTACTACATTAAAGGCACTATATAAATACGAGTTGTTGTTGTAAGATAATACAAAGCATTAGAAGTTATAGTTGTGAAGAAAATCTTAAATTGGGAATTTATTAAATATTAAAAAGTAGTGAAAAGTTTTGAGGACGCAATTGATTATTTTTGCTTGTGGATGAATTGGTAAAAGGACAAAGACTGAGGAATATCAAGAAGAATGAAGGGAGATTTTTTTTTCCCCAAAGAGATAATCAGTATTTTAAAAAATAACCTCCACTAATTCTGTGACCAGGCGTTTGCAGAGAGCGCAAGTCGGGAAATTGTGGTCCTACAGCTTGTGATTTTCCAACCGCTAAAGTTAATTTTAGAATCCGCCCTCTTGTATTTTCCTTTCAAAAATACTTTATTGTGTAAAGAAAGTAGCCAGAGGGGATTTTTTTGCAGTTTCCACTTAATTCCACTTTGCTATTAGTGAGTTATTCAGTTTTCTTACTTTTTGAAAACATTTTGATATTGAATTCATCACATGTATCCTCTGTAACTAACCAGTTTTTAGTTGCTTTTTGGTTGCTTATGTTGACTAGTTACTATTTTTTTGTATGTGTTTTGTTAAGCACTAATGTAACTGGCTACCTAATTGGCTCTTTCAGGATTTAATAGATTTTCTCGTGACTATCAAAGGCTCTCTTTGTGAGTTTAATAATCAGACATTCCTGTTACGTTTGATGCTTGATTTATATGCAATGGATGACCAGCTAATTCAATTTACTTTTTCAGTAATATACTTCCTCTTGTGCTCTTAATTTTCAGCATGTTTCGACAGGGCATGCATGACTTGAAAGTTTGGCCAAATGTGGAAGCAGATGGGTCTGAGCCTACTAAAACAGCAGGCAGGACTAGTAGCAATGTATCTGAAGATCAGATGAGCCGCCTAGCAAAGGTAGGATTTGTGCACTCCTTAAAAGTAATATGTTACATTCATAGGTAAAGAAGTAAACCATTTTTTTAAAATCCACTATATTTAATTATCTATGAGAAGCTGAAAGGCTTTTTATTTTATATTATGTTTTCTCCTGTGTTCTTGAGAATTTAACAGTCATTCTATGGGGTAAAAACAATTCTGTATTTCTAAATGTATGTCACATTGCAAACTTTTTATAGTGTGTTTGGTTATTTGAAAATACTTGTATGGTTTTTAAAAGGAGGATGATTATCAACTTGAGATTTTTTTTAAATAAATGAAATAAGCAAAAGCTGTGCCTAAATCAAATATGAATGTCTGCAGTGGTCCTACAAGCTTGTAGCTGATATTGGACTTCTTGATTTTTCCCTGGTGAACGTCAAAAAAAAGTTTGGACAAGGTGGAGACGTTCCTGGAGAAAGATAGTGAGTGTTAGTCAAATCTTTGAGTTTACAGATACAGAAATAGATTGAATATAGTGGAAAAACAAGAATAGGCGCTAGCGTGATGCACTTCAACATGAAAAGTAAGTTGAAAGTAGCACAAAGATTAAGAAAGGGAGTGGCATTGAGGATGTTTTGGTGGCTTGCACTTTATCAAGAAAAAAATAAGCATTCAGAGCAGGATGCAGAGCATGGGGAGGGCTGGTGAGATTTGGAAAATGTAATTTAACTGCAATTTGTTTAGTAAAATGAGTGCTGGTGCTTAGACTTGTATGTTTGTCTCTGATTAGGTACCAACTTTATGCTTATTGCAAACTAAATTTGGAGGTTAAAATGAGGCACAATTAGTTCAGGTATCACCTACAGAAATAGGGCTTGGGACTCCATACAGCTAGGATATCCTAGCATGCACTTAGTATACACACCGACCCGGAGTTCTATTTACTGATTAGTTACCTTGCTGGAAACAATGGATCCTGCTGTTGGGGCGAAGAGTTCCACAGTGAGATTTTTCTCAAGAAGCCTGAGATCAAATATTAAATTGAAGGCTTTTAGCTCTGGAATTAATGGCGAGTAATTAAAGCCTCCTATCCTATCCTCAACCTCCATGGCCTCAACCCATACTGTCTCTGACTCTAGCCTTTGTGAATGTTCCTACTGCTGGTGGCAGAGTCTGACTCTGCTCTCTCTCATTTCCTTCCTAAGCTCCTCCACCTCTGGCTTCTCTTTCCATCCCTTTTAAACCCATTTTGACCCATCTTTTTCATCACCTCTCATCTTGGCTTGGCAGTTGTTCCTTTTATTCTTTTCATCTCCCTTTTTTTCCTACTCTTTTCCCTCCCTCCCCCCATATGAAGTGCTATGGGATGTTTGGTATATTAAAGGCACAATATACTGTGACCTGTTGTGCATCCATTTTAAAATCACAGAAGAAAATAACCTTAAAATTTTAACTGTAAACTTTCAAAATGGATAAGAGAACTGATAAAGCTAGTGTATTATGGAGGAGCACCAAGGGCAGGAGCGTGACAAGTTTGATTTAATGTCGACTCGTTGTCTATCCCATCTGTGCCACTGCAGGAGTGCTCATTGGAGGCTATTTGTCTCCCTGTAGGAAATTAACCCCAGTTTGCTGTTGCGTGTGCTTGCTTGTGGCTTTATAAATAGCGGCATTTTTCAGGACTCTAAACCATATGTAGTGAAGACACCAGGGGCTCAGAATAAAATAAAGGGCATTATTATGTTTAGTAATAATTGAGAGTAGTGGACAAGAGGTGCTGGAAGCCCAATAAAAGAAAAGCTTTTCTGTGAAACAATTGTTTTTGAAGCTTTCTCTACAGACTGTATTAATAACCTTGGGTTTACATCCTAGTTAGGCTATCTACTTTTCAATCAGATGTTCCTGTTGGAGTTAGGAACATCGAGTTAAGGAATTTTTTGGTTAACAAAAATCTATCAATCTCATTTAAAATTAACAATTGACCTAGCAACAATTGCTGTTTGCAGAAGAGTGTTCAAAACTTCTACCACCCTTTGCATGTTGAAAGGCCTGGATCTACTTTTTAGACTAAGCCCCCCTAGTCCTAGACTCCCCAACCAGTGGAAATAGTTTCTCTCTCTTTACCCTATCAGTTCCCTTAATATCTTGAAAACTTAGATCAAATCACCCCTTAACCGTCTAAATTCCAGGGAGTCCAGGCATCATTCTGGTAATTCTGCGCTGCATTCCCTCTAAATGGTCTATCATCTTTCCAGAACTGCTCACAGTACTCCAGGTCTAACCAGGGTTTTGTACAGCTGTAGCATAACTTCTATCTGCTTGAATTCTAGTCCTCTAGATATAAAGGCCAGCATTCTATTAGCCTTTTAGATTATTTTCTGTACCTGCCCATGACATTTTAAGATATGTACATGGACCCCCAAGTCTCTTTGGATCTCCACTGTTTCTACCTTTTCACCATTTAGAAAGTACTCTGTTCTATCGTTTTTAGGTCCAAAGTGGATGACCTCACATTTGCTTACATTGAAATCCATTTGCCACAGTTTTGCCCATTCACTTAATCTATTAATATCTCTTTGTAATTTTATGCTTCCATCTACACTGTTGACAATGCCACCTATCTTTGGGTCATCGGCAAACTTGGATATGTGGCTTTCTATGCCATCATCTAAGTTGTTAATAAATATGGTGAATAGTTGCGGTCCCAACACAGATCCTTGCGGGACACCGCTAGTCACATCCTGCCAATTAGAGTACCTGCCCATTATTCCTGCTCTCTCTCTCCTGCCGCTCAGCCAATTTCCGAACCAGGTCAATAATTTGCCTTCAATTCTATGAGCTTCAACTTTAGCTAAACAGTCTCTTATGTGGAACTTTATCAAATGCCTTCTGGAAGTTCATATAAATAATATCCATAGACATTCCCCTGTCCACTACTTTAATCACCTCTTCAAAAAATTCAGGTCAGGTATGACCTACCCTTTACAAATCCATGCTGGCTCTCTCTGATCAGCTGAAAATTTTCAAGGTGTTCAATCACTCCATCTTTAATCATAGACTCTAGTAATTTTCCAACAACAGATGTTCGGCTAACTGGTCTATAATTTCCTGGTTCCCCTCTCTCACCATTCTTAACTAGCGGAGTAACGTGCTATTTTCCATTCCTGAGCACACTCAAGAAATTCGCTATCTTTCTGACATGAGCTTATCTGCTTATCCCAATCTATAACAAAGTTAAATTCCCCCATTAAAACCACTGCCTGCACAAACAATGTGCATTGACTGCAATATATTACTTTTAAAAGTTAAGCACAAGAATTTAAATGACCTTTTGAGTGACCTGCTGCAGTACCCATTTTTGTGGTTCTGATGTTTGAACATTTCTCCCATTGGTTGTCTTCAATCATTAGAAATTTTACTGGCAGCTGAGAACAATTGTATGTGAATGTGCTTAAATATGCTGCCTCTTCCTTCCTTCCTTCCGAATTCTACAGAAGCATGAGCTGGCAGTATAATCTTGGCTGTTGACTTGCACTGCTGCGAAATGTGCTCTTGGTACTACATCACTGGGTGGAGAAATCTGGGTCAATAAGAATGAATTGAATGATCTGACATCATTCTCGGCTCCACTGCATGTTTGCTTTGTCTGCAACCATTAACATTTCTACAGCTGTTACTACGTAACTGATTGCTAGATACTAATTCAGGCCGAAGGAGCTAGGTATTAATTGGTGATTACACAACTCTGCTGACTGTTGTGAGGGAGGGGTTAAGAAACTAACCGTTTGCTCATTTCAAACCGGTTTATATAGACAGCACTGCAGTGCGTTTCAGATGGAGTGAGGCAGAAACTGAGTAAGTAAGAGTATGAGGTTAAGGGAGTTTGGTGCGGAAAGGGAATTCCAGTCAAATAAGGTGGTTTAGGCACATTCAGAAGGGATAGCACCGAGATGGAAGGGTGATGGCGCAGCTAGTAATATGTCAAGGCTTTGAAGATATTTACTAGAAGTATACCAAGGATGAGAGATTTCCGTTATGTGGAGAGACTAGTGAAGCTGGGATTGTTCTCCTTGGAGCCGGGAAGGTTAAGGGGAGTTTTAATAGAGGTGTTCAACATTGTGAAGGATTTTAATAGAGTAAATGAAGAGGAACGGCTGCCACCGGCAGGAGGCTTGGTAACAAGAGGGCACAGATTTAAGATAATTGGCAAAAGAACCATGGGGAGATGACGAGAAATTCTTTTATGCATGGGGATGTTGTAATCTGGAATGCATTGCCTGAAAGCGTGTTAGCAACAGATTCAACAGTAACTTTCAAAAGGAAGTTGGATATAGATTTGAAAAGGATAAATTTGCAGGGCTAGGGGGAAAGAGCAGGGGAATGGGACTAATTTGACAGCTCTTTCATAGAACCAGCACAAGCGTGATGGGCTGAATAGCCTCTTTCTGTGCTGTATCATTCTATGATAAATCTCTCCCCAATCCATATGGAGCACATGTTTCCGATGGTGGCCGTCCCACAAATTGAGAGATGGTCAAAGTGGATAATGAAGGAATTGGGTGGAAGAGAAATGGGTGACCAGCAATGTTCCCGTCTGGAGCTCTTGGCTTTTTCATTGAAGAAATCATGCGCGTGCGAAAATTAGAATGGGCCGTGCACCTAAAATAACAATTAGAGGGAACATTGGTAACCACCTGCAGGGGGATAGGACGAGACAGGAATTGAAAGTGGAGGGGATTTCTGAGCTTCTAGAATTGTCTAAGTATTTGGTTCTTGACTCTTTTTAAAGCAGACAGTGTTGGTGACTCAGGAGAATAGCCAAGAGCAATCCATGGAGCAAAGAGCTACCTAGGTGAAGAGGCAGACTGAACAGGAAAAGAGGACGGTAGTAGTTTTAGGGGACTTGATATATAATTAGGGGGATAGGTGGTTTTTTTTCTCAGTAGTGGCAGCGTCCCTAATATTATGTTGCTTCCCAGGTGCAAGTGTATGGGGAATAATCTTGGAAAGGGAAGGTGAACTGCCAGAAGTTGTGGTTCACATAGGAACCCACAGCATAGGAAAGAGCAGATTCAAGGGAATGAATTAAGGTGCAAGCTCTCTGTGACTATTTTAATTACAGTCTGATGTTGCTTTCTGTTGCCTAGGCCCTAAGCTCTGGAATTCCCTGCCTAAACCTCCACCTCTCTTTCCCCCTTTAAGTCGCTCCTTAAAACCTACCTCTTTGACCAAGCTTTTGGTCACCTGCCCTAATTCCTCCCTATGTGGCTCGGTGTCAGATTGTTTGCCTTGTGATACACCTGGTATGTTTTACTGCGTTAAAGGTGCTATATAAATACAAGTTGTTGGTGGTGGTCTGCAGCAGTAACTCAAGTGTTCTGCAAACTATATAATTGACTACAACAGTAGCAAAATACTGCAGATGCTGGAAATCTGAAATAACAACAGAAAACGCTGGAAACACTCAGCAGGCCAGGCAGCATCTGTGGAGAGAGAAAGAGTTAACGTTTCAGGTCGATGACCCTTCATCAGAACTGGAAAAAGCTGGAGATGTAACAACAGATATTAAGCAGGTGCAGAGACTGGGAGGGGAGGAAGGAATTGAAGAATATACTGTGCTAAGGTAAGAGGCAGGAAAGATTAAATGTTGCAAATGGGAATGGCAAAATCATACAGCATGAAAAATGGGGGCAGGGGTTATAGTTTGAAATTATTGAACTCAATGTTGAATCCAGAAGTCTGTAAAGTGCCTAATCGAAAGATGAGGTGCTGTTCCTCGAGCTTACATTGAGCTTCACTGGAACAGTGTAAGAGGCCGAGGACAGAGAGATCAGAGTGGGAGTGAAGCGGAGGATTAAAGTGACAGGCGACCGGAAGCTCAGGGTCACCCTTACGGACTGAACGGAGGTGTTCCGCAAAGCGGTCGCCCAATCTGTGTTTGGTCTCCCCAATGTAGAGGAGACCGCATCGTGAGCAGCGAATACAGATGCGGTCTCCTACATTGGGGAGACCAAACGCAGATTGGGCGACCGCTTTCCGGAACACCTCTGTTCAAACTATAACCCCTGCTCCCATTTTTCATGCTGTATGATTTTTGCCATCCCCATTTGCAACATTTTATCTTTCCTGCCTCTTACCTCAGCACAGTATATTCCTTCAATTCGTTCCTCTCCTCCCACCCCCTGCCTTCCCCCCCCCCCCCCCTGTCTCTGCACCTGCTTAATATCTGTTACATCTCCAGCTTTTTCCAGTTCTGATGAAGGGTCCCAGACCTGAAACGTTAACTCTGTTTCTCTCTCCACGGATGCTGCCTGGCCTACTGAGTGTTTCCAGCATTTTCTGTTGTATGTAATTGACTAGTTTTACTCCTGTCAATGTACTATGTGTACAAAATATCTACTATTAAAACTTACATCTCCATATTTTGAGTAGTTTCAGATATTTGCTTCTTATCTAATGTTCACATGAATTGAGGGAGAATATTATAGTAAATCTTAAATGGCGGAGAACTTTGACTACAAGTCTGCAAGGACTATACCTGCTTTAAGTGCTTTTTAAAAAAAAAAAAAAAAAATTATTCTGATTCAAGCACCAGACAAGAGAAGGTTGGGAAAGCTAAGTGTTGGATGGAAAGATGTCTGGCACTTGAATGGCAGTTACTATATATGTACGTTAAGTGCTGAAAATAATGACTGAGGGATGCCCAGCTAGAGTTCCAGGAAAAATTACTTGTGAAAAATGATGCTGACTATCCTTGGTTTCAGGTGACTTCATTGCATTCTCAAGTAGTTTTTTTTCTCTGTCAAGAACCATTGTCAATAAATAGTGCTATTGTCTCATCTTGAGTTACTGTAGTTTATTGCAGTATCTTTTTGTATGAAAGGATTAAACTCTGTTACTATCAATTATTTGAACAATATAAAGGTATATTTACTATGGGTGTAGGCATACACTTTGAGTCCTGAAAATTCCATCGTTTTATTTATAACTTTGGAAAAAAAATGCCTTCATGCTTTAGAAGAAACAATGCATTAAATATTGATTTAAGAATGGGGTACGTTAGTGGAAAGAGCTGTTTTGTGCTATTGCCTCATTGGTGAATAAATTCAAAATGGGAACACCCAAAATCTGTTGGTATTAACAACTTAAGATTTATAAAAGTTAATGAGAATATGGATTTAAACTTTACAAAAGTCCCTCGTGCTTCATAGGATACATCGAAGAAATCCCCAAAGGCAAACACTTGGACACCCCTGCCTTGCTATAAGCTTTTCTTACAGAAATCTAACCCTGTCAAGGAGTTATGATTGCAGACGGTGCAGTCAGGAATCTTCAGAATTTGAGGAAGTAGGAGATTTTTAAAATTTTGGATCAGTGGGGCAGAAGAGGGTGAGAGACATTTTTGCTGTCAGTACTTTTATCTTCTCTCTTTACTTACCCCTGCTCCTCCCTACCCATAAACACTTGTATTTTTTTTTTATTCGCTTATGGGACCTGGGTGTCACTGACAAGGCCAGCATTTATTGCCCATCCCTAGTTGTCCTTGAGAAGATGGTGGTGGCCTTCTTGAACCGCTGCAGTCCGTGTGGTGAAGGTACTCCCACAATGCTGTTAGGTAGGGAGTTCCAGGATTTTGACCCAGCGACAATGAAGGATCGGCGATATACTTCTAAGTCAAGATGGTGTGTGACTTGGAGGTGGTGGTGTTCCCATGCGCCTGCTGCCCTTGTCCTTCTAGGTGGAAGAGGTCGTGGGTTTGGGAGATGCTGGCGAAGAAGCCTTGGCGAGTAGCTGCAGAGCATGTGGTAGATGGTACACACTGCAGCCAGGGGTCACAGTCTAAGGATAAGGGGTAAGCCATTTAGGACAGAAATGAGGAGGAATTTCTTCACCCAGAGAGTGGTGAACCTGTGGAATTCTCTGCCACAGAAGGCAGTAGAGGCCAATTCATTAAATAGATTCAAGAAGGAGTTGGATATATTTCTTAAGGCTAAAGGGATCAAGGGATATGGGGAGAAAGCAGGGACAGGGTACTGAATTTGGATGATCAGCCATGGTCGCATTGAACGGCATAGCAGGCTAGAGGGGTCGAATGGCCTACTCCTGCTCCTATCTTCTATGATTCTATGAGTACGCCGGCGGTGGAGGGAGTGAATGTTTAAGGTGCTGGATGGGGTGCCAATCAAATGGGCTACTTTGTCCTGGATGGTGTCGAGCTTCTTGAGTGTTGTTGGAGCTGCACTCATCCAGGCAAGTGGAGAGTATTCCATCACACTCCTTACTTGTGCCTTGTAGATGGTGGAAAGGCTTTGGGGAGTCAGGAGGTGAGACACTCGCTGCAGGATACCTAGCTTCTGACCTGCTCTTGTTGCCACAGTATTTATGTGGCTGGTCAGTTAAGTTTCTGGTCAATGGTGACCCCCAGGTTGTTGATGGTGGGGGATTCGGTGATGGTAATGCCGTTGAATGTCAAGGGGAGGTGGTTAGACTCTCGCTTGTTGGAGATAGTCATTGCCTGGCACTTCTGTGGCGCGAATGTTACCTGCCACTTATCAGCCCAAGCCTGAACATCATCCAGGTCTTGTTGCATGCGGGCATGGACTGCTTCATTATCTGAGGAGTTGTGAATGGCGCTGAACACTGCAGTCTTCATTTCTGACCTTATGTTGGAGGGAAGATCATTGATGAAGCAGCTGAAGATGGTTGGGCCTAGGACACTGCCCTGAGGAACTCCTGGGGCTGTGATGATTGACCTTCAATCCCCACAACCATCTTCCTTTGTGCTAGGTATGACTCCAGCCAGTGGAGCATTTTACCCCTGATTCCCATTGACTTCAGTTTTACTAGGGCTCCTTGATGCCAGACTCTGTCAAATGCTGCCTTGATGTCAAGGGCAGTCACTCTCACCTCACCTCTGGAATTCAGCTCCTTTGTCCATGTTTGGACCAAGGCTGTAATGAGGTCAGGAGCCGAGTGGTCTTGGCGGAACCCAAACTGGCCATCAATGAGCAGGTTATAGGTGAGTAAGTGCCACTTGATCGCACTGTTGATGACACCTTCCATCACTTGCTGATGATTGAGTTTAGACTGATGGGGTGGTAATTGGCAGGGTTGGATTTGTCCTGCTTTTTGTGGACAGGACATACCTGGGCAGTTTTCCACATTGTAGATAGATGCCAGTGCCTATAGCATGCTGCTTCTGCTTTTTAACATGCACGTAGTCCTGTGTTGCAGCTTCCCCAGGTTGGCGCCTCATTTTTTAGGTATGCCTGGTGCTGCTCCTGGCATGCTCTTCTACACTCCTTATTGAACCAGGGTTGGTCCCCTGGCTTGATGGTAATGGTAGAGTGAGGGATATGCTGGGCCATGAGGTTACAGATTGTGGTGGAATACAATTCTGCTGCTGCTGATGACCCACAGCGCCTCATGGATGCCCAGTTTTGAGCTGCTAGATCTATAGATTTATATATATCTGGGTCTTCTGGAAATAGTTAGATAGGAGCAGAGAGGAAGCTGTTCATTTGATGTGTGCTGTAGGTTTGTCTGCTTTTGTTGCCATGTTGAGCGGAGATCAACATCCTCTTATTGTGAAGCGCAGCCAGTATTGAGTTCTTTAATAGTGTATGTGAAGTATAGGATGGTTATCAAAGGACAGGATTGTTACTTGTCAAAAAAACAGGATACAAAGCATGCAAACTGAAGATCAATCTATCAGGTAACCAAATGGGTCTCTTCTGTTGCAGAGACGTATAATATCAGATCTCCAGAAGGCTATTTTCTCATTGCAATTTGTTTCTCCTTCCTGGTGATTTAAAAAAATTAAATAATGAAGGGGAGGGAGAGTATATTGAAGTATATCCTTTCCTCTTTGTGCCACCTCCCCATCTCCCAAAAAATGACAGCAAGTAGTTTTAAGTCAACCTGAAACAAAGTGCATTTTATTTATTTTTTGAGTCCTGTTGATCTGAGTTTGGTACATTCTTTTTCCATAAGCAAGAACAACTTGTATTTATATAGTTCCTTTTAATGTAGCAAAATGTCCCAAAGCATTTAGGAAGTACTCATCCAGCTAAAATGGCAGCCACACTAACAACTAATATTGCCTGAAATTCCATTCTTTTTAGTCCTATTTGTTGTAATTAAGTGGCAAAAAAAGTAGACTGGCTTCCTTTGACAAATTGCACGATGCATTTTGTGGGGCCTGCTTATATTTTCAGCATGATTTTAAAGAAAGTTTAGTGTTTCTGATTTGAAAGTGAGTGTTGAAAGGGCTGGAAGTGATTGCAGCGCTAATGTGAGGCAAAGTCATGAAGATTTTTAAACACGAGGATTTAAATTTTTTATTTAATTAAAATGCCACACTGACAGCTGGTGGCCAGATGAAGCCTGAACTGGTTAGTTAATCATGTGACTCAGTATCATTGTTACCAGGGACCAATCCTAGCATTCTTGTCACTGTCGATCTGTAGCCCGAGTCCCATTCGTCCTCAGATATGCCTCTTGCCCCCAGTGCTGAGATCCATCTCTTGAAACTGCCTACCTGATCCCTCCTAATGCCCATTTCCTTTCTCCCAGGATCAGGCTCTAGCTTCCAGTTGCTCTTTCATCTCACTTTGTTGCTAGTATAAGTTGTAGCTAAAACTCCAGGTCCAGCACGACTACATTGGGATGACCATCCAGCCCATGTCAATATTTATAGGAGAAACTGCCTATGTAAACTTGTCACACTGTAATTACACGCTCCCACCAGTAGAGATAGGAAATTCTAATAGAAAAAGTTAACAGGGAAACAGGAAATCATATTTTTTTTTTAAATAAACAAGGATGTTGGGAGAGACCTGAATGTGCTGTCCATCCTCCCCTAGCACTGGAAATTAACTTGTTGGCACTGTGTAAGCATGCACCGTTTACAGAGTTCACTGCAAGACACAGCTAGCATAGTAGCATAATAACTAAAGTCTGCAGGCTGCAAAATGGCCTCTACAGATCTCGGAACCAAATCTGTCGTACAATGGTACTGTCTCCCTATATTGCTAGTTAAGAGATTAAAAAATGATTCATTTGTAGAACAGTTACTTATAAATTCTGGCACACCCACTAAGGGTCAATTAAATGACTGGATCTCTAGCAAACTGTTATTCTGGGGTCCCCTTGAAAATGGGCCCATTAAACTCTGCTGTCTGTAGATGAATAGTCATTTGCAGCCACTTTGCTCACTCCTAGTTTCCCAGCTGGAGCCATGTTAGATTGTCTGAAATTATTAGTTGAAATAAGCATGCCAAGCTTGTGCATAGCTGATTTAGTATTTTTTTTTGCTTTTCTTAAAGCTCACCAAAGCACATCGTCAAGGTCACATGGTGAAGGTTGATTGGTTGGACCGGCTTACTTTTAGAGAGATAGAGATGATAAATGAGGTAAGCTGGATCTGTGCTTTACTGATGTGGATTAATTCTTGCCTTGCTTTTTTTTCCATATTCTAAGTAGCCAGTGTATGTTCTTTGGGTCTGAATGCCCATATTTTATTTGGTCAACTTAAAAGAAAAGCTTCCTGGTAATATCACTTTCATGAGAATATTTGTTTCAATAAAATGCACAGCCTTTTTTACTTCACATCCCTTTTTTGTTGCAGTGTGAAAAAAGAAGCTCTAATTTTATGTATCTCATGGTTGAATTTCCCCGTGTTAAGTCTGAAGACAAAGAATACGGTATTGTTTATTATGAGAAGGTTTGTCATTAATGTTTTCTGTTACATTTTGGCTACAGATTATTTGTAATTGTGTAAAAATGCTATTTTGTTCTGAAGTTAATTTTCAGTGATCTGCTTTTTGTTTAGGTAAGATTGTGGAATAGTTGATTTTTGTTCTGATAAGGTTGCCAAACTTTGGTGAATTTGCATGCTAGATATTTGCATGCCCAAAAATATATTTTACCCCTTAAGCATTAGTTACTTGAATAGAGCTTGGTTCATCGCATTCTTGGTTCTCTTTGGAGGCCCAGAAACTTACTGGCTCTGTTTAAGTGCACTTTACATGTAAAATTGTTTCTAAAAATTCAGAGTACAGGAAACTTTCGTTTATCCGGCATTGACGGGACCGGCGTGGTGCCGGTTTATCGAAAGTACCGGATAACGGAGAGTTATATCTACTGAGGCTATTTTTAACAAAGAGACTCCAGGCAGCACGGGAGAATCAACTCCTGCTACTGTAGTGTTTCGGACTTCCGACAGCGCCAGGAGGCCGAGTAGTGGCACTTTTGAAAAGTACCCCTACTGACTAAATCGGCGTTCGCGGACTCGGGATCGGCAACATTGCCGGTTATTTGAGAGAAGTTTTCGGAGCACTCGACGTTCGCGGAGACTTGACTGCGACTCGGCAACATTGCCGGTTATTTGAGAGGAGTTTTCGGAGGATGATTTTTGCCGGTTAAGCGAGCATTCCGGATATTTGGGTGCCGGATAAATGAAAGTTTCCTGTATATGCCCCTTGCAAATACACCGTCACTTTTTTCCAGCTTGAGCTGTGAGTGTCATTGAAAGCACTTCTTGCTGAAAAACCTTGAGCGCATAAAGCAACTTGATGTGGAATGCTAGAACTTCTAAAAACCTGGTACCTAAAACTTGTGTAAATTTGTTTTTTTATAAGTATACTTTCAGTTGGTATATTCATTTTGGTTTATCATTCTCTTATCCAAGAAAGCAACTGTACTTGCTGTTTCAAGCCAAAGTGTGATGTGTCCCATATGGATGCCATTGCTAATGCTCAACTGATATTTGAAGAAATTCAATTTCTGACCATTTCTATTGATACTAATTAGACCAATTTACTTTGGTCTCTTCAAATGCAATTTTAACCAGGATGGTGATGAGTCTTCTCCAAATCTAACGAGCTCAGAGATTGTCAAAGTGCCAGATCCTCAGATGTCAATGGTATGTATAACTTCAAAATACATTATTTTTTTTCAATGAAAATTATGTTTTTCCTTTCTTTTTGGAACATATTTAAAGAGCTTTCAATCTTGATGTAACTTACTATGAAAGTTGGTAAGAAATTGGGATTCTTGACAATAAAGCATAACAAATGAAAATATTTGACAAGCCTGCATCAATTGTATAGTGCATTTATATTTTTTTTAATAGTTCTGTCAACCATTTGTGCAAGTGCATGCGAGGTATTTTGTACTAAATTATAACTGTCATTGAGTTTTGGAAAATTCTGCCTCTTGGCAACATCAGCTGAAAACATGCCAAGTTCCACATGTATGCTTATGACACCCAGCAGAAATTTCCTCCAATTAAATATTGGGAAGACCAAAGCCATTGTCTTTGGTCCCCACCACAAACTCCGTTCCCTAGCAACCGACTCTATCCCTCTCCCAACCACTGTTTGCGGCTGAATGAGGCTGTTCGCAACCTTGGCATCCTATTTGACCCTGAGCGGAGCTTCCGACCCCAAATCCTCCATCACCTGGACTACCTACTTCCACCTCTAACATCGCCTGTCACCGCCGCTGCCTCAGCTCATCTGCTGCTGAAACCCTCATCCGTGCCTTTGTTGCCTCTAGACTCAACTATTCCAATGCTCTCCTGGCCGGCCTCCCACCCTCCATAAACTTGAGCACATCCAAAACTCTGCTGCCCGTATCCAAACTCTGCTGCCCGTATCCTAACTCGCACCAAGTCCTGTTCATCCATCACCCCTGTGCTCGCTGACCTACACTGGCTCCCGGTTGGTCAATGCCTTGATTTTAAGAAAAAAAAATCTCATCCTTGTTATTTAAAAATCCCTCCATGGCCTCGCTCCTCCCTATCTCTGTAACCCCCCCACCCTACAACCAATGTTCCCGCTATTTTTTTTGGGTGCGTGGCCCATTCAAATTTTCGCACATGCGTGGTTTTCTCCTAATTAAAAGCCGGCATGCAGCCTGCACGGGAGCTCCAGACTGCTGCGCGGTCGCACAGCTTAACTGGAACATTGCCTACAACCCTCCAAGATCTCTGCGCTCCTCCAATTCTGGCCTCTTGTGCCTCCTCAATTTTCTTTGTTCCACCATTGGTGGATGTGGCTTTAGCTACCTAGGCCTTAAGGTCTGGAATTTTCTCCCTAAACCTCTCTACCCCTCCCCTCCTTTTAGGACGCTCCTTAAAACCTACCTCTTTGACCAAACTTTTGGTCACCTCTCCTACTATCTCAATGGCTTGGTATAAAATTTTGTTTGATAATTGCTCCTGTGAAGCGCATTGGGATTTTTACTACGTTAAAGATGCGATATAAATGCAAGTTATTGTTGAGTTGGGTATATCTTCTGAAATTAGCACTGCAATGTGGTAGCTACCATGTTACCGCCCCATGAGTCTACTCTCAATCATCAGCAAAGTGATGGAAGGTGTCATCGACAGTGCTATCAAGCGGCACTTACTCACCAATAACCTGCTCACTGATGCCCAATTTGGGTTCTGCCAAGACCACTCTGCTCCAGACCTCATTACAGCCTTGGTCCAAACATGGACAAAGGAGCTGAATTCCAGAGGTGAGGTGAGAGTGACTGCCCTTGACATCAAGGCAGCATTTGATCGAGTGTGGCATCAAAGAGCCCTAGCAAAACTGAAATCAATGGGAATCGGGGGGGGGGGGGGGGGGGAACTCTCCACTGGTTGGAGTCATACCTAGCACAAAGGAAGATGGTTGTGGTGGTTGGAGGTCAATCATCACAGCCCCAGGACATCGCTGCAGGAGTTCCTCAGGGCAGTGTCCTAGGCCCAACCATCTTCAGCTGCTTCATCAATGACCTTCCTTCCAACATAAGGTCAGAAATGGGGATGTTCGCCGATGACTACAGTGTTCAGTGCCATTCACAACTCCTCAGATAATGAAGCTGTCCATGCCCGCATGCAACAAGACTTGAACGACATCCGGGCTTCGGCTGATAAGTGGCAGGTAACATTTGTGCCACACAAGTGCCAGGCAATGACTATCTCCAACAAGCGAGCGTCTAACCACCGCCCCTTGACATTCAACGGTATTGCCATCGCAGAATCCCCCACCATCAGCATCCTGGGGGTCACCATTGACCAGAAACTTAACTGGACCAGCTACATTAAAAACTGTGGCAACAAGAGCAGGTCAGAGGCTAGGTATTCTGTGGCGAGTGTCTCGCCTCCTGACTCCCCAAAGCCTTTCCACCATCTACAAGGCACAAGTAAGGAGTGTGATGGAATACTCTCCACTTGTCTGGATGAGTGCAGCTCCAACAACACTCAAGAAGCTCGACACCATCCAGGACAAAGCAGCCCGCTTGATTGGCACCCCATCCACCACCTTAAACATTCACTCCCTCCACCACCGGCGTACCGTGGCTGCAGTGTGTACCCTCTACAAGATGCACTGCAGCAACTTGCCAAGGCTTCTTCAGCAGCACCTCCCAAACCCGCGACCTCTTCCACCTGAAGGACAAGGGCAGGGCAGTAGTCACCACCTCCAAGTTCCCCTCCAAGTCACACACCATCCTAACTTAGAAGTATATCGCCGATCCTTCATCGTCGCTGGGTCAAATTCCTGGAACTCCCTACCTAACAGCACTGTGGGAGTACCATCACCACACGGACTGCAGCGGTTCAAGAAGGTGGCTCACCACCACCTTCTCGAGGGCAATTAGAGATGGGCAATAAATGCTGGTCTTACCAGCGATGTCCACATCCCATGAACGAATAAAACAAAAAAGTTGACTTTGTAAGAACTGAACTTAACAACAACAACTTGTATTTATATAACGTAGTAAAACATCCCAAGGTGCTTCACAGTATCATAAGACAAAAAGTTTCACAAATGTGTTAAATAGGCATACAAATATGTTATTGCTTGAGCTGCTATCACAGCAGTTAACTAATAGACTTTGGATCTGTAGTGACTTGTTGGAAATTAAAACTTTGTGGACTGGGGAATGCTTTTCTGTAGTTTGGGATATGCTATGTTCAAGCTTATTACAGTGAACTTCAGTGTGCATCTAACTTGCAATTGCTGTGCTTGTCCTAGGAGTGCTTCCTGCTGATGATGCCCGAATTAGTGTTCATTCCCCTGCATTAATGTACCTCAATTTGATGAACATAAAGTTCAAGGAAAAAAACAGTTCTAAAGGCTTTAAATACTTTAATTTAAAGGTACCCTATTTGTTGCATCTTGACCTGTATAAATCGGAAACCTGAGTAATACATTTTTTATCATAGGAGAATTTAGTAGAAAGCAAGCATCATAAACTTGCTCGAAGTTTGAGAAGTGGACCTTCTGATCATGACCTGAAGCCAAATGCTGCTACCCGTGACCAGCTTAATGTGAGTCCAAGTATTGAAAACTTTCTCTAGAAAAGACATCTAAAAATGTTGAACATGTGCTTTGTAAATATCATTTGGTAACTTTATTATATTTAGTAGAACACTAATTCTAATCCTAAACCTACACCTTTCCTGCATTTTAGCTAACTGGACAAATTACCTTTTTAACTTTTTTTTGTTTACTCTTGACTTTTGTACTGTAAGCAAAAGGATTTGTATACTGTTAGTTTGTACACTTGAACATATTGGAAAACAAGCTGTGAAATCACGAAAGATCTTTGTCTTGAACTGCTAAGATTGTTGTTTTTGAATTGCTAGGAGGCAATTCCTAACTCTTTATTTTTAGTTTTTAAAATAAATTCAGCCACTAGAGATTACTGAAGATGTAACTGTTTGCAACTGTTTTTTGTTTCCCAAAAGAGAAAATATTTTCTAAAAGCATAACTTTGCTGTAAGATGTGCACAAGTAAATTCTATTTCGAGTATTGTTTGGAAGTTAGTACAGACACCGTGGGCCAAATGGCTTCCTTCTGATGTTTGACAGAACTGAAGTTCCTGATTGTCTAATGTATCTTTAGTTCAAAATTTGTATTTGTCTTGTAATTTGTGGAAGCTTAATGAGGCTTGAGAATTCCTCCAGTTAAAGACTAATATTAATGGGACAGCACGAAACGTTGGGAAAACTAAAATGAGAATATCAGCCAAGGCTGGGATTAAAAGATTGGGATCATCAATCAGTGGTAGCACAAAGCACTGGTGTGCACCATAGACAGCAGTGCAGCTGCTGTTGAAATTCATTTTTAACTTCTGGGATTTCTCTCTGCGAACACTGCAAGCACCCCTGACACGTACTTAGTATTCAAATCCAAATTGTTAATTTTTGTTAAATCTTGTCGTAGGTCGGCAAAAACTGGTGCTTGTGGACAGTGATTAACATGCAATCCTTCTGTCTCTAGAATTTGAATTAGGCCAAAACTATACAAAAACTACCTTGAGAAGAATCAACATCCATTAAGTTTGGACAAACTCAACCTAGATTCTAGTGCAGAGGACTAATCTGTGGACAGTTTTACTAATCCAAGGGTGTCAGCTACAGGAAATGGAAGAGTTCACACTGGTGCAGTAGGGAGGCATAATGGATATTTATTGTGTGTATCTGATTGTGCTATACTTGAGCTAGGGATGATTAATGCTGAGATTGAGTGAAATTACTCTTAACCAGGACCAACTGGACTCTGTTAGTGCTCTAACCTCTGAGTCTGACAGTCATCGGTTCAAGCCCCACTCCAGTGCTTGAGCACATAATCTAAGCTAATACTTCAGTGCGATACTGAGAGTGCTGTATTGTCAGAGGTGCCGTCTTTTGGATGAGATTTGTACTGAAGCCCTGTCCGCCTGTTAAGAGCAATGAGTTCTCCTGATGTCCTGGCCAACATTTATCCCTCAATCAACACCACAGATTAACTGGTCAGTTATTTTATTTGCTGTTTGTGGGACCTTGCGGTGTATAAATTGACTGTTACATTTACCTACACGGCGACAGCAATTTATTGGGTTTTCCTGAGGATGTGAAGCGCATTATATAAATGCAAGTTTCTCATTTCCCCAGCTGGGAGATCAGTTTTTTTTTTTCTCCAGTTTTTTTTGGGTGCATTTTCTAATTCATATTTTAAATTAAATTCTCAGGATGTGGACGTTGCTGGCAAGGCTGGCATTTATTGCCCATCCTTGCTTCCCCTGTGAAGTTGTGGTTGAGTCGCATATAGACCAGACCATGTAAGGACAGCAAATGTCATTCCTTACAGAGCATTAGCGAACTAGTTGGGTTTTTATGACTATCTGACAGCTTCATGGTCACCTTTTTACAGATTTTTTTAAACTGACTGCCAATTCTCAAACTGCCATGGTGGGATGTGAACTCGCATTCTCTGGATTATTAGTCCAGGTCTTGGGTTTACTATTGCTTAGTCCAGTAATATAATTAATATAATATATAACCACTATATTATTGGTCCGTGGTAGCCTACAGTGTTGGCTCTAGCCAAGTAGAACCTTGTTTTATACTAGCTGGCTCTGTTTCAGAATTGTGCTATCCATGCAAGTGCTTTGAGTGTAAATAGAGTTTGAGAATGTGACGTGTGTGTCTTCCCTCTCATTTGCTCCAAGTACTTTTAAAATGGATCATTTGAGCACTTTATAATGTGGGTTTGGCACTACATTGGAATCGTACTTTGTACAATATCAGCCCATGCACCTTGAGGCTGCCTCCTGTTGTAGAGGGTTCTTTCTCTTTTCTAGATTTATATTACAAGCTTAGTAGAAATCATTTTGTAATAGTATAAATGTGCCCTCTAACTTATTGGAATGTTCAAATTTACTCCGCTTTCTAGCAGCTTGGGTACATTGGGGTGTGCTTTTATATATATTTTTTAAAACGCACACTTGAGTGGCCAATGGAAAAGTACCTACAAGAATCTGCTGAACTACCTATTTAACTGGAATAAATAGCACACTTTGGGCCACTCCAACAATGGAGTGCACAATTTCTGAGAAATGCTTGAATGACCAAATAGATGCCAAGGTGCAGAGCACCATTTACTGCAATACCAGGCTTTAAGAATGATGAGCCTTCTCTGCTGATGGTTGCTGGCACTGTAACGGATTCACAGGCATGTTGAAACAGAGTTTCTTTGACATTCGGGTAATGTAGTGAGCTGACTACTACTCTGTTTCTGGAAAGTAGTCTGCAACAGCAACATTGTGCTGTTGTCACTCTTGTCAATACTGGCAGCATAGCGCTGATGTTGCCGCTTGGTTCTAGGAGATGGTCCAGTTAATTTATGGCTTTCTTACACAAAGAAAAAAGACTTGCATTTATATAGTGCCTTTCATGACCTCAGAAGGTCCCAAAGCACATTACAACCAATTAAGTACTTTTTGAAGTGTAGTCACTGTTGTAATGTAGGAAACGCGGCAGCCAATTTGCACTCCGCAAACTCCCACAAACAGCAATGTGATAATGACCAGATAATTTGTTTTAGTGATTGTTGATTGAGGGATAAATATTGGCCAGGACACCGGGGATAACTTCGAAATAGTGCCATGGGATCTTTTACATTCACCTTGGAGAGCAGATGGGGCCTCGTTTTAACGCCTCATCCGACAGTGCAGCACTCCCTCAGTACTGTACTGGAGTGCCAGCCTAGATTTTTGTGCTCAAGTCTCTGGAGAGGCACTTGAACCCACAACCTTTTGACTCCGAGCGAGAGTGCTACCCACTGAGCCACGGCTGAGACATTGCTGCTTGGTGAGGTTGAAGTAGCCCTGCTGGCAATAGACATGCCTGAGGTTCAGGTCAATCCAGGTGTTCCTGCTGCTGTAGCCTTGGAACACAAGGGTCCTCTACTACAAAAGCAAAATACTGTGGATGCTGGAAATCTGAAATAAAAACAATACGTTGGAAAAAGTCAGCAGGTCAAGCAGCATCCGTGGGGGGGAGAAACCGAGTTGATGTTTAAGGTTGATGACCTTTCGTCACACCAGTTTCCAGGATCATCTAGTACCCTGGGTGCTCTCGGTTTTTGTCCTTGGTATCTAAAGTGAGTTTCCTAAAGCACCTGTGCTGTTTGGACTGAAACAATTAAATTGCACTTTATTTTAAGAATGCAATCTAGCTCTTTTCCTTGTTGGATTACTGTAGAATCTCAGTGCCACCTTTTGTAGAGGGTATTATTAACCCAATGTTGGGATTGAAGGCCAGCAAGGGTAAACGTGCATATTTGCCTTTAATTGATGCCGAACGAGAGTCAGGTTCGTGTGTTGATGTGGTTCAGTCTCAACAGGGATTTCGGCAGCATGTGGTGGAGGTTGGGGGCGGTAACTCACTAATCTGTTAATGCTTACACGGTAATTTCAGCCCCATAATGTCTAAAGTAGAATGGTAGCCTGTTCCCTTGCATGAACAGTCCTTGCTGCAAAATTCTTTTTTTCTACATCTTGAGAAGCATGATAAGAATTTTAATTATTTACACATCTGTTCCATACAATTAGCATTTATCAAAATAGTTTGAGTAACAAGAATTCCATAACGTACTTTGCAGTATTTCTAAGAAGTCACAAATTTTTCTTTTCCAGACTATTTTAAATTATCCTCCCACTAAATTGTTGTCCTCTGAAGAACAAGATCTAGTTTGGAAATTTAGATACTATCTCACCAACCAAGAGAAGGTGAGTACTTATTTTATTCTGGACTTAGTAGTTGCAAAAGCTTCAGAAGTCACCATGTCATTTCATGTAATCATGTAATTTCATGACTACTCTAATTCAAAGTTCCTTAATACAAATTATTGGATAATTCATTTTAAGTGCAATGACTTCAAATTATCAGTTGTAGACTGTATTTTCAAAAATAGCATTACTAATTTTTAGGAACTTCTGCTCAGATGAGAGATTCAGATAACAGTACTTGTCCTCCATATTTTCTGTATTTTGATTTTGCTATTTTAAATTTGTTACTAAAATTAGGTAAGTTTCAAGCTATAGCAAGCTTATTGTGTGCTTCCTGATGTCTAATGTTGGCATATAATGTTGACCTTCTGATTACTAGCAGAAATGAAAATTTAAAATTCTTTTAGGATATAGGTCGCTGCCACTAAACTTCAAATTTATTCCTCTTGGTCCTTTTAATATAACACAAAAAAAATGTTTGGGTCACATTTTACTTCAAAAATGCAAAATAAGTAATTGTAAACCAGAATGAAAAAGAGCAAATTTGTGAATACTGAAATGTGGCTGTTGCTTACCCCAATACCCTGTGCCAACCCTGGATTCACGTTTAGGCACTTTACAGCCTTCCGGACTCAATATCGAGTTCAACAATTTCAGATCATAACCCCAGCCCCTACCACATATGTATACATTTTATCCACTCTTTTGGTCCGCACCTTTTTCCTTTTTTTCTCTCTCTCCCCCCACGGCAGCTGTCTCTGATTCTGCCAGCATTTCACACCTTACCTTTTTGTTTCTCAACCTGTCCCATTACCATCTCGTCTTGCCTTGAGCATCTCTCAATGTCTCTACTCACTAAAGACCATCCCTTTTGTTCTTTTATTCCTCCCCCCCAGCCTCCCCCTTGCATTTTTATCTGTTTATTTCTTGCTCTCTCAGTTCCGACGAAGGGTTTCGACCTGAAACGTTAACTCTCTTTCTCTCTCCACGGATGTTGCCTGGCCTGCTGAGTTTTTCCAGCGTTTTCTGTTGTTATTTCACAACTTGAGTGTTGTGAGCAATTCTTTTTTTATGTTCATCTGTATAACCTTCCATTTTAATGTGACTTCTCCTGTGGCTGACTCAGGATGGCTCACCATGGAAGTTGGCACTGCCAACCACATTCCAGAAGCTTGACTCCCCCAGCAGGAGGAGGCCTTGAGCTCCAACTTTTCACCAAGACAATATGTCCAGCAGGGAATTAAGGGTGGTCAAGAAGCATTTTCTGGACTAGTCGCTATAAAAGGTTGAGCCACATTTCATGCTGTTTCATAGCTAGGAAGGAAGCCCCTTAACGCTTCTCACAACTTTCTTCCAGAATTGGCCGATTTGTGCTTTGGGAACATTGACCAAAAATAGCACATTTATGATGCATGTTTTAAATTATATAAGGAAAAGTGTTGCTAAAACAATTTTCTGCTGCTATTAAAAGCTTGAAATCAGGCTTATATAATTTACAATCAGTACAATAATGTCTACTGTATGTTGAATGATTTCCACAATGGCCCTGTCAATTTTCACAGTATTTTTGAGTGCCTATCCCCAGTTATATAATACTGTGGTAGTATTGCAGTGACTTCATTGCTCATGAAACTTGCAGCAGCGGTTTGTGAAACAAATGCGCGTTACTATGCACAGGACCCATAAGGAAATGCAAAACTGACTTGTAAAAACGCTTTACTAAATGTAGTTATCTTCTGTAGGCATTGACTAAATTTTTAAAGTGTGTAAACTGGGACTTGGCCCAAGAAGCTAAACAAGCCTTGGAGTTGCTAGGAAAGTGGAAGCCAATGGATGTGGAGGATGGTCTTGAGTTGCTTTCCTCACAATTCACTAATCCAACTGTAAGGCGGTATGCTGTTGCTAGGTTGCAACAAGCTGATGATGAGGTAAGAATGTTGTAGCTTAATGAGGCTAAACTCTTGAATGTGGGATCTATTGTGAATCTAAAGAATCAGCAATAACTATACACTCGCATAGCTTAGTGTATTTGTTGGTGCTGATAGGCTTTGGAGCTCATGTTAAAAATACTGAAATATGTTATCAGGAAACCTGCATTGGAAGTTCTAATTTCTAATGTATTTTTTGTATATTTTGGTATTTTCCAGGTGGGTTTTATTAACTAATTTGCTAAACTTTTTCAAAATTTGGAAGCAAGGGACATTGAAAGACTCATTCCTACTAGGCTGCTGTTGTGTCTCTTGGTATACTTGGCAATAGCAGTATTGGCAGCGACAGTGGACCAAGTTGGTGGAGAAGTTTCTCGGAAAGAAATGTTTTTGTGTGTGCCCTTCATTGGCGGATAAGATGTCCTGAGTTTTGGTGAGCAGGACTGATGTAATTTCTGCAAGTACCATGTTACACAAGGGTGAATATGACTTGTTTTCGGTTTAGTGGAAGGCTGCTCTTATTTTGTGTAGGATAATGGGACTCTATGCTGGAAGATTGGTGGCCAAATTAAGTGTGTGCTACCCTAATAAAAATGATCACTTCTAAGACATTGCGGTGCTGATTTCCATTTGCTATAGAAAAATGATGAGTCTGGCTATTAAGACATATTTTAGAATTTGCTTTCTTAAATCAAAGCCCACCGTAAGAATTCAGTTGGTGATCTGATTGATAAAGGCACATCTGATTGTATGGACAAGACACCACAAGGATCGCTATTTGTGTACGGTGTTAGCTACTCTCAGATAGCCCTGAGACACTGCAGTTGCCCTCTGAAGCCCTGATTTACAGAGGAGGGGGAAAATCAATTTTTCTCATTGCCATCTAATGACCCCTGCTAGAAAGTGCATGTGGTTTCTGGAAATAATGAGTTGGCTATGATAGTCTCCATGTCAAATAGCCTCCCTGTCTAGGTTCACAAGTGAAGAACGGCCACTTGGGTGAGGTACCAGAGGGCTGCTGATGCTTGTGGCACCATATCCGAGCAGGAGTGTGCCTTTGGGTGGGGAGAACATTTAGGAGGGAGGAGTTGCTCAATAGTGCAGGGGAAACTTGAGATAAATATGTGAAGTCAAGACAGTTTAAACTGCTGTACACTTGACATGGTTTTGTGATGTAGCATAGCTAAAATGGAGGGAGCCAATGTTGTTGATGACAAATAGATCGAATCCTGCACTTCACAGTGCAGTGCTCCTACCTACAAGCAGGATTTCTGGCCCAATGCTGTATGTAAATCATGGGGCTAATGGCAGCTTTTATTGGTACTCAAAGTAAGGCTGTTTGTAAATTGAAAGGTCCCAAAATGCTTTGTTTATTCCAACATACTAAGCAGCCATATGTGGCAAAAAGTTTCCAAAATATTGGTGGAGGAATCAAAACCAAGAATGTAGTAATATTGCAAAACCTCACGGGATATTTGAATTGCAAAATGACTACTAGCCAGGAGTTGCTAATCTAAATCCAACTTGGTTGTTGTAGTTGTATTGCTAATACTGTAATTAATCTATTGTCACTTTTTAAGCAGCATAAGTTGGCAGTGTAGAATGTTTTAGTAAATATTTTTCTTCATCTACATTTTTTTGTTTCAGTTGCAGAATGATTTTATATTATTTCTTGATCTGGACTGTTTTAAGATTAATTCACAAATCCTGAATGGCAGAGTGTTAAGAGTATCAATTTGTAGTCGTGCAAGTGCTTTTCTTGAAATTCTTGTAATTTTGTACGTTTTTAAAACTTGATCCGTGCAAATTTTTCTAAAACTGAATTGCTGAAAGCTCTTTGTTCTTCATAGGATTTGCTCATGTACCTGCTTCAGCTTGTCCAGGCTCTCAAATATGAAAACTTCAATGACATAAAAGTTGGATTAGAACCAAACCGAAGAGATAGCAGTCAAACAGCAATGTCTGAAAGTATGTCTGGCTCATTAGCCGGTGCTTCAGAAATGGAGAGGTGAGGGCATTTTTTCTGTGTTTTTGATATATTTGAAGCTTTTGCCCTAATTCTCAAACTAAGGCCATTCCCTATTTGTATTATTCTCCTGTAAAGCTCCTTGGGACAAAGGCATTATATAAATGCAAGTTGTGTTCTCTCGTACAGACCTGCCACAATGTGACCGCAACATGAATAGCACTGAATCCATAATTTAACTTCTATGTATTTAACCTGTAAATAAATCTGACCAGGGAGTTTTAGCCTGGACACGTTGATCTGGTGCTGTGGTATTCCAAATTCAGAAGGGATGGAGAACCTGTGGGTGCGCGGGCAATCCATTTAGGACTGAGATGAGAAATTTCTTCACTCAGAGGGTTGTGAATCTTTGGAATTCTCTACCCCAGCGGGCTGTGGATGTTCAGTCGTTGAGTATATTCAAGACTGAGATTGATAGATTTTTGGGCACTAAGGGAATCAAGGGATATGAGGATAGGGTGGAAAAGTGGATTTGATGTAGAAGTTCAGCCATGATCTTATTGAATGGCAGAGCAGGCTCGATGGGCTGTGTGACCTACTCCTGCTCCTGTTTCTTCTATTCTTCTCCCATCAGTAGTATACAGTGATTGGGGCTTAACTGTTAAACCTGGACAAGTGGCACACAAACACAGGTTTAGATTCATTGGAGACTGTCTGCTTCTGGTAATTGCCAGCCATCTGTGAAATGACAAAAGCTTGAGAGTCTGGACTGTTGGAAGGGACTTTGCCTCAAAACTGGGCTTTTCCAATTAAATCCTTTAAAAGGCCTCTTTACAAGGGCTTTTAATTTTCAGAACCTTGTATTTTTTTGTCTTTATATTCTGATCTAGAAGTTCAATTTTTTTTCTATCCTAATCAGAAGATCTTGTTTGTGGAGTCATGCAATTTTGTTCTATTTTATTGTGCTTTTTAAAATTTAAATCACTTTAGAAAGCTGTGCTGAAAGCCTCCACTCTGTAGGAACTACATCAAATCTACAATTTGAAATGGAATATATATATCTTGATCCCATTTGCTGTTGGAACACAAGTCTGTTCCTTTGTTTCAGCTAAATGCAATAAAACAAAATCCACACACTTTCAGCAGGAACACTAGATAATGTTCAGAAACAGGAATTCTGGTTGATTTTACTTTCTCTCCAGGGGAGGCTCACAAAGATTACCTTGGGTTAAAAGTAACTTTCTTAAACAATTTCTGGGTTAGATGCATTGGAGCAACAGTGGAGACACTGGCCCAGAAATTAAACATCGATGGTTCCCGCGGGGGTAAGGATTCCCCGCGATATCGCACTCCGCGCCTACCTTTTTGTTTGGGGCCCACACGAACTTTAGTTTCAGAGCCTCTTGTTGCAACCGTGCAGTGTGTGTGTATCCCAGAGGCGCAATTAGTTCGTGCGAGCTCTGGGATCACGTGATTCAGTTAGAGCCAATGGCAGCACACCATCTTTCATTCATAGTAAAGCTATGAATACTACAAACCCCCAAAGAACAGCTAAACCTCAATTAATTTTTTTTTAAAAAGCCATCACATTAATAAAATAAGTATAGTTAAATAAATTAACCACTAAACAAAAAATTTAATTTTTGAAAAAATTTAATCTTTTTAAAAGTTATAAAAATAAACTTACCTTTCTTTAAAGTCTCTAAAAAAGATAAACCTGTTGAAAAAATTTTAAAATAACACTTAATTAACTACTTACCTTGTTAAAAGTGGGTACTACGCCTGCTTTCTTTGTGTGTAAAATCTTCACCACTTACCTGCGCGTTCAAACTTGGAAAAAAAAACTAAGTGCGCTGCGTGCGCACAACCTGTAGCGCGCACGCGGTTCACTTAGGAACCGCCCCCTTCGCAATTCACGAAGTGCCGGTTTCCCGCGCATGCGCAGTGCATGCAGGAAACCGGCAATTCGGGATCTAATACGCGAGAGTACACAGTGCGTACTCTTGCGTATTAGGTTTAATTTTCGGGCCAATATGATTGGCTCAGTGCCCCTGAATCGGCCAGAATTCCTGTTTCTGAACATTATCCAGTACTGCTGCTGCAAATCTGAGGATAGGAGCAGGCTTGATTGTAGGGATTCCTATACCTACTGCTGCATGCTGACGAGGCTGACCTGTTTGAGTAATGGTCACTTGGGCAAGGCACCACCGGAGGGCACCAGAAACCTATGTTATCAGAAGTCAGTGGTCTAAGCTTTCCAAACTCATCCTGGCGGATCTGAGGCGGACTGGGCCAGAAATGGGCTAATGTTCCCCTTTTTTATTCTTTTATTCACCCCCGCCAGAGGAAGGCCAATTGGTATAAATTGATAATTATGTACATGGACATATGGCAAATCAGATTATAGCGCGGGAAAACCGGCCTCTGCCGTTTGTCTTATTTTAAAGCTGGCCACTAGAGCCATCTGTTAAGCCCTGGCATCCAGCATTTAAAAGTCAGTGGGCAGGAGTGGGCTCTGAATCTTTTTAGAAAGGAGCCTGCGCAATCATTTGAAGCATTGCCATGCATAAACGTCAGGAGCAGATTTTGATAAGTTAACTCCGGCAGGCCTCTGAGGGCTCAGTTTGATGCTCTCCCTCTTTTCTCCCAACCTGGCAGGGGCACTGAGATTTTTTGGGGGGGGGAATTCGGTAGCGCCCATTTTGGAGCGTTAATATCGGCCGGGCGCAAAGTTTCGCGCCCGGCGCTAATTATCGCCTCCGACTTCAAAAATCGCCTCTTTCGCCCCTGGAGGTGATTTGAGCGGTAAATCAGGCGCTACACACCTCTTAAGGCGCAAACATCAGGGAGCAAGGCGCTAGCTCAGAACACTACCGAAGCTCAGGCGGTGCCAGTTACCATGGAAGCCAGACAGACTGGCGCCGTCCAGTTCTTAAAGGGGAGGGGCCATCTTGCTGGTCAGCCACTCCCTGCTCATTGCAGCCTTGAATCTCAGCCTGGAGAGACCTCAAAAGCAATTGTGTTGGAAGCACTAATGGATAGGCCCAGGGAAAGAGTTCGGTGCTTAGGAACCTCAAAAGTGGTGCTGAGGGTCAAAACTCCTTAGGACAGCGTTAAAACCAAAAATTTTGCCGACAAGAAAAGGCAGGAAGCGCCCGCCTTTAAATAGCGCTCCCCCAGCCCCTTCCCGACCTGAAAACGTTCCCCACTACCTGTCGTTCCTAGCGGCAGGCGCTAAGGCAGGGGGCGCGACTCAATATCTGGTCTGGGGCGTTGCATGCTTGACTGACGTCACGATCTGCGGGCGCAGGAGATCGTGGCAGTAGTGTTTAGCGCCGCCACAAAACGACTGGTCAATTTCGCGAGCGGCGCTAAAATCTCCGCGCTCGGACGCTAAGTTGTTAGCGCCCTCCAGAGGCGCTAACCAACCAAATTTTTGCCCCTTGGTCTCCAGCATGTAAATGACCCCAAGGCTGGAATGTCAGCATGGCATCTCTGTGGCGGGTGGAAGTCTTTCTGCCAAAGGTGCCCTCAATTGGAAAGCCTAGACTAATTTCTTTAACAAGAGCTGGACATGTTTCTGGTCATTCTGATCTGTACAATTCCCTCAAACAAAAGGTAGGTACAGAATTATATTAATCAAGGAATCTTTTGGATTTCACCCCCACCCCCCCAAACTGGCTTGGGTTTTTAATCTGGTTTTTCGCCTCTCCCAGGAGATCACAAGGCCTTTGAGTGGTTTGAGAAGTGTATACATTGTGGTGCACAAAGCATCGCAGTTGTGACAGGCTGGTGGACTGAGAAGATCTTTTCCTTTCTCATTGTTCTTATAACTATTGGAGAAAAGTATAGTTTAAAAAAAAAATGTATTGCCTTCCAAGTGAGCAGTTATATATTTTCATGACAAATGTTCTAAAGTATTGGGAAGGCAGTGTACTGCTGTAACTTTATGTTCAAGTGCAGCATTTTGCAATTCACTGTCTTTTCAAAGCACAAACCTAAATTGCTGAAGATCTTTGTGTACTTACAAATAATCAATGCTGATATACTGGACAATTAAAACAAGTAAACTTATCGCAGATGATTAATAAACCAGCCTAACTTAGCAATATTTATTAAACCTAAAAATACAGATAGTAGGTCTGCCAAAACTCAGTGCTCATTCTTCATTGTAATTTTTAATACTCTCGTGTTGGATTAATTTTTTTAAACTGACTTATATTCTGAACATTTTCTTGTAGCTCCCAAATAATCACCAGTCAGTTTCCTCCGGTATCCTCTCCTCCTCCAGTTTCTAAGGCAAAAGAGACAACAGATGGTGAAAACCTAGAGGTAAAATCAGTTGATGCAAATTGTTACTTCCATGAACTTTTAGCTACTGGAAATATCATCTCTTTACTGAAGATTAGCGATCTATCCTGCCTGGTGCTCCCAACATGCAATAAATTATAACTGAAGCATGGAATTGCCTCCACCTGTTCTGAGGACTAACCAACGTGTTAGATGAGAAAAATATTATTATCGTGGAAAGTTAATGAAGTAAATCAAAGAAGGTTTAGAATACACACATGCAGTATTCATATTTTCAGTCTGCTTACCCTTTTTGATAGTTTTATAAAGAAGTCTGCACAGCTGCAACACCCTCTCCTTCATGACTGTAATCCCTGTCCTCCTAGAATATTATCCAGAATGCTCACTATTTTGTCCTTGGAGTCAAGCTAGAATTATTGAGTTATTTTATTGATGCGACATCTCAAAGAGACTGCTGAGGAAAACCAGTTCCAGTCCCAATCATTAATTCAGTGCAGTCTCAACAGAAGATGCTAGAATTTCTGCTTGTGCTGAAGTACTGAGCTCGGTCACTGAGCCAGGTTATTGATCATTTCTCTGGGTGCAGGCTTCGATTTGGTCTTAACCTTACTAAAGGTAAGATGCCATCGATAATGCATTTCTTCCTTAGGAACTGTAAAAGTGAGAATTACAACTAGACAACAAACATTTCTCATTTTTGGTTGAATTTTTGTGGTTATTTTTGTTTAAGCAGTGCTAATAACTTGATGGGAGCTGGCTTCCATGGGATGCTGTGAGGGTAACAAATTAGCATACATAAAGTTTACACCAAAACCCCAGGTATTAACTGCATCTTTACTGATCACCTCTTTTATATTGGCACTTGTTTTGTTCGGATCTTGGGAGATCGGTGACCAAGAGCAAGCTCTGGGTATTTGTGTTACTAAATCTTTGTTCCCTTACCCAGTGGCAGAATCATGGACTCAATTTTTCATGGGTATATGGTTTTGCAGACAAGAGAAAAGTCTGATTTGCCATCTTGTCAAGGGAATCAGCCCACAGCCTGCTGGAATTCTTCAACCTCTTAACTCTGCCCTTTCCCTTTGGAATCTACTGGTAGATCAACAATCTCTACATTTCCCTCCAGAATGTCCACTCACTTGAAGACAAGACTCTTGCCAATCACAACCTTATTGTGGATGATCATATTGACATCCTGGCTTTGACTGAAACTTGCCTCATGGGTGGCAACACTTTGACCCTTATTGAAGCCTGGTTATACTTTTGACTGCCTGCCTTGCCCAAAGCACATGGTTATGGTGTAGTATTTATCCCCAAGGCACATTTTGACCTCTTCCTGCTCCCTTCTCTTGATGCACGTCTCCCTGTTCCAACCCATTGCCGAAAATCCTGTCGACTGCCTGCCATGTTTTCTGCTTCCAGTGTCTCCCCAATATACCTTCCCTTCTCTCCTCTCTCAGCCTCTGCACTGAGTGACTCTCCATCCTTGATTTTTAATCTTCACCTCTACTCCCATTGGTCTCTCTGATATCACTGCTTCCCTGTCCTGTATCCATATAAACTCCTCCCATATTTGTGGCCACCCCCTCACTCATGCCATCTTCCATGTCTCCTCTACACCCATGGTCTCAATTAGTGACAAAGCCATCTCTAGCCACTTCTTCTGTGTATTCTTCCCCTTCCACCTACCCTCTTTCAACCCCACTTCATTCTGCAGCTACTTGTGGAAAATAAAGCTCTCAATTTACTGACCCGACACTCTGAAGCTCCCAACTACCTAACCTTATGCCCTCCAATCGTCACTATTGCTTCATCACCTTTTGATGTCTTCTTGCCCAACAAAACCTTCACTGTCTCCCATCCCTATTGTTCCCTCTGGTATTGTCCTCATCTTCACTCCCAAGTCCTAGGGGTGCAGACTTGAGTTTACTTGACACACAACTGGCTTGGCCAACCATCATCAATTCTGGCTGGATCACATCAAGCTCTCCTACCAAAACCACCCACTACTCTAGAAGCATCCTGGAACGAAAATATAACTTCAGGCTTCTTCATTATCAACTGCTTCCTTAAACTCCCCTCCCCATGCCAAGTTTCAGGCACTTGCACCAGTTCCAGGAGACTCCAGTTTGTGCTTTCAGACTGCTTGTCTGACATCTAGTGTTGGATGAACCACAGTTATCCTCCAGCTAAATATTGGGAAAATTGCAGCTATAATCTTTGGCCCTACTACAATCTCTGCACCCTCAGCGCTGACTCCAGCCTCTTCCCTAACTGCTGTCTCAGCCAGAATTGGACTGTTCACAACCTTAGGGGTCCTGTTTGAGCCTGTGCCAAGCTTCTGACTCCATATACTCTGTCGTTACGACTGCCAGTTCCACCTCTAAACTTGCTACCTCTGCCCCTACTTCGGCCCATGTGCCACTGAAACCCTCATCTATGCATTTGTCAGCTCCAGGCTCTATTTACTCCTACAGTCTCCTGGTCCAGCCTCTCATTTTTTTCACCCTTCGGAAACTTCAGCTCATCAGAAACTCTGCTGCCCCTATGCTATCCCACACCAAGTCCTACTTGCTGACCTACATTGGCATTTTTCTGTTCTCGATGCTGGCAAGACTGCATTTGTTGCCCATCCCTAGTTGCTCTGAGAAGGTGGAGTTGGGCAACCGAGATCCACTGCAGTCCTTGTCATAATAGTGCTTCCACAATGGTTTGTGCAGGGAATTCTAGGATATTGACCCAGTGTGATGAAAGAACTGTAGCAAATCTTCAAATCTGCATGGCATGTGATATACTAGTGTTCCCACAACTTTGCCATTCTTGTGCTTCTTGTTGTTAGGGGTCACAGAGAAAGAAATTGCTGTTGAAGTAACCTTGGTGAGTTCCTGCAATGCATTGTACATAATGCAGCCACAGTACACCAGTGCTGAAGGTAGTGGCTGTTGAGTCCAGTGGTATGGGCACCAATTGAGTGAACTGCTCTGTCCTGGATGATGCCCAGCCTCTTGAATTCCTAGTTCCTCAATTTTAAAATTCTCATTCTTGTATTTAAATACCTGTTTTTAATGGCCTTGCTCACTACCTCTAAGTCACTCCAGCTCTACAATTTCCACCCCCCAGTACCCAAGAACTCTCCTTTCCTGTTACTCCAGCTTCTCAATTTCCCTCTGCTGCCTCCTCCATATTCTCCTTTATCAGACCCATCTTAAAACCCACTTCTTTGATCAAGTTTGGCTAACCGTCTGTTTTTCCTTTCTCCTCTGCAATGCCAGTCGCTATCAAAGACACTATTTGCAAATTGCCCTCCTCCTTAGAAACATAGAAATATAGGAGCAGGAGTAGGCCATTCGGCACTTCGAGCCTGCTCCGGCATTCAATATGATCATGGCTGATCCTCTATCTCAATACCCTATTCCTGCTCTCTCCCCATACCCCTTGATGCCTTTTGTGTCTAGAAATCTATCTATCTCCTTCTTAAATATATTCAGTGACTTTGCCTCCACAGCCTTCTGTGGTAGAGAATTCCACAGGTTCACCACCCTCTGAGTGAAGAAATTTCTCCTCATCTCAGTCCTAAATGTCCTACCCCGTATCCTGAGACTGTGACCCCTCGTTCTAGACCCCCAGCCAGGGGATACATCCTCCCTGCATCCAGTCTGTCTAGCCCTGTCAGAATTGTATACATTTCAATGAGATCCCCTCTCATTCTTCTAAAATCTAGTGAATACAGGACTAGTCGACCCAATCTCTCCTCATACGACAGTCCTGCCATCCCAGGAATCACTCTGGTGAACCTTCGCTGCACTCCCTCTATGGCAAGTATATCCTTTCTTAGGTAAGGAGACCAAAACTGCACACAGTACTCCAGGTGTGGTCTCACCAAGGCCCTGTATAACTGTAGTAAGACATCCTTGCTCTTGTACTCAAATCCTCTTTCAATGAAGGCCAACATACCATTTGCCTTCCTAACTGCTTGCTGCACGTGCATGTTTGCTTTCAGTGACTGGTGTACAAGGGCACCCAGGTCCCTCTATACATCAACATTTCCCAATTTATCACCATTTAAATAATACTCTGCCTTTCTATTTTTCCTACCGAAGTAGATAACTTCACATTTATCCACGTTATACTGCATCTGCCATGTATTTGCCCACTCACTCAACTTGTCTAAACCGCCTTGAAGCCTCTTTGCATCCTACTCACAATCCCACCTAATTTCATGTCGTCAGCAAACTTGGAAATATTACATTTGGTTTCCTCATCCAAATCATTGATATATATTGTGAATAGCTGGGGCCCAAGCTCTGATCCCTGCGGTACCCCACTAGTCACTGCCTGCCACCCTGAAAAAGACCCATTTATTCCTACTCTGTTTCCTGTCTGTTAACCAATTTTCAATCCATTGCCAGTATATTACCCCTAATTCCATGTGCTTTAATTTTGCACACTAACCTCTTATGTGGGACTTTATCAAAGACCTTCTGAAATTGCAAATACACCACATCCACTGGTTCTCCCTTATCTATTCTACCAGTTACACCCTCAAAAAACTTCAGTAGGTTTGTCAAACACGATTTCCCTTTCATAAATCCATGTTGACTTTGTCTAATCCTGTTGATATTTTCTAAATGTCCTGTTATCACATCCTTTATAATAGACTCTAGCATTTTCTCTACTACTGATAGGCTAACCGGTCTGTAGTTCCCTGTTTTCTCTGTCCCTCCTTTTTTAAATAGTGGGGTTACATTTGCCACCCTCCAATCTGCAGGAACTGTTCCATAATCTATAGAATTTTAGAAGATGACAACCAATGCATCCACTATTTCCATGGCTACTTATTTTAGTACTCTGGGATGCAGATTATCAGACCCTGGGGATTTATCGGCTTTCAGTCCCATTAATTTCTCCAGCACTTTTTTTACTAATACTAATATCCTTTAATTCCTCCTTCTCACTAGACCCTTGGTTCCCTAGCATTTCTGGGAAGTTATTTGTGTCCTCTTCCGTGAAGACAGAACCGAAGTATTTGTTTAATTGCTCTGCCATTTCCTTGTTCCCCATTATAAATTCTCCCGTTTCTGACTGTAAGGGACCTACATTTGTCTTCACTAATCTTTTTCTTTTTACATACTTGTAAAAGCTTTTACAGTCTGCTTTTATGTTACATGCATCTCTAATTTCCTGTTTTATGCCATCCCCTACATTACCACTACTGTTTGGAGGCCTATAGACAACTCCCACCAATGTTTTCTGCCCCTTGGTGGTGCTTAGCTCCACCCAGACTGATTCTACATCTTGATTTTCTGACCAAATATCCTTTCTCACTATTGCTCTGATTTCATCCTTAACTAACAACGCCACCCCACCTCCTTATTTTTTGCCTGTCCTTCCTAAATATCAAATATCCTTGGATATTCAGCTCCCAGCCTTCGTCACCCTGCAGCAATGTCTCCGTAATCGCAATTATATCGTATCTATTTACGCTGTTAATTCGTCTACCTTATTACGAATGCTTCGTGCATTCAGATACAGTGCCTTTAGATTTGTCTTTTTAACATTTTTAGACATCTTAACATTTTTTTGTACTATGGCCCTATTTGTCTTATTACCATTTTTTCTTACCTGGACCCTATTTGTTAGTGCACTCCTTTGTTTTTACACTCCGTCCCTTCCTGACACAATCTGTTTATCCTTACCCCAATCACTTTCCTGCACTGCTTCCTTGTCTTTTCTCTTTAGCATTCTAGATTTCTCTCCACTGGGACCCTTCCCACCGCGTTTCCCCCCCCCCCCCCCCTTATTTATTTAAAGTCCTATTTACCTCCCGAGTTATTCGATTTGGTAGAACTCTGGTCCCAGCATGGTTCAGGTGTAGTCCGTCCCAACAGAACAGCTCTCTTTCCCCAGTACTGGTGCCAGTGCCCCACGAATCGAAACCCATTTCTCCCACACCAATCTTTGAGCCACGCATTCATCTCCCTGATCCTATTGACCCTATGCCAATTCGCTCGTGGCTCCGATAATAATCCAGAGATTGACTCTTGTGGTTCTGCTTTTTAATTTAGTTCCTAGCTGCTCAAACTCTCTCAGCAGAACCTCTTTCTTTGTCCTACTTATGTCGTTGGTACCTACGTGGACCACGACAACTGGATCCTCCCCCCTCCCACTCCAAGTTCTTCTCCAGCCCGGAGGAGATGTCCTTTACCCTGGCAACGGGTAGGCAACATAGCCTTCGGGACTCACGCTCCTGGCTGCAGAGAACAGTGTCTATCCTCCTAACTATACTGTCGCCTACTACAACCACCTTCCTTTTTACTCCCCCCCCCCCCCCCCCATTGAACGGCTTCCTGTACCATGGTGCTGTGGTCAGTTTGCTCGTCCTGCCTGCAGTCCCCGCACTGGTCCACAAGGGTTGCAAGAACCTCGAATCTATTGGAGAAGTGCAGGGACTGAGGCTCCTGCAATACTACCTCCTGGATCCCCGTACCTGCCTCACTCGCAGTCACACCTTCCTTCCCCGCCCCCATCCTTTTTTCTCTCCTCCTGTCTCTCTAAGCCAATTACCACAAAAGTGCTCACTCCGTGTCCATCAGAGATTAATGGACAGCTGTGCAATAGAGGGTAGAGATTTTATTACAAAGTCAGAAACTGAGGGTAGCCATAAACTGAAACAATGTTATGACTTGAGTATTGCAGGACTTGGTCTTCAATGTCTGGCCTACATGTACACCTAGTTCCACATAGCATGGTTGGCTCTTGGTGCTCTCTGTAGTGGCCTACAAAGCTAATTAGGCCAGGCAATAAATGTAACCTTTGCCAGCATTATATATACAGGAAACTTTCGTTTATCCGGCATCGACGGGACCGGCGTGGTGCCGGTTTATCGAAAGTACCGGATAACGGAGAGTTATATCTACCGAGGCTATTTTTAACAAAGAGACTCCAGGCAGCGCGGGAGAATCAACTCCTGCTACTGCAGTGTTTCGGACTTCCGACAGCGCCAGGAGGCCGAGTAGTGGCACTTTTGAAAAGTACCCCTACTGAAAAAATGTTTCAAAGATGATAGGAACATGGGGTTGAGGTCAGACAAAATGGGAAGGCTTGTTGGGACAAATGGCCCAAATACCAATTATAACTAACAAACTACTAATGCAGTGATCTAATTATCATCTGCTTTGTCATACAATTCCTTGAATTAATACTTCAACTGTGATTTGATTTTTCTTCCTTCCTCCTCCAGCAAGACCTTTGTGCATTCCTGATTTCAAGAGCTTGTAGGAATTCTACTCTGGCTAACTATTTATACTGGTAAGTGAACTTTTTTTTTGCTTTCCCGAGGATTTCCTCGAAGATGACAACCTCATTTCTGCAGCACCCTCCAAGTCAACTATGATCTTTGCATGAATAAAGTGTAGCTTATAGAATGTTAAATTTGCACATCTTTGGTATGGTTTTCCTTATACTTCTGCTCATTTCTATTTTGGAAACAAATAAACTTTCCAAACCCCTGAGACGGGATAGAATGAAAATGACTCCAGGGACCCTGTTCTCTAAGTTGGTGCCACAGAGGAACCATATTGATCTGGTTTTCCCATCTTGTAGCTATGTACTCGCCAATTTCAATGGTGAAAAGGATGTGGTAGATAGTTAAATTATTTACTCTAGAGCTTCTGATTTTGGAAAATTAACTTCAGATTCTAGTTGACTGACATTTGGACTCTGGCTGCTTCTAGGTGGTGAGTTTTAGTTGCAGCAGGGTGTGCGGTGAGGAGGGCAATTTGACCAGGTGGGGAGTCTTCCACTATTTTCATTTTTCATCCCCCCTTCATGCTCCCCCTCCCCAAATGCTCAGTCCTCAGTGGACCAATGTTCCTGAGTTGGTTTTGATGTAGCTGTTGTGTGGCACCACCACCGTGCTAAATGGGATAGATCCAGAACAGATCTAGCAGCTCAAAACTGGGCATTTGAGGTGCTGTGGGCCATCAGCATCAGCAGAATTGTATTCCACTGTAACCTGTAACCTCATGGTCTGGCATGTCCCTCACTCTACCATTACCATCAATCCAGGGGACCAACCCTGGTTCAGTAAAGAGTGTAGAAGAGCATGCCAGGAGCAGCACCAAGTGTACCTAAAAATGAAGTGCCAAACTGTGACACTGCAACACAGGAGTACATGCATGCTAAACAGCATGCTATAGACAGAATTAAACAATCCCACAATCAACAGATCAGATGAAAGCTCTGCAGTCCTGCCACATCAGTCATGAATGGTGGTGGGCAATTAAACAACTAGAAGGAGGAGGCTCCATGAACATCCCCATCCTCATTGATGGTGGATCTACAACACTGGCATCTACCCGACAATGTGGAAATTTGCCCAAGTATGTCCTGTCCACAAAAAGCAGGACAAATCCAATCCGGCCAATTCCGCCCCATCAGTCTACTTTTAATCATCAGCAAAGTGATGGAAGGTGTCGTCGACAGTGCTTTCAAGCTGCACTTACTCACCAATAACCTGCTCACCAATGCTCAGTTTGGGTTCCGCCAGGATAACTCTGCTCCAGAGCTGATTACAGCCTTGGTCCAAACATGGACAAAAGAGCTGAATTCCAGAGGTGAGAGTGACTGCCCTTGACATCAAGGCAGCATTTGACCGAGTGTGGCATCAAGGAGCCCTAGTAACATTGAAGTCAATGGGAATCAGGGGGGAAACTCTCCACTGACTGGAGTCATACCTAGCATAAAGGAAGATGGTTGTGGTTGTTGGAGGCCAATCATCTCAGCCCCAGGACATCGCTGCAGGAGTTCCTCAGGGCAGTGTCCTAGGCCTGACCATCTCAGCTGCTTCATCAATGACCTTCCCTCCATCATAAGGTCAGAAGTGGGGATGTTTGCTGATTGCACAGTGTTCAGTTCCATTTGCCACTCCTCAGATAATGAAGCAGTCTGGGCCCGCATGCAGCAAGACTTGGATGACATTCAGGCTTGGGCTGATGAGTGGTAAGTAACATTCGCGCAACACAAGTGCCAGGCAATGATCATCTCCAACAAGAGAACGTCTGACCATCTCCCCTTGGCATTCAATGGCAATACCATCGCCGAATACCCCACCATCAACATCCTGGGGGGGTCACCATTGACCAGAAACTTAACTGGACCAGCCACCTAAATACTGTGGCCACAAAATCAGGTTAGAGGCTGGGATTCTGTGGGAGAGTGACTCATCTGACTTCCCCCAAAGCCTTTCCACCATCTACAAGGCACATGTCAGGAGTGTGATGGAATACTCTCCACTTGCCTGGATGAATGCAGCTCCAACAACACTCAAGAAGCTCGACCTAGGAGGACAAGGGCACCTGACGCATGGGAACACCATCACTTCCAAGTCACACACCATCCTGACTTAGAAATATATCGCCGTTCCTTCATCGTCGCTGGGTCAAAATCCTCGAACTCCCACCCTAACAGCACTGTCGGAGTACCTTCAGCACACTGACTGCAGCGGTTCAAGAAGGCAGCTTACCACCACCACCTCGAGGGCAATTGGGGATGGGTAATAAATGCTGGCCTTGCCAGCGACGCCCACATTCCATAAACGAATAAAAAAACTGAACTATTCCCTTATGATGGCTGTAGGGAAATATCAATGCACTGTAAACATTTTAGAACTACAAAGTAGAGGAATGAATATGTAGTTATAGACGACACTTGAGTGCGGAGATAGTATTTTTGTCGTGTTTTAGAGAATTATTTAAATGACAAGTGCAGTACAAGAGGGAAAATGGCTGAGCCAGTAAATTTCATTTGTGTCTGCTAGTAAGATTACTGGTTCTTGATTATAGTCTGCTGCTCCAATGATTCAGTGAGTTCAACTAGTAGGTAGTTGAGCCATACAGACTAGGAAGGTCGCAGGTTTGATCTTCTGTGCTGAGACTAGCTTATCTCGGCTGGGACATTATTGAGGGTTTGTGCTCCTGCAGTAGGATGGGGAAAATATGCCATGATTGTTGCTCCTGATTTGCTATCCAACAATGGTTGTTGGAAGCGTGAATGTGTGTAAAACTGCTGAGGATAGAATCTGATTCGGCTGTATTGCGTTCACGCCCCTTTCCTCATTCCCCTTCATTTCTTGTCAAGATCGCGCATGAATAATGGCCATTTGGGCAGGGAACTGGAGGGCAACTGCCACCCCTATAACCATACCCTAGCAAGGCAGTAGCACTAGGGAGGGGAAAATATTGGCAGGCCAAAATATGGAAACAATTGTAGTCCTCTGACGAAGGGTCATCGACCTGAAATGTTAACTCTGTTTCTCTCTCTCTCCACGATGCTGCCTGACCTGCTGAGTGTTTCCAGCATTTTCTTTTGTAGTCCTCCTGAAGTTATATTGAAGATGTGTGAAAGGGAATACTACTCTGGTTGATTTAAGAATGTGCATTGCATGAACTACCCACAATATGCAGATATGATTGCTTAAATTTTTATGATCAAGTTATGGCCAGAAGAAATATGATAAATGAGCTTCAGTGTACCAGCTTTTACTTGAATGTGGTACAAAGGATTACATTGCTGAAGTAAAATGCTTGGATTATGGATCTTTTTGTCATATCCTGGCCGGCCTCCCATCTTCCACCTCCATAAACTTGAGCTCATCCAAAACACTGTTGCCTGTATCCTAACTAGCACCAAGTCCCATTCACCCATCACTTCTGTGCTTGCTGACCTACATTGGATCCCGGTCCAGCAACGCCTCAATTTAAAAATTCTCATCCTTTGTTTTCAATCCCTCCATGGCATCGCCTATCTCTATCTCTGTAACCTCCTCGAGGCCGACAACCCTCCGAGACCTCTGCGCTCCTCCAATTCTGGCCTCTTGCGCATCCCTTATTTTAATCACCTTCACCATTGGTGGCCGTGCCTTCAGCTGCCTAGGCCCTAAGCTCGGGAATTCCCTCTCTAAACCTCCCTGCCTCTCTTCCTCTCCTTTAAGAAGCTCCTTAAAACATACCTCCATCTGTCCTAATATTTCCTTATGGCTTGCTGTCAAATGTTGTTTGATAATGCTCCTGTGAAGTGCCTTAGGACGTTTTACTACGTTAAAGGTGCTATATAATGCAAGTTGTTGTTGTTGTATTGTACCATATTTGGATCTTTTGGGTTTACTATTCATATACTGTGTTTCTCGAGCCATGTTATTTTTTTCCTGTTTCCTAAGGTATGTTATTGTAGAATGTGAAGATCAGGATACTCAACAACGTGACCCAAAAACTCATGAGATGTATTTGAATGTGATGAGGAGGTTTAGTCAAGCATTGCTAAAGGTATTAAGAATGGTTGTTTTCAATTTTTTTTTGAAAGCAGAGCTTATGGGTTCAAATAATTTGTTTTATCATTATAAGTAGAAACGTGGCTGCATTGGTAGCCTGAAATTGGGGGAGAGAAGATGGACTTGAATTAAAATGTATCTATTTTTAGAGCGCACCCTTTCTGACAGTGGAGCTATTTACATGCACTATGCCACTATTTTTGTTTTGGCTAGTATTACTGACTAAATGTCCAGATTGCAGCACAATGTAATGGCAAGGGCAGGCTTGTTTTGTGTCTTGGTAGTTGATTTTAAACAGAAACGGCTCCAACAGTCTCAATTTTTTATGTGACCCAGCTGAGCCCACAATGTATCTGTGCTATTCCAGTTGGGTTTTTTTGTAAATAATTCCAGTTGTACTAACTGGCCACGGTTTTCTACATCTTTGCTCGCCGGGTGACAATTTTTGATCCCTTCCCTATATATGGTGGAAAATTGGGGATGGAGAATGCAGGAGCAGGAAACCCCACCTGCTATCTTTTTACTTTGTGGAAATTATCCTATAAGGGAACATTTTAGAGGGATACACATTTAAAAGGTTCAGATGTTGGTAGTTTAGACTTTTTTTTAATATAGGCGAAAGAGCACTGTTACTAAGATTCTGCTTTAGTGTGCACCAGGCAACTCGAGCAATACCATAGAATATCTGCTGAAGTTCAAAACAGTTCTGATCTGGACTCTAACTATACATTTGTCATTGAGTAATTTCTCCACAAAATAATCAATTTGATTCCATAGGTAAATAGTCTGGATCATAAATTTTATTCTGACCAATTACCATCATCTTGTACATTCCTGTGAACATTATTTTACTTCTACTGAGATCCAGACTCTTGGATTTCTGTGTCCTAAGGATTGGTAGGTAGAATTGCATGTGTCCTGATTGGTCCTCTGGGTGACCCCTATCCCTGTGTTGCTGCTTTATGCTAATTCAGATAGTTTCCTGTGCTGGGTGGGTCATTTTTTTAGGCATAGTGTTTTCCTGCTATAAAGCAATGACCGTGAAGCTGCTGGTGGGCTAACTGCACTGAACAGAACTGAGCTTTTTAGTTTGAAGGGTATTTAGGTTGAAGTGGCTTGATCAAATAGTAATTTTTTAATAACTCCATCTTTTAGGGAGACAAGAATGTGAGAGTCATGCGCTCCCTTCTAGCTGCTCAGCAAACATTTGTGGATCGACTAGTGCACCTTATGAAAGCTGTTCAGCGAGAGAGTGGGAATCGGAAGAAAAAGGTATTTTCACACCTAGCTAGTTACTTCACTGAAGTAAATTTGAATAGTATTGCAATTTACTGTAATTTCCACATCTTAAACTGCTCATTACAATTACATGATTAATTGTAGCACAAATACTTTTTTTTTGTGCAAATATATGATGGTGAGAAGTGTGTGTGTGCATAGATATATATTGATATAGTTATTGATGGAGTTCAGCACAGGTCTGTCAAATTTGATTTCTTGAGACTGGTTTTGTGCAAAAGATATATCATGACTGGATAAAAATTAAGGCTATAGACTTATTTCTGTTTTTTTCAGGAGGCTTATAATTATCTCAAAGAAATTGAGATGATTGTACCAAATTCCCACTGAAACTATTAAGAATCCACAAAATCTAGTATCCCGCTAGCACACTATCAAACTCTTGATATCGTGATGGTCATAACATCTCATTTTTGTAACCAGGTATTTTGGTCTGAGATCCCTCCTCTACCCCTAGATTTTTGTGGATGATTGTTTTAGCAGTAACTCTATTTTTAAAGTAGTCTGTAATTTATGCAGGTATTTGCCCAGAACAGCTACTTATTGAATGAAA
The DNA here is from genome assembly GCA_030390025.1 of Squalus acanthias. NCBI lineage: Eukaryota > Metazoa > Chordata > Chondrichthyes > Squaliformes > Squalidae > Squalus > Squalus acanthias. The sequence continues at coordinate 51,064,970 of CM059426.1, forward strand.
ATGTTTGGTTAACATATGAAAATTGTTTATCCATGAATATTTACAGTTCTTCTTAGAGTTCAGCATCACTCATCTATAATTCAATATTTTTTTTCAATATTCAAACTAGATATTGATCAAGTAATGCAGAAATTTCCTGTGTCTGTCCAAATAAACTGATTCTCCTATTGTTTCTAATTTTGAAGGGCATTACACACAAGCTTATAAATCACATTTGTGTTTGCTGGTTTGGATTTTGAAGAAATTTAACAAGTTGTTCTAATATCTTCATAAAAATGAGAGGGGAGACAATTCCCAAAACTTTATTACTGTGCTTTTAGTATTTAATTGCCTTTTATAAGAAAGCTGAGCTTGTATTAACATTTTCACTGATGCATTAAACCACTTTGAGAACAAATAACAAAGCTTTCCAAAATTCTTAGTCCTTTTCCAGATTCCTCATAACCATGTCTTTAGGAATCCATTGTATGTTTCTGCTGCAAGTTCCACCTTGCAACAGAAACAGCAACTACAGCTTCCATTTTCTAAAAGAAATAGTGCCCTGGCCTCACTACAGTTCTATATTACATCCTTTCATTTAGAGGCAGTATGGATCCCTAAGAAAAACAGAAAATGCTGGGAATACTCAGCAGGTCAGGCAGCATCTGTGGAGAGAGAAACAGAGTTAACGTTTCAGGTCGATGACCTTTCACCTTGTACTTTATGCTGACAAAGAATTGCTCTACTTCCTCAATTTGTTTCATGATAAGAAAATATTTATTTTTTTGTTCTCCACTTCTAGATTGAAAGACTGCAAACATTATTGGCAGACAATGAAAAAGTGAATTTATCAGAGATTGAGCCGATACCTTTACCTTTGGAGCCGCAAGTTAAAATCAGGGGTATCATCCCAGAAAAAGCAACGTTGTTTAAGGTAAACTTGGGAGTTGAGATTTATTGTATGTGCAGTATTAAATAATTTTAATTTGTAGTTTGATTAACAAACAAATCCTTTTGTTTCTGATGTAATTTTTCTTTTTCTTTCCATCTTCTGTTCGTAATCTATCTTCAGGTTTGTTCATTTTTTAAGCCTTTAAGCTGGGTTCGTGTCAAGAAGTCTGTGCTCAGATAGACATGGGAAGAGGGTTTGTTTAATTTCTGGTAAATCCTCTGCCTCATTTTGACCAAGTAGAAATTTGGGTTTAATTTATGGTATAATTTCAGCAGTTTGTAACATTGACCTTGTAAAATGGAGTGTAAAAATAGCTCCAGAGTCATAGCATCTGCTGATCAAGACCATTATTATTGGGCTGCTCCAATCAACTTCAGAGATAAAAAGAAGAAAATTGTAAATTGGTAAATTTGTAGACTGAATGTTGGACGAGCAGTCGTCTTGCACCGAGGCAATGCAGGAGTCAAAAGGTGGTGGAGAAGTAGAACTGGGCATTGCCAGCTCCATGGGGGTAATTTTAACCCCCACAAGCAGGTCGGAAGTTAAAATTTCATGCTGCCTTGAACCCTATTTTTAACTCGTGTCAGCCTGGTTTCTCTGGCCTTGGGAAACCCGGCAGGTAAAAGGAGGCGAGAAGAGCTCGATCCATAAGGTATGTGCCTTTTACAGCACTGCTTGTGGGACAGGAGGAGCAGGACTGTTTCCTTCAGGCCCAACAAGCTAACCCTGTAAAACAACCCCCCCCCCCCCCTCAAAAAAAAAAGGCAATCTGTTCTCTCTCTCTCTCTCTCTCTCTCTCTCTCTCTCTCTCTCTCTCTCTCTCTCTCTCTCTCTCTCTCTCTTCCCCCCCGTCCCCCCACACAACCAAAGCTATCTTGGCCTTCCCTGCCCAACAGGCAACTGGCCTGTCAATCAGGCTGGCTGTCGGGGGGTGGGGGTGCGTGTATTGGGAATCAAATTCACTCAAGTTAAAACACAGGGCAGATTTCTGGGTTCCACAACTACTCCTCCCTACTCCAAAAGCACGACCCAGTAAATATCGGGTCCTATGTCTCTGGAGGATGTCACCAAGAAGCAACATATAAATGTGAAAGAGGATGGGCCCAAAGGTGAGTCCTAGGAACCTTTATTGAAAGAAGGAAGTAAGGGCCAAGGGGGATGGGTGAATAGGGTAGAGTCTATGGAGCACCTCGTTGACCACAAACAGTAGGGAGAATTTGGCTGAGAAAAAAGGCCATCATAATCAATGGTGCAGAAAATGACATTGTCATCTTTGCCAAATCTACTCTGGATCAATTGAGAGAAAGTGAAGTGGCTTACTAATTCTAATAGTTAAGCCTATTGAATCTTCTTGCTTTGGCTATAAGTTTTTTTTTCCCCCAGAGGCCTTGTTTGCTGAGTAAAGTCCAGTGAAATTAATCTGGTGTCAGTGCTTCACATAGATTTTTAGAAGATATTAATAAATTTCACAGTCACCCCAACTATATAGAGCTTCAGGGACTGCACAATTAACACAGCTTGTGAGAAATATGTGGCTTTGATTTGAAGGTGAATTTTAATTAGGTCTGCTATGATGCTGGTGGAACTTTTTTGTTGTCTAGCTGGGCAATATGATGGGCAGATTTCTACCCCAGCCACCCCGTCTTCAAAACCAACTGCATAATCTCTGTCTGCACACCCAGCCCAAAAAATCAAATTTTCCTAATTATTATCCAGATTATTATTTGTCCCATTACTTAAAATTATATAATTGAATACTGTAATTTATGCATTCTATTCATCAATGCTACAATTTTATCCGTACTTCTCGAATTTCTGTTTGCGGTATAGTTCTGAAAGTTGCACCTAATTGTATACACACTACTTGTGCATCCGGTTAATCAACTAAAGATTAAATTATAGTATACTTGCCCCAATTTATGAAACAATTTTAATCCTTCAGTGGTGACATTGTGTGTGAACTATGTGTCTCCTGGTTATGGATGTATGCCGGGTAGGAGGGGAAAAGCAGTGAAAACTAAAGCTTTTATCAAATGCATGTATGTACAAGGAAAGATTTTCTTCAGGGGTAATCTTGTTTTCTATTGTAGCCAGCTGTCCTAATTTGTTCAAGCTTCACTCTTGTGGTTTGGCATCTAGATTCTCAATGAGATGACAGCTTGATGTACATACCTGGATGTCTGTTATTCTGTAATAGATGCAATTATAGTAAAAACAGGGATTCATTTCAGTGCAGATAGAACATTAAAAATATCTGAATAGTTAATCATTTGTCAGCAATACAAAAGTCTCATAGCTGTGTTAGACATTTATCAAACTGACAGGATGGTGAATACCTAATGACCATACAGTGCATTAAGAGGGTGGTACATTTTTATTCAGTATCAAATGATGATTTATGCTTGGTGAGAGAGACAATGTTGCTTTAAATATATTTTACACAATTTATGTTCATCTCCTTAATAGCTTCCCAAGATGCACACCCTTGATTCTGTTTTTAATAGCACAGGCACACGACCAGACATCTCAATCTCTGGAAATGCTGAACTGCATCAGTTAATAAGACTGCTGAACCGCAATATTGAATTGGCAATGCTGGCAATAAGTGTTAACACTTTGTTCGGTTGCCCTGTCCACCCACCCTGGTCAACTAGGCTCCTCATCGCTATGTTGTGGTGTAGATAGTAGTCTAGCTAGGACTGGCAGCCTTCCTTTTGGGGGGAGGCACTACTAATTCAAACAAGATTGGGATACAAACTGGCATTCCCAGCATGTTGCATCACTTGGCTAACTCAAATTAAGAGCTTTAGGGTTAGTGTTATGACTATAAATATTATGACCAGTTCTGGATTTTTGGTTTCTGCTAGAAAGTCTTCTGCTCCATATATTTCCTAAATTCTAGTTTATAATCAATATTGTAGTGCATTCTGTTGCCTAGAACCTAAGCTCTGGAATTCCCTGCCTAAATCTCTCCTCTGTCTCTTTCCTCCTTCTAAGACGCTCCTTATAACCTACCTCTTTGACCAAGCTTTTGGTCATCTGCCCTAATTTCTCCTATGTGGCTCGGTATCAAATTTGTTGTCTTATAATACTCCTGTGAAGCGCCTTGGGACCTTTTACTACGTTAAAGGCACTATTTAAATACAAGTTGTTGTATAAATTTAGTACTTAAGCACTAAACTGTTTGTTCGGTGTTCTTTATATAAGCTGACGTGTGAGCTGAATATGTGCATGTTCTATTTGGGAATAAATATTTGAATTATTAATTTTGCTAATTGTACTTTAAAAGATTACCTGTCCATTTTTGTGTTTAAAGTGTTGACATTTTATGTTCGAATGCATGTATCCTAAGAATTGTCAAAGGCCTATTCCTTCCACAAAATTGGGAGTTCACTGAAATCCATATTTACCCTACTTAAATTTTAAATGTATGGTTTAGATATCGTTCAGAATTCAGGCAAAATTTATGCACGTGATCTAATTCTAACTTCTGATCGTGATACTGAACAAGTAGAAATGTTGACAAAATGGAATTTAAAGGGAAAGTTTACTTTAGGAGTAGTACTTTTTGTTCAAAGTGTCCCCCCTCCATTTTTATGAAAGGAAAAAGTACTGAAGAATTTCTTTTGACATTTTTGTAACCTGCTTCCCTGGGGTTCCACAGCTCCAGATTGGCTCTGCAGCTGCTCTGAAGTTACTGTCCTGGTTTGCTGTGGCGCCATATTGGAATGCAAGGGATACTCTCCATTGCTGACCACAGCAAAGCAGTGTAGCAGGCAGAAAAATCTAACTTCATCTGCCAGCAGGTGAAAAAGTTGATATTTTACAAAAGTCTCAAAGAAGTTGTGGTGGGGGGCGGTAGGGGAAGCTCACGAGCAAAAATAATTTTGCTTTCTTTCCCTTCTTTCAACCCGCCCCCACACGTTCCTTCCCATTTAAGAATCACTGTGTTCTAAATCCATTGTATTGTTTCAGAGTGCACTAATGCCAGCCAAGTTAATATTTAAAACTGAGGATGGAGGTAAATACCCCGTTATATTCAAGCATGGTGATGATCTCCGACAGGATCAACTTATCCTCCAGATCATCTCACTTATGGACAAGGTATGAAGCAAGCTAAATGCAATGTGTCACCAATAAAAGCTTAGTAGATCCCTTTTAAACAAATGTTTCTGCATGTAAGTAAACATATTGGGAAATCTGAGATCATTTGCAGCATTATTACTAGAAATCACCATTCATGTGGTTTTCATTGTTGGAATTTAATAGTTAAAACATTAATATCTCCTTCATGCAAATAACCAAACTAAAGAACTCAACCCACACTCTGATCAGACATATTATGGAATTTAATTGCATAACAGTATCTAACTTTGATACAACTTTATCAGATATAGAAAACACAGGACTTACCATATTATGCCCTTACATGCTGCCTTGTATTTTGTTTTATTCAAGGAGGTTGTTCTTTAATTAATCCAGTTGATTAAAAGTTTTTAAATACTGTTTCACACATCCCTTAAAGATGTTTAATTATAGTATTACGAGTGCTGTTTGAAACCTGTGGAAACCTGGACCACTAGAGCTAAATAGGATAGATGATTTTTCTTATGTTGAGCATATATGTATCTAAAGTAATAAGACCTTTTGTAGTCCAACTCTTCCTTTTTCCCGCACCCAACTTTGCATTTTTTTAATTGACTACATTAGGCTTGCAAGTTGGCAGATGGCTTGCAAGTTGGCAGATTTTAACTGGTCCAGCCTAGTTTTTGAAATTGCTACAAGTTGTCAGTTAAAACTCAACAGTCAATACAATGACTAAAACACTAGGTTAATATATTGTTTAAAACTGTCGATTGACAAATGGCAGCAATTTCAAAGCCCATCTAGGCTGGTGGGCAAAACCGCCCAGTGATAATACTACACTAGACTATATACATGACTATATTCCATTTTATAAACTAGCTTTGTGTTGAACAGTACTATGAACTTATTTGTTCTGCTTGATTATGAAACACTTGTGTGCTTGCTGCTGCCCATGGTAACTTCCACTCCCAACTTCAGTTTATATTGTCTTTCTGTTATGGAGTATCTATGTACTAAGTTGCAGATGTGAATCAGAGGATGATACAGGGCTAGGGGAGAGAGCAGGGCTGTATGATTGATTAGCTTTAGATTGCTCAAGAAGCCAACACAGATACTATGGGATGATTGGCCTTCTTTTGTGCTGTAAACTTCTGTGCTGCTTGTGGTTCTACCTGTCCTATCACTCACTCCTTGATGCAATACCTTGATGTTATCTGCATTTGTTTAGCCAAGTTTCATTTTGGAAAAAGGTGCTGGTTGTAATTAAAAAGAAATTGTATGTTTTGTTGAAACCATAGCTCTCCATAATTCCTAAGGTTTAGGAGTGTGATTTTTTTCATATAATCTAGGTGGGTGGGGGAATTTGCGGCAGGACCCAGTTTATAATTCTGCTATTTGTTTTTGTCTCCTCCTCTCTATCTGTTCTCCGCACCCCACCCCCAGGCTGTGGCAAAATACCCAAAATATTTAAATTCACTGACCCAAGGATTTTCATTTGGGGATTAGTCAGCGAGTGGAAGCTCTGTCCTTATCACACTTCTGGTGGTGCAGTGGCTCACCAGGAATTCTGGGGCTTATGTCATTTTGTAATGGGAAAGAAATGAACTTGGATTGAAACATGAAAAGATGATATCATTGGCAAATATTGATGGCATTTCTGCTTGAAGGTTCACAAGTGTATCTGTATGCCACTAATATTGGTGTCTAATGTTTTAAGTACTGTAGTACAGTAGTAATTTTTAGGTGTCTTTTAAACTTCACAATCACAGAGTCCCCACAGTGCAGATAGAGACCATTTCGGCCCATCGAGCCTGCACCGACACATATCCCACCCTATCCCCGTAACCCCACATATTTAATCCCCCCTAACACTAAGGGTCAATTTATCATAGCCAAATCAACCTAACCCGCACATCTTTGGACTGTGGGAGGAAACCGGAGCACCCGGAGGAAACCCACGCAGACATGGGGAGAATGTGCAAACTCCACACAGACAGTCACCCGAGGCCGGATTCGAACCCGGGTCCCTGGCGCTGTGAGGCAACAGTGCTAACCACTATGCCACCGTGTTGCCCTAACTTGTATGATCTTGCTTCTATTGCAGCTTTTACGGAAAGAAAATCTTGATTTGAAATTGACGCCCTACAAGGTGTTGGCAACCAGTACCAAACATGGTGAGATTTTCTTAGAGTGTGTGTGTGTATTATTGGAATCATATTAAGGGGAATGGTTGCGTTTGCACTACAGAGGTGGATGGAGAGTCAGGTCCAAATTAAGTTTTCAGATGTAGCAAAGTTAGAGTGGGGAATGGCAGCATCTGTGGAGAGAGAAACAGAGTTAACGTTTCAGGTCTGGGACCCTTCATCAGAACTGATGAAGGGTCCCAGACCTGAAACGTTAACTCTGTTTCTCTCTCCACGGATGCTGCCTGGCCTGCTGAGTATTTCCAGCATTTTCTGTGTTATTTCAGATTTCCAGCATCCGCAGTATTTTGCTATTGTATTAGAGTGGGGAATAATTGGAGTAGTTCATTCAGAATTGGTTTCTTTTTTTCCTTTTTAAAGTCATGCATTCTGTCCTTATTTTTATGTAATACTTTAATTTTATCAATTATGTATTAAAATCCTTTGGTTTACAATATTCCATTTCAAAATCTATTAAACTACTATGTTGTCTGATGTCCTAGAAAATACATTATGTGCGTGGAATACCTGTTAAGGCTGTAGGTGGTGCTGTAATAGGACTGTACAGTGTAATAAATATCACATGACATTAGATCTGAAAATAGTAGCTGACACTGTACCCTGGTGTTGTCCGCCTGGATGCATTTCTGTACCAAAGTAACTGGTTGTCCTTGCAGCATGGTGACTGTTACAACCTTGCTAAGTGACCAGCAGAATGGTTTAAAACTGTTTTAAATCTTACACATTTTGAGCATTGAGTGAAAGATGATGTGCAGTGTTTTTTTTTAAACCCTTAACTTCGTGTTTACTAATCTTCTCAGTCGCTCTCCCAACCCTCACAATCAAGAAAGAGCGCCTCCTAGCCTGTCCCCATTGAAGTAGTTTCCCTGTTTTTTGTCCTCATCCTGCCTTGGCCCACTTATCCCCCCTACCCTCTAACTCTCTTGACCTGAATAGTACACTTAGTTTTGACTCTTGTGTGTAATGCCACGGAGATGATTGGTATTATTTATACTTAAATAAAACACCACAATTTGGGAAGTGGGAAATAGTTGATTGAAGCATAGGGGCTTTTCTGCAATAAAAGCTGGGGGTTACATTCTGAGTTGCTAAAATGTCGTCATTGGTGGAAGGTATAATTACAGCATGACCGTTTCACATAGGCAGTTTCCATTCTAAATGCGGATGTAGGTAGTCCCCACCGCTTGTAGCGGGTGCCTTGGTGTTAACTCGATTAGCTTGCTACAAGCATTGGACGGTGTATCGTCTTTTACAGGGTTAAGACCTTCCTCACTAATGGAGGACTGAGACCAGTGAACACACACTCGCTCTCAGCCAGGTACCATTTCACACCCATTTGTTTTAAGCTTCTCTTCACAGAAGGTGAAATTCACTCCTAAGTGAGCGCGTAATGCCCTGTGTTTCACTACATCTCTACGGAACTGATCACTCCATTTCCAACATCAGGGAAAACGCCCCCTTCTACATCTACTGGCTGATGAGTGAACGCTACAACCCTGATGACCACCAAATCTAACTTAATTAAAACCCGCTAAGACACACACAAAAACCACAATGACCCATGGAGGGATTTAAATACAAATACAGTATGATAATGAGGTGGGAAAAGCTTATTGAGTTGCCTGAAATTGCCAGCGTGCTTGATGTGTTCTAAGTGGCCTTTGTTATTAGCTTCAATTAAAATAGCAAATGGTTAGTGCCATTTGCCTGATAAAGGTGGATGGTGTAAGTGGTTGGGATTGTATTTATAATGGAAAAAGTTAATGGGAAGTACGTGTGGACGCAACATTTTAAATATTGCTAGCTGATCTCCTGTGACATTGCACATGGTTAGTCAGAGAATGTGCTTTCTTTTGCAACATAAATGTTACCTGATTAAAGATTTTGAACTTTGCCCTCTAGCTTTTCTTTAAATAAGTTTGAAAAATAACTGAGCTGAAATTGATAAAAACAAAACCTAAATATTAGCAAAGCGTACTTTGGGCAAAATAAGCTCGGGTTTTTGGGAGAGGCTGCGATCTTCCGGTAAAAACTTTAACGAGGCATTAAAAGATACAAGCCAGTTCAATAAATAAATTAAACAACTTTAAAAAAAAATGTTGTATCTTGTTTAACCCTTTGATATTAGACATTTGAAATTTCAATTACTGAGAGTTTAAAAATCTCAAAACATTTTGAGCAATTTATAATGGCCAGATTGTGCAATTACAGGGTGACAAGTTTACATAGGCAAAACCCATTCTGAATGTGGGCATAGGAATTTATAATGTCAGAAAAGTGTGACACTAGGAAGAAAGGTTTTATAGACAGGATGTTCAGGTGAAACACGCTTAGAGTGCAGGGTATAATTGGACTATGGCTGAAGATGTAAATAATTCTCTCCTTTCTTTGATGTTATCAAGCTCTTTATTAAATATTAGTTCTTTAATTCTAAGGTTTGAAGTAATTTGTTTCTGCCAGTTATATTCTATTATAAATTCTTATGTCCACCTTGATAATGAAACTGCCTATGCAAACTAGTCACCCTGTAGTTACACTCGTTTGCCTTTGGTGGTGCTGCAGCACCTCCATTGTTGAGCGAGTTTAATTAAGGCATAATTTTTCTTAGGCAGTTTCCATTAAAAATAATCTATACTGTGATGGTAACAACATGCATTTCTGTCACTTTAGAGCACCTTTTTTTAATAAACTGCCATTTGTGATATAGGTTTTAATTGGAAAAGATGACTTAGATAAAGTATGACCCTTATTAAAAAGCCGTTATGAATCCACATCTTTAGTCCTTAAGGGTCTTTGTGCCACTTTTGCACCATATGTAATTACAGTAGAGTACTCTTAATTGGGCACAGAAAACGTGAGCATTTAGTTCCTAAAATACCACTGTTTTGTGAAATACACTTGAATTCTGATTATTTGGAAAGTTTACTATATATTTTTCACCATTCCCATTCCCACTATTAGGTTATCTATTATTTCCTTTGCTATGGTCACTGTTGCAGGTCCTTAAATATTAGTGTACTCTATTTTATATTTATTCTTCAAAGCGGCCCTTAGAATTTGAGACTCAAGTGAAGTCACAAGCAATACTGGAGAAATGAAAAAAGTCATAGTAACGCAGTAAGAGTTTCTCTTCTAAGGTTGGGTTAAGGCACACTTGTACTTGTACACTAGATACCAAAAGTGGAAAAGTACCCTACTCCCCAGCATTAATGCCCCTTCCCTTTAGACCCTTAGCTCTGGAATATCCTCCTTAAATCTCTGTCTCTCCACCTCTCTCTCCTCCTTTAAGAAGCCCCATAAAAGCTACCTCACTGACCAAGCTTTTAGGCACCTGTCTTAAATTGAGGCCAAACCAAAGAAGGGGATATTTTGTCATCTTATGCTCCTGTGAAGTGCCTTGGGACATTTCACTATGTTAAAGGCACTAGATAAATGCAAGATGTTGCCTTAATTGCAAGAGTCACCCAAAAATGTTGAAAGCTGCACTGTAGCAGTAATGGGTTTCTGAAAGACTGAAAAAGTAGTGTTTGATTGTTTTATAGGTGTAGTTTTTGGTTTAAGCGGAATGAATTATTTAGGCAGCTTGTTGTACCACCTATAAAATTCTAATGTAGCTCACCATTCCAACAGTGCTCTTGTGTCAGTAAACCGGCCAGTGAGCAGAGCTATATGTATTTAAATTGTTGCTGTGCTTCGCTTACTTCCATTTCAAGAACAATGTGAGCAGGCAGTTTAACCATGCTACCTGCTTACCCTAAGCTTAGGAAAGGTCTTGATACTGCACTGGGACGTATGATTCCTAGTAAAGCAAAAATAAATAGAGAACTGTGGCACTTGGCAGATTTTAAGCACGCAGATTTTAAGCGCACAGATTTCATGCTAAGTTCAAATGCTTCAGCAGAATGCCTAGATACTTTTAAACTTGGTTTTGTACTGAGCTGATGCGATGCTTCAGCTAGAGTGAAGCCCAAATGATGAGACTGCCTACCAGAAGTCTTAACTTGCTTTAGTGCACTGAGGAGTAAGAGTGCTAGCCTGAGTCCCGAGTTATACTTTGTGTTAATGCTTACTCAAAACTGCTTTGCGTAAAGAAAAAATACCCAAATTGAGATGGGTATGGTTAGTTTTTTTGCTACCTAATGCGTTATAGCAATATGTTTGCCTCATTTTATTCTACAATAATATTTTCACTCTGTTCTTCAGGCTTCATGCAGTTTATTCAATCTGTGCCTGTTGCTGAAGTATTAGCTACAGAAGGAAGTATACAGGTAAAAAGTAACATGTAATGATCAAATCTCTGTTCTAAACTGCTATCTTTTCAGAAGTAAGGGAACCAACAGTTGAATTTCAGTTGATGACTCCATACTATATGTGGCCTCAGAATATATTATTTCAGGTTAAGTAGCAACACTCCAGGTCTAATTTATGCAATATTTCACTCTCTTAACTGCAGTCTACATCCCATAACCGCAATTTGGATTTGTAATGGGTACGTCATGCCTAACGGATCTGATAAATTTTTGAATAGTTGACTAAAGTAGTGGACAGGGGAATGTCTATGGATGTTATGGACTTCCAGAAGACATTTGATAAAGTCCCTCATAAGAGACTGTTAGCTAAAGTTGAAGCTCATGGAACTGAAGGCAAACTATTGACCTGGGTAGGTAATTGGCTGAGTGGCAGGAGACAGAGTAGGGATAATGGGCAGGTACTCTAATTGGCAGAATGTGACTAGTGGTGTCCCACAAGGATCTGTGTTGAGGCCTCAACTATTCACCATATTTATTAACGACTTCGATGTTGGGATAGAAAGCCACATATCCAAGTTTGCTGATGACCCAAAGATATAGGCGGCATTGTCAACAGTGTAAACGGCAGCATAAAATTACAAAGAGATATTAATAGGTTAAGTGAATGGGCAAAACTGTAGCAAATAGATTTCAATGTAAGCAAATGTGAGGTCATCCACTTTAGAACTAAAAAGGATAGAACAGAGTACTTTCTAAATGGTGAAAAGCTAGAAACAGTGGAGGCCCAAAGAGACTTGGGGGTCCAGGTACATGGATCATTAAAATGTTATGAAGATATATAGAGAATAATAAAGGCTAAGGACTAGAATACAAGGGGACAGAAGTTATGCTACAGCTGTATAAAGCCCTGGTTAGACCACACCTGGAGTACTGTAAGCAATTTTGGGCACCACACCTTAGGAAAGATATATTGGCCTTGGAGGGAGTGCAGCGTAGGTTTACCAGAATGATACCTGGACTCCAAGGGTTAAATTGAGGAGAGATTACGCAAACTAGGGATGTATTCCCTGGAATTTAGAAGGTTAACAAGTGACTTGATCGAAGTTTTCAAGATATTGAGGGGAACAGATAGGGTAGATAGTGAGGAACTATTTCTGCTAGTTGGGGAGTCTAGGACTAGGGGGCATAATCTAAAAATTAGAGCCAGACCTTACAGGATTGAAATTAGGAAACACTTTTACACACAAAGGGTGGTAGAAGTTTGGAACTCTCTTCCGCAAATGGCAATTGATGCTAGATCAATTGTTAATTTTAAATCTGAGATTGATAGATTTTTGTTAACCAAAGGCATTAAGGGATATGGGGAAACAGCGGTTATATGGAGTTAGGTTGCAGATCAGCCATGATCTCATTGAATGGTGGCACAGGCTTGAGGGGTTAAATGGCCTACTCCTGTTTCTATGTAACTCCAAATCTTAACATTTCCAAATGCAGAATATACAGGTCTAGAAAAATTTGATGCTGCAACAGACCTGCCACAACAGCTGTACATACTTCATCTGTCAAACCGCGTTGACTCCTTACCTGAACCTTCTGTATTGGCTGCACTCCAGTCCGTGTAAACTGGGTCAGCTCATGTACTTGCTACATGGTGCTCCCTGAATGCTTAAACCTGGTTAGATTCTGTTTAAATTTGTACTTCTCCCTAGAACTTGAAATGAGATGAAGGAAAGAATTGCCTTATATTGGCCCATATTTTCCGATCGGAGGCTTCCTGCGTGCAGAGGCCTCTGACCTGGAAAAAATCTAAGCCCTTACCTGAGGGCTCCAGAGGTCCGGACATTTCCACTCCTGGGCCTCTGCTCTACGAAATGTGCAGGGTCCAGGTATCCCAGGGCACATGCGGTTCATAAGCGTCCCTGGAATCATGTGGGCCATGGGGAACCAACGAAAGAAGGGAATTCCCCATCATACTTTTGACCGGGGTCTCAACTTAGACCCTTCAAAAGTATGAATGGGGATCACTCAAAAAACAAATATTAAATAAATTTTAAAAAATCATGTTTTTAAAATTAGTTAAATTTATATTAAATTAAATATTAGAGAAATGTTATTTTTTGGAAAAAAAATTAAAGTTTTTTACGGGGCTAAAAATAAACTTACCTTTTTTAAAAGTATTTTTAAATTATAAATGAGTGGGGGGAAAAAAATATTTAACTTTTTTAAACTCTTATGTTGGTAAAAGCAGGCCTTACGCCTGCTTTTACCAGGCGTAAGATTTTTAAGGGATTTCAGCGGGCGGAGGTTCTGCAGAAAGCGGAACTCTCCACCCGCGGAGGCCCAACTCCAGGGCAGGCGCAGGATCTGTCAAGAGGATTCTTGACGGATTGGAAGTGCCGGTTTTCAGCGCATGCGCTTCACATGCCTGAAACCGGCACTTGCGAGGTTCCTACAGAAAATACGGGCCAATATATTCAGTCTTTTGATTGTGGATGATTATACATTTTAGAACACTACAGAATAATCTTTAATGCCACTCTTCATCTCTTGTGTTGCTGAAGGCAAGATAAATGATCTGACTGTCTATAAACACTAACTTGCTAAATAACTATTGAATGGTTTCTCTCATTTGCTTATTCATAAGGAAACTACCCTACTAGAGCTGTAAATGTTTTAATTTTTGCATCTCTAAATTGGTGTTACCTACTGGTTTAAGTGATGTTTAGTTGGTAGAGAGCCCCCTTTAAGTGGAAAGAACTTGTTCTTTTCCTTTCTTCCGCAACCACTTTCATAAAATAGCTTAAGCTGGGTGCCAGTTATATACATAGCAGTGGCCGTAACAATTACTTAAGCGCAAAGCTAAACTACTAAAGTGTCAAGTAATACTATTTCTATGGTACCTTTTTAAAAGTCGAGGTGAAGAAAATCTTCAAATAAATTTACCAGATAAATTTTCAAATTCACAATTCTATGCATCATTGCTGTTCCAAAGTCATTTTGTGAACAATCTCAATCTTCCGCGAATGCCAGCATTACAATTTTGTAAGTATATAACAAGACAGAAAATACATATTCTTTGACACAATTTGTTTTCCATTTAAATTTTTTTTTTTAGCAAATCGTCTATTCTATTTGATTTTTTATAAACTTGAACACAGTGCAAGTTAGTAAGAAAATTGGGACTAACGTGAACCTGCATTTACAAATATAAGCTGGCACGTATAATGCTTGTGTACTGATTCGCAATGTAATTACAATTATTTTTAACTGGCTTTTTTTTCCAGAAGAGGTTCTTTTTATATCTTGAAGTACAATTTTATTTTATTATCTTTAAAAAAAAAAAAAAATATAGCCATCCACACTTGGATTGCACAGGGGCGTTTGAGAGAAGTGCATTGCTACATCCAGGTTTCTTGCCTGTGCTGGGAGCAGTTCAGGTAAAGGAGCTGAGGCAGCTTGTTGGGCTTTGATATTTTTTTTAATCAACTTTGCAACACTAATCCAGTGACTGTACACTAACTGATCATGCTAATTATGTACTAAGGAATCCAAATACTTAAGTACCTTTTATGGATGTGCAATGCCAAAAATCTCTAACTTTGAGAGAGGAAGAAAATGAGTTCTTAATCCAAAAAAACAGAAATTCTTGTAACCTAATGCCTTCAATTATACATTTTTTAGAATTTTTTCAGAAAACATGCACCAAGTGAAAAAGGGCCCTCTGGTATCAGTGCTGAAGTTATGGACACATATGTTAAAAGCTGTGGTAAGTAACCATGATGAACAGAAAACAAATTATTCTAATAGACTATTACCTCTGATGTGTAAAAGGAAAATCTCATTCTTTCTGCATTCGGGGCTGGGTTTACATGGATTAAAGCTGTTTTGTACAAAATCTATGACCCAGTTGACTAAAGTAAAAGAATGGTCTCTACACATCTAGTAAAAATTGTTAAGTGACAGTGGGATGAGTACAATATTGCTGGAGAATGGCAGAATTAAAAAACAATTTTTTAAATGATTTCCTCTCTGCTTCCCTTTCTCTTTCCCATATTCTTCATCACCACAGTTAATACTCCAGAAATGTGGGATGGTCTGGTGGTATGGAAATGTCTTTAATTTGTATTCATCATTATATCCAGTTCTCACTACTGACCTTATTAGTTTTAATTATCCTCCACATTTTGGTAAAATCTGATTGACCTTGTTAGATTACAAATATCTTCCAGTAGTGCCAGTCTCACTGCTAATCTTCAGTACTGTAATCTGATGCCTCAGATAAGCAATTTGGATGGTTGACACAAAAATATAACCGGGTGTGGGTTTACAATGTACCCAAATAATTTTTTGCATTCATGAATGTTTATCTAATATATTAATCCATCTATAAGAAAATCTTCAAATAAATTTGCAAGATCATTTTAGCAAATCTACAAATAGCAAATATCCTTTTGAAAAATGTAATGAATCTTTTAAGACTCCAAAAGGGTAATTTTACAAATTTGAGTTCATAGTCTCATCTGCCAGGAGCACCACATCAAAAATTCAGGTGTGCAATTCCACTATTTTCCATCGATGAATTTGAGAGAGACAATATCGTGGGGATCATGCACCCAAATTGCTGATTGGCAGGCAAAGCTCCACGTCCCGGAGTGTGAATTTGTTCAATTGCCACTCAAATATCTAATGAAACCAGCTCTTACCTAATCTTTTTGTGGGCCAAGATCTATTCCTGTTGGAAACCCTCTTCCTGCATTTGCTGCTGAAAACTAAATATCTGATTGACTGGGTCACCTTTAAGGTATGACCTGTCTGTCTTCATTTGAGTGGGAAACTTGTCTTTTGATTACTAGCCAGTCAAATGGCAATTTTTTTAAAAAATTGGATAGTAGGAGCAGGGAAGCAGAGGCAAAAAGTTAAATGAAAGATCTAAAAGTTAGAACCGGCAGCGGGAAATGGTTAGAACGAGTAGAATAGAATACATTGGCAAAGAGGAATTTCAGATGAAGCATTAAGCATTCGTATGCTAGTATCCCATGGTTCCTATTGTGTAATTTCAAGGACATCACTGGGCAAGCTGATACAAAGTGCTCAATATTTTTAACCTCAAAATTGTGTTTTACTAGGTTAGGGTTAATAGTCCAATAATAGCTATTCCTTATATTTCAGTAGACTTTGTTACTATAAAATTAGTGGATTTTTGAGTATTGGTGTATGAGCTGAAAATAAATATAGGCTTGAAGAGACGGGAGGTTCCCTGTATTTCAGCAGTCTGAAGTTTAAAATTATATATATTTTGTGTGTGTTGGTCTAAGCAACTTCAATTTTTTTGACAGCTGGGTATTGCGTGATTACATACATACTTGGAGTTGGAGACAGACATTTGGATAACCTCCTGCTGACAAAGACGGGTAAGTTTCCAAGAAATGTACCACTTTTGTCACTCTAATCCAGAGCCTTTGTCATTTTTGTAATTGCTTCAGATTCTATTTTCTTTTTCATATTTCTAAAACTCGCATTGAGATGTACTGAAGGTAATTTCTGTTTGGTGATCTTAAGATAACTAGATTCAGTTTGACAAAAAATTCAGCAGAGGGCACTGCATGTCTATTTTGTAACACTGCATTCAGGACAGCAGTCAAAACTACAGTGTAACATATTGCTGTGTCCCATTTTTAAATGGCTCCGAATTGCATGTTTCTACAGACCTAAATTCATCCTAAATCTTTGGGTTTTTGTACCAGGTTCTTTCAATGTATTGTCCTAATATGTTTGTGTTTTAGGTTGACAGAAGAGAATTTAATATTGCTTCATGATCTTGATTATAGAGTGCAAATGTTGCATTGTATTGACAACCATTTTTAATCTTCAGGGCTTTTTTCCCCTTTCACTAAGATATGACAGTGTAAAATCTAATTACCTAAACACGTAGTAAAATAAGACAGTTTATCTCGAATTAGGAAAATTAGGTGTCCCAACAAAATTAGGTGGTTTTTTTTGGTGGAGAATTTCAGTAGTCCTGTGGTGCTTTATAGCTCTTGTGGGTTTTTTAATATTGAACCTGTAATTACATTTTTTTCCATTTTTCAGCAAGCGATAGCTCTAGAAAATATAAAATTATTGTGAATATATTTTGGTTTATTCTACTGCATTATAGATTCTCAGTTGCTCTGTATATTGGTATTCTCATGTTTAAATGATTGATCTCAGCCGCTGCAATCCATCAGTTTCGTGCGATATGTTTGTCAGCATTTATAGTAAATCGCTTCGTATGGAAGATCTTCTAAGAACCCTCTGATAGTAAACTGACAGCTCAGACTAGAAACCACAAGGGGCCATGTTTTCATTCAGTCCCCCTTCAAGCAAGTTTTGAAAACCACCTTATGCCGGATAATGAAACTGGTTTGACAAATTGTGAGGAAATGGGTTGCATTCTTGCATAGCTCACTTTTTTTGCCCCCGATTGGTTAGAATTGCCACCAATTGTCTAACTTGTTTTTTTGCGTTGAATACTGCGCTTTTTTTGATTCATCCTCGGAAGTACTTTGGTATGTTATTTCTACGTTAAAGGCGATGTACAAATACAAGTTGTTTTGCAGTGTTTTTTCTATTGCTTTGATATAATAGTGCTTTCATCATCTGTGATGGCACTGACCAGGCTGATGTATAGAATGATATATGGAACAACCTATTGAATACAAATCTTTTTAAAATTACATTTTCAAAACCATTCCAATTTTTTTCAAAAATTCTTGTCATGTATTTTGTTTTCCCTCACTTGCTCTACTTTCCTTCCAGCTGCAAAAATAATATATATTGAATAAAGCAAGTCAGTGGGTCACCAGGAGCTCGGTTGACTGGAATGCTGACAGTTAACATTGAATTTTTTGCAACCTTTTTTTGTGTAGCTAGTGTTAAATTGGTACCCAAGGGAAATGGGCAGCATTCATTTCTAGAGGGATTCTTGCATGAGTGCTCGGAATGAGCCTATCATTCAAGATTGGCAAAAGCAGGGACTGTGTAATGGAGAAAATACTTGACTGTACAAAGGAAAAGTTACTGGTTGGGTGGTCAAGTCTATACCTGATTTGTAAAGCACAAATAGATCAACATTCCAGTGTTGTTTCATATTTTGCATGCTGTAGGTTAAGATGAATCTCTTGTGGCAGCAGTTTTTTTGTGGTTTGGGGAGAAATTGATTTGTTAAAAGCGAGAGGGAGATGAAACCTGTCTGGGAAAAGATTATTTTCCCACTTTGCTGGAAGGTTTGCTGAATTAAATAAGGAGCAGAATTGATTGCAAGTGTAGACTATCTCAGCCTGCTAATAAATTTGAGTCGGGAGAAAGAGGGAGGTTTTTTTAAATGTATACGTGATCCTCTTGTATGCATAACTTAAGGTTTTTGTACAAAACTCGCAGGGGTAGAAATTGGTCCTCGTTGCACCCATTTTCTAGGTGGGTAGAGGCCTGAAAACAGCCTAAACGAATTTCAATCCCAAAATGTTGTAACATCTAGGCTCGCCGTACAAAAAGAACTATTTATGCAGTGAGGTATAAATGTAAAACAACCTTGTTTAGCCTTATGTTGAAGATTGACTATGCTGAAGGTTTGGTAATGAGCCGTTACACTTGCCAATTTTCTTCAGCCACTCAAAATTTTGAAGTTGATCTTTTTTTTAAAAAAGTACATAATGCTAAAATTATTAATCTGTGATTACTGTATTTGTGCTGCTGCAGGGAAATTGTTTCACATAGACTTTGGATATATTTTGGGTCGTGACCCCAAGCCTCTGCCACCCCCTATGAAGCTGAGTAAAGAGATGGTGGAAGGGATGGGTGGAATGCAGAGTGAACAGTACCAAGAATTCCGTAAACAGTGTTACACTGCTTTCCTGCACCTGAGAAGGTAATTCCTGTCCCAACTTCCATTTCAGTACGTCACTCTAAAGAGGGCTTGTTTTTGAGTATAAATACTTTGAGCAAAAGCCTTTGAAAAGTATCTTTTTTCAAGTTTTAGAACTCCCTGACTTGCAAACATAGTGCAGTCTAGTCTCAATTAAGTTATTAATTTCAAATTGGAAAGCAAGAAGTTTCATTTATAGAATGCCTTTTAATCCTCATGACTTCCCAAAAGTGCTTCACAACAAATGAAGTACTTTTGAAGTGTAGTCACTATAATATAGGTAAAAGTGACGACCAATTTGCGCACAGCAGTTACATCCAACTGAGAGGAAAGATGGAGCCTGGGTATAATGTCTCCTCTAAAAGACAAAATCTCCACCAAAGCAGTACTCCCTCAGCACTGCATGGAAGTGTCTGCCTAGATCATGGCCTAGAAATTCCGTTCCCTACGGGTGTGTACGCGCTGTGTACTCACCCGTAGGGCCAACGGAAGTGCTGGTTTTACGCATGCGCTGGAAACCGGCACTTCCGATCTCTGCAGAAAGGGCTTCCCAGGTCAAACGCCTGCCCGGATAGGCAGCACGTACGTTAGAAACTTCAATTTTTTTCACACTGGCTTGAGTCCAGGTAAGTCGGGAACAGCTGCACCTAGAAAAGCAGGCGCAAGGCCTGCTTTTAGCAGGCTAATAGTTTAAGTAAAAAAAATGCTTTAAAGAAAGGTAAGTTTATTTTTAGCCCCGTTAAGAACTTTAATTTTTTTCAAAAATTTAAATTTTTGTTTAAAATAGTTAATTTATGTAATTTAGTCATTTTAAAAATGTGATTTTTAAAAAAAAATTATTTGAAGTTTTACTTATGTTTTGGGGCTGATCTCTATTCATAGATTTGACAGGTCTTCCTGTCAAATCTATGAATGGAGATTCCCTGCTCTGATTGGCTCGCCATGGCCCACGTGATCCCAGGGACGCTGCGAACTACCTGTGCCCCTGGGATATGTGTGCCCTGCACACCAGCAGTTTGAAGAGGCACAGCAACGGAATTCTGCGCCTCCTGGGAGCCCTCCGGTCCAAGCGCAGATTTTTCCGAATCGCAGCCCTCCGCCTGCGGGAGGGCTGCGAACGGAATTTCTGGGCCCACGTGTCTGGAGCGGGGCTTGAACCTATGACCTTTTGAGACGAGAGTGCTACTGTAGAGATGAACTAATTTGAGGAGATTATCTCTGGTCTTTCAAATAATCAGGATCGACTGCAAACCAATATGGTGGGAATATTGTGTTTAATCCGAGTCTAAGATGGAATATAGCACACTAGTTATACAGCAAAAACATACGACTGTGACAAGCAGCTGGTACTGGTCCCGATTGGACAGACGACTGGCGTGCGCGAACAGTTCTCCGGCTATGGCCTTTCTTTCTCTCGTCTAGAACCTCCAAGAATGGGTCCACTCACAGAAGAGTGTTAGACCAGCTCCACTCTTGTATGGCTCTCCCCTCCACCGTCTGTGCTAAGGGCTTTTCGGGTCTTGCTTTTATTCCCTTTTTAGGGGTGGGCCTGATATAAAATATGGACAGGACCATTTAACCTGTAAGGGTTCTTCTTAAACCAAGGTGCCCAATGGTATGTCGAGTTAAATGCCCTCTGAAATGGCCTAGCAAGTCACTCAGTTGTAACTAACCACTACGAAACAACATAATAATGAAACTGGACGGACCACACGGCATCGACCTCGGCACCGGCTACGGACAGGGTAACGGCACACCCAGCCCAGTCAACCCTGCAAATCCTCCTCACCAACATCTGGGGACTTGTGCCAAAATTGGGAGAGCTGTCCCACAGACTAGTCAAGCAACAGCCTGACATAGTCATACTCACAGAATCATACCTTTCAGCCAATGTCCCAAACTCCTCCATCACCATCCCTGGGTATGTCCTGTCCCACCAGAAGGACAGACCCACCAGGAGTGGTGGCACAGTGGTATACAGTCAGGCAGGAGTGGCACTGGGAGTCCTCGACATTGACTCCGGACCCCATGAAGTCTCATGGCTTCAGGTGAAGCATGGGCAAGGAAACCTCCTGCTGATTACCACCTACTGCCCTCCATCAGCTGATGAATCAGTACTCCTCCATGTTGAACACCACTTGGAAGAAGAAATGAGAGTAGCAAGGGCACAGAATGTACTCTGGGTGGGGGACTTCAATGTCCATCACCAAGAGTGGCTCGGTAGCACCACTACTGACTGAGCTGGCCGAGTCCTGAAGGACATAACTGCCAGTCTGGGCCTGCGACAGGCGGTGAGTGAACCAACAGGAGGGAAAAACCTACTTGACCTCGTCCTCACCACTCTACCTGTTGCAGATGCATCTGTCCATGACAGCATTGGCAGCACTGACCACCACACAGTCATTGTGGAGACGAAGTCCCGTCTTCACACTGAGAGCACCCTCCATCGTGTTGTGTGGCACTACCACTGTGCTAAATGGGATAGATTCAGAACAGATCTAGCAGCTCAAAACTGGGCATCCATGAGGCGCTGTGGACCATCAGCAGCAGCAGAATTGTATTCCACCACAATCTGTAACCTTATGGCCCGGCATATCTCTCACTCTACCATTACCACCAAGCCAGGGGACCAACCCTGGTTCAACAACGAGTGTAGAAGAGCATGTCAGGAGCAGCACCAGGTGTACCTTAAAATGAGGTGCCATCCTGGGGAAGCTGCAACACAGGACTACATGCATGCTAAAAAGCGGAAGCAGCATGCTATAGACGGGGCTAATCATCGGATCAGATCAAAGCTCTGCAGTCCTGCCACATCCAGTCGTGAATGGTGGTGGACCATTAAAC
Source organism: Squalus acanthias (assembly GCA_030390025.1). Classification (NCBI taxonomy): domain Eukaryota; kingdom Metazoa; phylum Chordata; class Chondrichthyes; order Squaliformes; family Squalidae; genus Squalus; species Squalus acanthias. The sequence continues at coordinate 51,087,188 of CM059426.1, forward strand.
AACTAACGGGAGGAGGAGGCTCCAAGAATATCCCCATCCTCAATGATGGTGGAGCCCAGCACGTGAGTGCAAAAGACAAGGCTGAAGCGTTTGCAACCAACCTCAGCCAGAAGTGCCGAGTGGATGATCCATATCGGCCTCCTCCTGAGGTCCCCACCATCACAGAAGCCAGTCTTCAGCCAATTCGATTCACTGCACGTGATATCAAGAAACGGCTGAGCGCACTGGATACAGCAAAGGCTATGCGCCCCGACAACATCCCGGCTATCGTGCTGAAGACTTGTGCTCCAGAACTAGCCGTGCCTCTAGCCAAGCTGTTCCAGTACAGCTACAACACTGGCATCTATCCGACAATGTGGAAAACTGCCCAGGTATGTCCTGTCCACAAAAAGCTAGACAAATCCAACCTGGCCAATTACCGCCCCATCAGTCTACTCTCAATCATCAGCAAAGTGATGGAAGGTGTCATCGACAGTGCTATCAAGTGGCACTTACGCACCAATAACCTGCTCACTGATGCCCCGTTTGGGTTCCGCCAAGACCACTCGGCTCCCAACCTCATTACAGCCTTGGTCCAAACATGGACATAGGAGCTGAATTCCAGAGGTGAGGGGAGAGTGACTGCCCTTGACATCAAGGCAGCTTTTGACCGAGTCTGGCATCAAGGAGCCCTAGTAAAACTGAAGTCAATGGAAATCGGGGAAAACGCTCCACTGGCTGGAGTCATACCTAGCACAAAGGAAGATGGTTGTGGTGGTTGAAGGTCAATCATCACAGCCCCAGGACATCGCTGCAGGAGTTCCCCAGGGCAGTGTCCTAGGCCCAATGACCTTCAGCTGCTTCATCAATGACCTTCCCTCCAACATAAGGTCAGAAATGGGGATGTTCGCTGATGACTGCAGTGTTCAGTGCCATTCACAACTTCACAGATAATTAAGCAGTCCATGCCCGCATGCAGCAAGACCTGGACGACGTTCAGGCTTGGGCTGATAAGTGGCAGGTAACATTCGCGCCACACAAGTGCCAGGCAATGACTATCTCCAACAAGCGAGAGTCTAACCACCACCCCTTGACATTCAATGGCATTACCATCGCCGAATCCCTCACTATCAACATCCTGGGGGTCACTATTAACCAGAAACTTAACTGGACCAGCCACATAAATACTGTGGCAACAAGAGCAGGTCAAAGGCTAGGTATTCTGTGGCGAGTGTCTCACCTCCTTACTCCCCAAAGTCTTTCCACCATTTACAAGGCACAAGTAAGGAGTGTGATGGAATACTCTCCACTTGCCTGGATGAGTGCAGCTCCAACAACACTCAAGAAGCTCGACACCATCCAGGACAAAGCAGCCCGCTTGATTGGCACCCCATCCACCACCTTAAACATTCACTCCCTCCAGCATCGGCATTCCGTGGCTGCAGTGTGTACCATCTACAAGATGCACTGCAGCAACTCACCAAGGTTTCTTCGGCAGCACCTCCCAAACCCGCGACTTCTTCCACCTGGAAGGACGACGGCAGCAGGCGCATGGGAACACCACCACCTCCAAGTTCCCCTCCAAGTCACACACCATCCTGACTTAGAAGTATATCGCCGATCCTTCATCGTCGCTGGGTCAAAATCCTGGAACTCCCTACCTAACAGCACTGTGGGAGTACCATCACCACACGGACTGCAGCGGTTCAAGAAGGCGGCTCCCCACCACCTTCTCAAGGGCAACTAGGGATGGGCAATAAATGCTGGCATTGCCAGCAACGCCCTGATCCCATAAACAAATAAAAAAAAAGTTATTTGTCTTAACTTTCAGATGAAAACCCTCCCCTAAGGGGTCTCGTGCTTTTCTCACATGCCTTTCCTGTTTATACATTCTGAAGGCCCCTCCATCGTAATTCCTCTTATCTCTCCCATTCTTATCCTCCGAAGTTTGGAGTCAGACATGCCATTCACGGTCTTCAGATGTTCGGAGCTGCTTGTTATCTGTTATTTATATTCACGCTGTTCATGTAGCTTTAGCTATGCAAAACTAACTATTTCATTCCATTATCAGACTATTGTACCATGGAATGAATCATTAAATTCCCAAAGATAGCTTCTATTCTATTCTCATACACTGGTTAACTTATGCATTTTAAAGCGGCTTTGTTAAACAGTTTAAATCCTAACTTAGCATTATAATGGCCCGTATTTTCCGATCCCTACGGATGTGTACACGGTGTGTACACACTTGTAGGGACATCTGAAATGCCAGTTTCAGGCATGCGAATCCTCTTGACAGATCGGACGCCTGCCCTGGAGAAGGGCCTCTGCGGGTGGAGAGTTCCGCTTTCTGCAGAACCTCCGTCCGCTGAAAACCCTTAAAAATCTTCCGCCTGATAAAAGCAGGCATAAGGCCTGCTTTTACCAGCATAAGAGTTTAAAAATATAAATTTTTTTCACTCATTTATAATTTAAAAATACTTTAAAAAAAAATAAGTTTAATAATTTTAAAAAACTTTAATTTTTTCAAAAAATAAAATTTGTTTAAAATATTTAATTTAATGTAATTTTAACTCATTTTAAAAACGTGATGGTTTTTTTAAATTAATGTTTTGAATTTTTTCAGTGATCCTCATTCATACTTTTGACAGGTCTATCTGTCAAAAGTATGAAGGGGGATTCCCTTCTCCCATTGGCTCGCCTGGCCCACGTGATCCCAGGGACGCTTGCGAACCGCATGCGCCCCTGGGATACGTGGGCCCTGCGCATTTCGTCGTGGAGAGGCCCAGGATCGGAAATGGCTGGACCTCGGGAGCCCTCAGGTAAGGACGTAGATTTTTTTTCCTGATGGGAGGCATCCACACGCAGGAAGCCTCCTATTGGAAATTACGGGCCTATATGGTTATTGGCAGTAATGGAAGAAACATAGGCGTTGGGCCTCAGTTGGCCAAATCAAAGATACATGAAACAAAGTTGAAATCCTAACTTACAAACAGCAGCTAGCTAGCCTGGAAACAAGGTCATATATGACCGTCGGAATGTTATAACAACCACAGGGAACCAAAAACATAATCAAATTCTAAGCATCTATCCAGCTATTCTAATACTAGTCTGAAGAGACACTTTTGTCTCAAGTTCTAATACAGTCATGTAAACACCGTCTTATTCACGTCACAATTTCATTCGCATAACCCCATATATTTTGGATACCCTAATTTCTAACACTACCACTGAATCCAAGCTGACACTTGTGTATTAATTCAAAACTCTCTTTTGAGCAAAAATGACTTCAGATTAACAGGTGTACACTATAATTGAGCTGTTGTAAATTAGTAACCTAGTCAGTGTTGCCACCCATACCTGCACATTTTCAATAGTTCACCTACTTCAGAGTAAGTATTGTACTCTAGAGTGATGCATTAGTACATAGAATTTTGTTCTCCCTGTCCGCTTCCTACTCTTGCATTTCTTGGTAACATCAGTAAAAATGCATCGTTACATTTTTTGAAACTATTCTACATTTTAGTACTGTTTTAATAAGTATTTTAATAATCTTAGAATATAAAAGCAGATTTAGCAAGTGTGGTCCAAAAAGAGCAAGCTGGTGCCATATACCAAAGACAATTGCTGCGCCCCCAATTCTTGTGCAGCATTTTCTGTAGGGTGCATATAGAGTTTTTACGATTATTTGCAAACTGTTTTTATTCTGCACTCTTATACAGCAATCTAGGCAAGTAGATTTGGGATGGGGAGATAATCTAGCAGAATTTGGGGATAACAATAGTTGTCATTCTCTTCTCCCCAACCCCTCCACCTCCACATGTGAAATCCTAAAACCATCCCCAATATAAATTGAGTGGCTTCATGAGTCAGTCGAACCAGGCATTTGATTACTCACATGGCTTAGTGGGAGTAAACAGTGTATTGAAGTAGCTTGATCCTGGTATTCAAGTGAATACTGCTGTTTGGCTCATGAAATGGTCTTTACCCACAGCTCTGACGAGACTTTCCTTTAAAATACTGACCTGACCTGAGTGTATCCAGCATTTTCTGTTACTTTAAAATACTTGGTTTGATTAACTCAAAAATTGATTAGAAAGGAAACACTGGAAATCTGAAATAAAAACAAGATGCTGGAAACACAGCAGGTCACTCAGCATTAGTAAAGAGAAAAGGCTGGTAATGATGATTCGGGTACATAACCTTCAGAAGAAAAGGCCATTTTAGTAAGGTTGAAAAAATGGAGAAAAAACAAGGAATCGACTACGTCAATCACAGAGGAAGTTAATGCGTTAAATGACCTGCAAACTGCTTAATAGAGAACTGTTTGATGATCCAAAAGATCATCAAGAATGACTGGACCACAAACGAAAATGCTTGCAAGTATTGAGGGAAAAATGGGGAAGAAACAAAGGACAGCATTAATAGAAAAATAATAATGGGGAGGCAAAAGCAAAGTATTTCTATACTAATGTCAGGAGCATCTAAAAGAAGTTTTTCGAATTTAAATGTGTTTAACAATTACTGTGTAATAGAAAGAATAGCTGATTAAATCAAGACAATGGCAGATAAAATGCCTGACCTATAAGGAGTGCATATTTCTAGAGGGGAAATGGAATAAATTCTGAGCCTGAAAGGTGCAGTGGGTCAAATGGTCATCTCCTATACTGTTAAATTCCAGTGGATGAAAGCATAATTTTTTAAAGAATAGTCATTTAACATCCAGGGAAGAGAAGTCCAGTTTAACTAAAGCTGGAGTTTTTCCAAAGATGCTATTTGACATGGTGAAGAGGGAAAGTGCTTTGAATGCACACCTTCAGCTTTTGGTGAGGTTTCATATCAGCGAATCGTGGATATAGTAAGAAGTCGGGATATAAATTTATTGTGCTGGTTAGAAAATTGGCTTTATATAGATGTGGAAGGTAGCCATAAATTTGACCTTTCGGCAAGAGAGAGATTATAAGCAAGATAACAAAGGTTTATCTTCTGACCCTTGCTGCTATTGTTGATTTGGCAGGGATACACAAAAGCAAAATAGGATGCAGGGCAGATAATGAACAATTCAAGCAGGTTCAGAACAAAATTGATCTTTTACATAACTGCATTTGATACCAATTAGTCCAATTAATAGAGAATAGTTAATAGTCAATAGAGGTGGTGTTGTTGCTGTATAGGCATTAATTAGATTGTATCTGAAACACTGCAGTTCTGGTCACTCGAGTTGGACCTTGCAATCATTAAACAACTTGTTTAAATGTTTCTGCACAATATGAACATGAGGCATTAATGGTGGCTAATTTTAGAAAAAACTACACAACAGTAAAAGTCCCTGCATGACGTAAAGCTGTCCATTATTTATAACTGATATAGTTGAATCTAATTTTTAATAATTCCAACTTTGAGCCTGTGGTTTAACCTCTGAACTTTAAAATTGTTCAAAGTATCCGATAATATATCTAAAATCTTATACGTCATCCTTTTTGTTTACCAAATACTGTGGAAAAGTCACTAATACTTAAATTAATTCCTCTCCTATAGCAACAGCAGTAGTAATTTTCAGCTTGAAATAAATATTTGAAAATGCCACTCCTTTCTCGTGAATGCAAAGCAGACTATTCAACATTCACATCACCAAAATATTTACTCCTTTTCCAGATATTCTAATCTAATTCTGAATCTTTTCTCGCTAATGGTGGATGCCAACATTCCAGATATCGCTCTGGAGCCTGACAAGACTGTGAAAAAGGTAATTTTTAAACAAATCATTTCATTTGCTTACTACTGTATATGTTTTTAAAAACACTGCTGTTAATCTCAATTTTAGATAATACAATTATTCTAATACAGTAACTAAAATCTAATTCTTCAGCTGGTTTACATTTGAATCCAAATCAAACTTGGTGTTTGCAGCATTTATAACATTTTAAGTGAGATTGATTTTAAACTTTATGAAAATGTAACCCTTTCGAGTTGAAGATTTTTTTTTTCATGTTCTTACAAAATATATTCTTTTGCTATATTCTAGAAGACGAGTTAGATAAGCTCCCAAAGTCCTTAATACATTAGAGCCTTGTAATCTTCTAATGTATTATACGTTTTTCCCTTTCCCAAAAACATAACATTTATTTTCTGGTTTTTTCCCTCCCACAGTTGAAACTAGTTGCATTCTGGCTACTACATCGTAACAGAGAGCTTTGATAAATTGAATCTACTCTTGCCATATAGAGAGGTGCAGTAACCCCGGTAGCATTAAGGTGCATTTAAGCAATCAGTAACTGCCACTTGTGCTTTTGTGCTTAATGAATGCTTGCAGGCGAGAGCGGTGTCTAGTCACTTCTTGCCTAGGAGAAATAAAAGAGAAACCAGCGAGCAAATAAGCCTTTATTTAAAAAAAAAAAAATTGTTCTCAGGATATGGGGCCGCTGGCAAAACTGCATTTACTGCCCATCTCGGGTTGCCCTGAGAAGGTGGTAGTGGGCCGCCTTGAACCACTGCAGTCCTTGTGTGTTCGAGGGAATTCCAGGTTTTTGGACCCGGTGATGATTAAGGAATGTCTACACAAGTCTCTAAGTCAAGGTGGTGTGTGATTTAGAGATGGTGTTCTCAGAACATTGCTGCTCTTGTCCTTCCTGTTGGTAGGGATTATGAGGCAGGGAGGTGCTGTCGAAATAAGCTTGGTGAGTTGCTGCAGAGCATGCTGCAGCCACAGAGCATCAGTGGTGGAGGGTTTGGATATCAAGTCCAGCGGTAGGGATGCAGTGAAACATATTGCTTTAACTTGGACACTGCAGAGCTTCTTGTGTGTTGTTGCGGCTTCACTCATCCAGGCGAATGCTATTCCATTACACTCCTAATTCATGATGCGGAGATGTTCCATTACACTCCTAATTCATGCCTTAGGTCAAGAGGTGAGCCACACATTGCAGAGTAACCACTATTTGTCTTGCTCTTGTAACCACAGTGTTGATGTGGTAGATCCACTGAAGCTTCTGGTAATTGGTAATCCCTAAGAGATTGATGGTAGACTCGGCGATGGAGGTGCAGTTGAAGATCAGGGGTAGGCAATTGAGCTATTTATTGTTGATGATCTTGCCTGGCACTTGTGCAGTGAGAATGTTACCTGCTACTTGTGAAGCAAGCCTGGATATTGTCGAAGTCCTGATGTAGGCTGGCATGGCTGCTTCATGATCGGAGGAGTTGAGAATGAAGTTTAACAGTCTGGAATTGTCAGCGAATAATCCCACTCCTGTCCTTATGATGGAAGAATGGTCATTGATAAAGCAGCTGAAGATAGAAACATAGAAACATAGAATCTAGGAGCAGGAGTAGGCCATTCGGCCCGTCGAGCCTGCTCCACCATTCAATACGATCATGGCTGATCATCCAAGTCCAGTACCCTGTCCCTGCTTTAATCCCCACAGCACAGTATATGTTGCCATATCCTATCCTATCCCCATAACCCCACATATTTAATCCCCCCCTAACACTAAGGGTCAATTTATCATAGCCAAATCAACCTAACCCGCACATTTTTGGACTGTGGGAGGAAACCGGAGCACCCGGAGGAAACCCACGCAGACACGGGGAGAATGTGCAAACTCCACACAGACAGTCACCCGAGGTCAGATTCGAACCCGGGTCCCTGGCGCTGTGAGGCACCAGTGCTAACCACTATGCCACCGTGTTGCCCATAGTTGGGCTGAAGATGCTTTCCTGAGGAACTTTGCAGTGATATCCTGGGGCTGGAATGATTTTGGCCTCTGACAACTTCGTCCATCATCATATGTGTCATGAATGACTAAAGTCACTGGAGTGTTTCCTTTTGACCACCCTCCCCCATTGATGTCAGTTTTTCTAGGGCTTCTTGTATCCCAACTCAAGTTGTTTGCTTCCTTGATGTCAAAGATCGCTTCTGTCACCTCTCCTGACATTCAGCTCTTAAATCTGTATCTGGATTAAGGCTGCGAATGAGGTCTGGTGTAGAGTAGTTCTGTTGGAACCTGAACTGTGTCTGAGTAGGTGTTGCTTGATGGCAGTATTGATGAGTCCTTTTGCTGATGATTGATAGGGTAGTAATTGACTGGGGTAGATTTATCTTGGTTTTTTTATGGATAGGACACACCTGGGCAATTTTATTGGGTAGTGTCATAGGTGCACTGGAACAGTTTGGGTCGGTGGCAGCCAGATCTAGCGTGCAGGTCTTCAACACTACATCATATTAAAGCCCTTGGCCTTTGCACTTAGCTGCTGCTTAATGTCATGTGGGGTGAACCAAATTGTCTTGGCACTGGCGCCTATCATGTTAAGGACCCCGGGAGGAGGCCAAGCAGGATCGTTCCACTTTTGGCTGACGATGTTTGTAAACACTTCAGCTTTTCCTTTGCACTCGAGTGCTGGGTTCCAGCACTGTTGAGGATGAGAGATTGAATCTCCAGCTTGAAATGATAAAGGATTTTTGTTTAACTTATGTAAAAGATGTAACCTTTGTGGTTAGAAATACTTGTACGAGTGAAGGTGACTTTGGTATTGTTCATAGTGAGAAAATTCTGATTAAGCAGTGTTTATGTGGTAGGACAGATGTAAGAGGTAATCACTGTACCAGCTTACTTTCATTAGTCGAGTACAGACATCTGGCATGTTAAAAATTCAAACATTGATTTAGATCAGCTGAATGGAAAACCAGAAGTGCTAGCAAGGTAATTAAGTTTAGAACAAGAATTAAAATTTCAACATGTACTGTTTTAGCACAGCATAACAGGGATATAAAGGGCTGCTTGTAACATTTTTGTGTATATAAAGTGTATACAGATGGGACAGATGAGGCACTTTTCTGAACTTTGCCTAATCATTTTTGGGATGTTGGACATTGACCTAGTTGCAGAATGGGACTCTTTATATAAAAAAAAAAAAAAATGGTTTCACTTTTGAGCACCTACCTAATGCTTCATCTTTAGAATGTTTGAAGCGGAAAGGGTACTGTGTGGTTGCGGTAGAAGGAGAGGGAAGTAACACTTTCAAAATGCAAGTACTCTCATCAAAATCTCCTTACCTGCTGTGGGATTTTCCTGTTGACCTTTTTCAGTTCTGAGTATCTGCCATTTCAGGTCTGTCATTATGGAGCTACTCTACAAATGCTGGTGATAAATGGGGGAGTGGCATGTAGAACTCATCTATATTCTAATTGGGGTATGCCTGGGAAAGTCCTGTTCCAGCTGATACTGATTTTTCTCACTTGAATGGCCCTGGATACTATTAAAAGCCACTGGAGGTACTTCCTGATGCAAGGAAAGATTGAAAAGTGAACCTCCACAGAACTGTAAGAAAATTGTCAAAAGGAGAACATCTCTTACCAAGCATAGTTTTATAAATAAAACATTTTCCCATACATGATGGAACATTGTTGTTCAATTCACTCAACTATGAAGTAAAGCTTCCTTGCAACAGTGGGAGGTGGCCATAGTAGAAGATGCCCCATAGCTGTCTTAATGGTGATCTGTGCAGACACTTTAGGCCAGTTTAAATTTGCATTTGTTTGTAATTGATGTGCCCAGTTAGCCATTAAGCTGCACTACTTGATGGAACAAATTAAGAGCTACCTTTTTGTCTTCCTAAAAGATTATATTTTTTTTCCGAACTTTTTTTCTGGTGTTACAGTAGCACACATTCTTTGATGTTCTTTCTGGCATGCTGGTAAAAATAGATGATGCAACCTGTCTGTTTTTAATAACCAATGGTCTGGGTCTTGTTCCATGGCACACATAACTGTTAACCTTACATATATTGCCTTGAACTTGTCAGAAGAGCAATTTCAGGCTGAACAAGAATAATTTTCTGCCATTTTTACTGAGATCTTCTGGCGCTACTCCAATCCCATACATATTATAACGGAGTAGAATTAATTGTGTGTCACCTTTGTCCGCAACTTACTTCTGTCCTCTTTATACCAAGCAGCAGATATATAGGGAACTTCCAGTAGTGTTGAGTAATACAATTTTAAATCTGTACAAATTTTCCTGTTTAAGAATTAAAACATTTTATGCTAACATGTAAGATATTAATGTCACAAAAGTAGCCCTTTTTTTGGAAAAGAGTCTCTCTTTCAAAAAATTCAAGTATAACCATAGAATAACAAATTCTTATCAAATTCTTGTTTGGCTCTCCATCAATAAATGTGTGCACGGTTACGAACATTTTGTTTACACGTGAGGAAATGATGAAGCCCTTCGTCATATATGCATTAGTGTAAGCTACTGCAGATCTCACTTAAACATTACATCTTTCTTAAACATTAAATCTTACTTACCGGTAATGTTACTGGGCTAGAGGCCTGGGCTAATGATCCAGAGACGTGAGTTCAAATCCCACCACGGCAGCTGGGGAATTTAAATTCAGTTAAATAAATCTAGAATAAAAAGCTAGTATCAGTAATGGTAACCATGAAACTATCGGATTGTTGTGAAAAACCCATCTGGTTCACCTAATGTCCTTTAGGGAAGGAAATCTGCTGTCCTTACCCGGCCTATGTGACTCCAGACCCACAGCAATGTGGTTGACTCTTAACTGCCCTCTGAAATGACCTGGCAAGCCACTCAATAATAAGAATAAAACCGAACGGATCACCTGCTATTGACCTCGGCACCGGACACGACAAAGGCACACCCAGCCCAGTCGACCCTGCAAAGTCCTCCTCACCAACATCTGGGGACTTGTGCCAAAATTGGGAGAGCTGTCCCACAGACTAGTCAAGCAACAGCCTGATATAGTCATACTCACAGAATCATACCTTTCAGCCAATGTCCCAAACTCCGCCATCACCATCCCTGGGTATGTCCTGTCCCACCGGCAGGATAGACCCACCAGTGGTGGCGGCACTGTGGTATACAGTCGGGAAGGAGTGGCCCTGGGACTAGAGGAATGGTGCAAGGGGGAGGGATTCAAATTCCTGGGACATTGGAACCGGTTCTGGGGGAGGTGGGACCAGTACAAACTGGACGGTTTGCACCTGGGCAGGGCCGGGACCGATGTCATAGGGGGGGGAGTGTTTGCTAGTGCTCTGGGGGAGGGTTTAAACTAAAATGGCAGGGGATTGGGAACCTGAGCAGGGAGACAGAGGAAAGGGAAACAAGGATAGAAGCAAAAGACAGGAAGGAGAAAAGCAAAGGTGACAGTCAGAGAAATCAAGAGTTTAAATCAAACATGGCCACAGCAAATAATAATTCTAAAAGGTCTAAGAGTGTTAAAAAAACAAGCCTGAAGGCTTTGGGGGAGAAATTCAGTATCTCCCCATTTGGGGCGCAATTATCGGCCGGGCGCAAAGATTAGCGCCTGGCGCTAATTATCGCCACCGACTGCAAACTTGACTTTTATCGCCCCTGGAGGTGATTGCAGCGCTAAATCAGGCGCTTCACACCTGTCTTAAGGTGCAAATGCCGAGGAGCGAGACGCTACCTCAGAGCGCTGGCGAAGCTCATGTAATGTCAGTCAGCAATGGAACACACACACAATGGCACGGGCCAGTTCTTAAAGGGGATGGTTAATCTTGCTTTCCATCCACATCCTGCTCATTGCAGCCTTGAATCTCGGCCTGGAGAGACCTGCACATCAAATGTGCTGGAAAGAACAATGGAGAGTACCAGGCAAAGAGCTCAGAGTGCAGCCCCCACAGTCTCTGCTAAATCGATACAAGGAATGGCAAATCATAATGAACCTGCAAAGTGCTGCTCAGTACCCAAAACTCCTTCACACAACGTTGAATCTCTCCAGAAGTCTCTCCCTCTCTCTCAGAATGCGTAGTTCAAAAATGGCACCAACAATAAAAGGCAGGAAGCGGACACCTTTTAAATAGCGCTCCCCCTTTCCCTTCATGACTGCAGAACGCTCCCCTCAACCTGCCGTTGCTAGCGTCAGGCGGTAAGGCAGGGGGCGCCACTCAATAGCCGCTCCGGGGCGTTGCGCCCTCGAGTGACGTCATGATCTGCCGGTGCAGGAGATCGTGGCGGTAGTGTTTAGCGCCGCCGCAAAATGTCTAGTTAATTTCGCGAGCGGCGCAAACTTCGCCGCGCCTGGGTGCTAGATGCTTTGCGCCCCATTAGCGCCCTCTTAAGGCGCTAATGGGAGGCGCAACCAACTGAATTTTTCCCCCTTTATGTCTTAATGCGAGGAGCATTCGTAATAAGGTGGATGAATTAGCTGCGCTAATAGAGGTAAACGGATATGATATGATTGGGATTAGAGACATGGCTCCAGGGTGACCAAGGCTGGGAATTCAACATCCAGGGGTATTCGATATTCAGGAAAGACAGGCAAAAAGGAAAAGGAGGTGGGGTAGCATTGCTGGTTAAAGAGGGGATTAGCACAATTGTAAGGAAGGATATTAGCTCTGATGATGTGGAATCTGTATGGGTAGAACTGAGAAATACCAAGGGGCAGAAAACATTAGTGGGAGTGGTATACAGACCCCCAAACAGTAATGCAGAGGTTGGGGATGGCATTAAACAGGAAATTAGAGACGCATGCAATAAGGGCACAGCAGTTATCATGGGTGACTTTAATCTACATATAGATTGGGCTAACCAAATTAGTAACAATACTGTGGAGGAGGAATTCCTGGAGAGTATACGGGATGGTTTCCTGGACCAATATGTCGAGGAACCAACTAGAGACCAGGCCATCTTAGACTGGGTATTCTGTAACGAGAAAGGATTAATTAGCAATCTTGTTGTGCGGGGCCCCTTGGGGCGGAGCGATCATAATATGATAGAATTCTTCATTAAGATGGAGAATGAAATAGTTGACTCAGAGACTAGGGTCCTGAATTTAAATAAAGGAAACTGCGATGGTATGAGGCGCAAGTTGGGTAGGATAGATTGGGGAATGTTACTCAAAGGGTTGACGGTGGATAGGCAATGGCAAACATTCAAAGATCACATGGATGAACTACAGAATTTGTTCATCCCTGTCTGGCATAAAAATAAAACAAAAAAGGTGACTCAACCATGGCTGACAAGGGAAATTAGGGATAGCATAAGATCCAAGGAGAGGACATATAAATTGGCCAGAAAAAGCAGTAAACCTGAGGATTGGGAGCAGTTTAGGATTCAGCAAAGGAGGACAAAGGGATTAATTAAGAGGGGGGAAAATAGAGTATGAGCGTAAGCTTGCAGGGAACATAAAAATTGACACAAAGCTTTTATAAATATGTGAAGAGAAAAAGATTGGTGAAGTCAAGCGTAGGTCCCTTGCAGTCAGAATCAGGGGAATTTATAATGGGGAACAAAGAAATGGCAGACCAATTAAATGCATACTTTGTCTCTGTCTTCACAAAGGAGGACACAAATAACCTCCCAGAGATGTCAGGGAACATAGGGTCTAATGAGAGGCAGGAACTGAATGAAATCAGTATTTGTAGGGAAATGGTGTTTGGGAAATTGACGGCATTAAAGGCCGATAAATCCCCAGGGCCTGATAATCTACATCCTAGAGTACTTAAGGAAGTGGCCCTAGAAATAGTAGATGCATTGCTGGTCATCTTCCAAAATTCTATAGACTCTGGAACAATTCCCATGGATTGGAGGGTAGCTAATGTTATCCCACTGTTCAAAAAAGGTGGTAAAGAAAAAACAGGGAATTATACACCCTGACATCGGTAGTGGGGAAAATGCTAGAGTCCATTATAAAAGAAGTAATAGCAGAGCACTTGGAAAACAGTGACAGGATTGGACAAAGTCAACATGGATTTACAAAAGGTAAATCGTGCTTGACTAATCTACTGGAATTTTTTGAGGATGTAACTGATAGAATAGATAAGGGAGAACCAGTGGATGTGGTATATTTGGACTTTCAGAAGGCTTTCGATAAGGTCCCGCATAAGAGATTAGCGTGTAAAGTTAAGGCACATGGGATTGGGGGCAAGGTACTGACTTGGATAGAGAACTGGTTGGCAGACAGGAAGCGTTGGAATAAACGGGTAAAGCTGGGTGGGCGTGTGTGCTGCGAGGAGGATGCAGAGAAACTCCAGTATGATTTGGACAGGTTGGGTGATTGGGCAGAAGCATGGCAGATGCGGTATAACGTGGATAAATGCGAGGTTATCCACTTTGGTGGCAAAAACAGAAAGGCAGATTATTATCTGAACGGCAATAGATTGGGAGAAGGGGAAGTGCAACAAGACATGGGTGTCCTGGTGCACCAGTCACTGAAGGTAAGCATGCAGGTACAGCAGGCGGTTAAGAAGGCAAATTATATTTTGGCCTTTGTAACGAGAGGGTTTGAGTACAGGAACAAGGATGTCTTGCTGCAGCTGTACAGGGCCTTGGTGAGACCACACCTTGAGTACTGTGTGTAGTTTTGGTCGCCTTCTCTGAGGAAGGATGTTCTTGCCATGGAGGGTGTGCAGCGAAGATTCACCAGACTGATACCTGGGATGGCAGGAATGACGTACGAGGAGAGATTGGGTCGATTGGGCTTATACTCGCTGGAGTTTAGAAGAATGAGAGGAGATCTCATTGAAACTTATAAAATTCTAACAGGGCTAGACAGACTGGATGCAGGAAGGATGTTCCCGATGGTGGGGGAGTCCAGAACAAGAGGTCACAGTCTAAAGATAAGGGCTAAGCCATTTAGGACAGAGATGAGGTGGAATTTCTTCACCCAGAGAGTGGTGAACCTGTGGAATTCTCTACCACAGAAGGCAGTTGAGGCCAAGTCATTAAATATATTCAAGAAGGAGTTAGATATATTTCTTAAGGCTAAAGGTATCAAGGGATATGGGGAGAAGGCAGGGACAGGGTACTGAGTTTGGATGATCAGCCATGATCTCATTGAATGGCGGAGCAGGCTCGAGGGGCCGAATGGCCTACTCCTGCTCCTATCTTCTGTTTCTATGTTTCCTCAACATTGACTCCGGACCCCATGAAGTCTCACGGCTTCAGGTCAAGCATGGGCAAGGAAACCTCCTGCTGATTATCACCTACCACCCTCCCTCAGCTGATGAATCAGTACTCCATGTTGAACACCACTTGGAGTAGCAAGGGCACGGAATGTATTCTGGTTTGGGGACTTCAATATCCATCACCAAGAGTGGCTCAGTAGCACCACTACTGACTGAGCTGGCCGAGTTCTGAAGGACATAGCTGCCAGTCTGGGCCTGCGATAGGTGGTGAGAGAACCAACACGAGGGAAAAACCTACTTGACCTCGTCCTCACCAATCTACCTGTCGCAGATGCATCTGTCCATGACAGTATTGGTAGCAGTGACCACCGCACAGTCATTGTGGCGACGAAGTCCCGTCTTCACACTGAGAACACCCTCCATCGTGTTGTGTGGCACTACCACCGTGCTGAATGGGATAGATTCAGAACAGATCTAGCAGCTCAAAACTGGGCATCCATGAGGCGCTGTGGGGCAGCAGCAGAATTGTATTCCACCACAATCTGTAACCTCATGATCTGGCATATCCCTCACTCTACCATTATCATCAAGCCAGGGGACCAACCCTGGTCCAAAGATGTGCGGGTTAGGTTGATTTGGCTATGATAAATTGACCCTTAGTGTTGGGGGGATTAAATATGTGGGGTTACGGGGATAGGGTCGGATATGTGTCGGTGCAGGCTCGATGGGCCGAAATGGCCTCTATCTGCACTATGGGGATTCTGTGACATTCTGTGAATAAGGAGTGTAGAAGAGCATGCCAGGAGCAGCACCAGGCGTACCTTAAAATGAGATGCCAACCTGGGGAAGCTGCAACACAGGATTACATGCATGCTAAAAAGTGGAAGCAGCATACTATAGACAGGGCTAAGAGATCCCACAATCAACGGATCAGATCAAAGCTCTGCAGTCCTGCCACATCGTCGTGAATGATGGTGGACCATTAAACAACTAACTGGAGGAGGAGGCTCCATGAATATCCCCATCCTCAATGATGGTGGAGCCGAGCACGTGAGTTCAAAAGTCAAGGCTGAAGCATTTGCAACCATCTTCAGCCAGAAGTGTCGAGTGGATGATCCATATCGGCCTCCTCCTGAGGCCCCCACCATCACAGAAGCCAGTCTTCAGCCAATTTGATTCACTGCACGTGATATCAAGAAACGGCTGAGCGCACAGGATACAGCAAAGGCTATGGGCTCCGACAACATCCCGACTTGTGCTCCAGAACTAGCCGCACCTCTAGCCAAGCTGTTCCAGTACAGCTACAACACTGGCATCTATCCGACAATTTGGAAAACTGCCCAGGTACGTCCTGTGCACAAAAAGCAGGACAAATCCAATCGGCCAGTTACTGCCCCATCAGTCTACTCTCAATCATCAGCAAAGTGATGGAAGGTGTCATCAACAGTGCTATCAAGCGGCACTTAATCACCAATAACCTGCTCACTGATGCCCAGTTTAGGTTCCGCCAAGACCACGCGTGACCTCATTACAGCCTTGGTCCAATCATGGACAAAGGAGCTGAATTGGTGAGGTGAGAGTGACTGAGTGTGGCATCAAGGAGCCCTAGTAAAACTGAAGTCAGTGGGAATTGGCGGGGAAAACTCTCCACTGGCTGGAGTCATAGCTAACACAAAGGAAGATGGTTGTGGTGGTTGGAGCTCAATCATCACGGCCCCAGGACATCGCTGCAGGAGTTCCTCAGGGCAGTGTCCTAGGCCCAACCATCTTCAGCTGCTTCATCAATGACCTTCCCTCCAGCATAAGGTCAGAAATGGGGATGTTCGCTAATGACTGCACAGTGTTCAGTGCCATTCACAACTCCTCAGATAATGAAACAGTCCATGCCTGCATGCAACAAGACCTGAACGACGTTCAATCTTGGGCTGGTAAGTAGCAGGTGACATTCGTGCCACAAAAGCGCCAGGCAATGATTATCTCCAACAAGCGAGAGTCTAATCACCACCCCTTGACATTCATTGGCATTACTATTGCCGAATCCCCCACCAACATCATCCTGGGGGTCACCATTGACCAAAAACTTAACTGTACCAGCCACATAAATACTGTGGCATCAAGAGCAGGTCAGAGGCTAGTTATTCTACGGCGAGTGTCTCACCTCCTGACTCCCCAAAGCCTTTCCACCATCTACAAGGCACAAGTGAGGAGTGTGATGGAATCCTCTCCACTTGCCTGGATGAGTGCAGCTCCAACAACACTCAAGATGCTCGACACCATCCAGGACAAAGCAGCCCGCTTGATTGGGACCCCATCCACCACCTTAAACATTCACTCCCTCCACCGCTGGCGTACCGTGGCTGCAGTGTGTACCATCTACAAGATGCACTGCAGCCACTTGCCAAGGCTTCTTTGGCAGCACCTACCAAACCCTAGAAGGACAAGGGCAGCAGGCACATGGGAACACCGCCACCTCCAAGTCACACACCATCTTGACTTAGAAGTATATCGCCGATCCTTCATCGTCGCTGGGTCAAAATCCTGGAATTCCCTCCCTAACAGCACTGTGGGAGTACCATCACCACATGGACTACAGCAGTTCAAGAAGGCAGCTTACCACCACCTCGAGGGCAATTAGGGATGGGCAATAAATGCTGGCCTTGCCAACGACATCCACATCCCATGAACGAATAAAAAAAACTATTTGCTTCATTTGGGGAACAGGAAATATCAAATTGTAATTTAAAAAATTCTGAGCTCAATAGAGCTGGATGCACCTATCCCTCTTGAGATTGATGTAGATACCTGTAGGTGAGGAAATTTTGGTCTTGGACTTATGACCATGATTCAGGCTATTGGGGCAAACACAAATCAGATCTACCTGAATTCCTGCATTTGTTTTCTTTTTATACTGTACCTTATGAAGAGAGTATTAACCTTTTTGGTGCTTGCATTATCATTGTTATCCACAATTAATTACGGAAATAACAATTTTGAAAGCTGTTGATACAAGTTATAAATTTGTTTGTGCACTTAATTATATGTACTTATTCTATATACAGGTGCAGGACAAATTCCGCCTGGATCTTTCTGATGAAGAGGCAGTTCATTACATGCAGAGTTTGATAGATGAAAGTGTGGGTGCCTTGTTTGCTGCAGTGGTGGAACAAATACACAAATTTGCTCAGGTTGGTACCAAATAAAACTTGCATTTTTTTTAGCTTTAACAGTTAGACTCTATTAATTTTATCAGCAAAAAATCATGTAAATCACCTAGGAGCATTATCCCATGAAAAGCCTTACAGCATGTGCAGTCTCAATGATCAGCTGACTTTTCCCATTCTTCCATATACAAGGCCACATTTTTGCTAATTTGCTCATTTACAATAGCACTATCAATTTACAGCTATTTGGCTCAGTGTTTGTGACGACTAAGGAAATGTTTCAGAACATAAATAGGAGCAGGAGTATGCCATTCGGCCCTTCGAACCTGCTCCGCCATTTAATAAGATCATGGCTGATCTTCTACCTCAACTCCACCTTCCTGCACTATCCCCCATATCGCTTGATTCCCTTAGTATCCAAAAATCTATCGATCTCTGTCTTGAATATACTCAACGACTGAACCTCCACAACTCTCTGGGCTCGGGAATTCCCTCTGAGTGAAGAAGTTTCTCCTCCTCTTCACTAAGTGACCCTTAGTTCTAGACTCCCCAGCCAGGGGAAACATCCTCCCAGATCTACCCTGTCAAGCCCCTTTTATATGTTTCAATGAGATCACCTCTTATTCTACTAAACTCTAGAAAACATAGGCTAGTCTACTCAATCTCTCCTTGTAGGACAATCTCCTCATCCAGGAATCGATCTAGTAAACCTATGTTGCACTACCTTAAAGTCAAGTATATCCTTCCTTTAGGTAAGGAGGCTAAAACTGTACACCGTACTCCGTGTGGTCTCACCAAGGCCCTACATAATTGTAGTAAGACTTCTTTATTACAAAGGGATTGGAATATAAGAGTAAAGGCCAACATATCATTTGCTTTGCTAATTGCTTGCTGTACCTGCATGTTAACTTTGTGATTCGTGTACAAGGACATCTGGGTCCCTCTGAATACCAACATTTCCCAATCTCTCGCCATTTTAAAAATACTCAGCTTTTCTATTTTTCCTACCAAAGTGGATAACTTTGCACTTGTTGGCTCTTTTGGTTTTGTTATAATCACAATTGTCTCAATGGTCTTGTAGTGGAAGTTTTTTTTTCTCTCGCTTGTGCCATTTCTGACTCCGCCTACATGGCAGCACATCAGCCCATTGTGGGCTAGCTTCGTCCTGGTTTATGATTCTTTGGCCTCCAGTCAGTACCAGCTGCCAAGTTTAAAATACTGCTGAACATGGTTTGTTCCCAGTGACTGACATGGACACTAGTCTTCCATTGTAAGACTACGCTTCAAAATATGAAGCTTGTGATGTGCTCAAATGTGACAATCCTAGGGTGAAGGATATCTAAGCTTACCTTTTTAAAGGCCTGGGACTCCCTCAACTACCCAATCTGGAAGACTCTTCCATGTATTACTTACTCCATATGAAGAAAGCCCATCAGTTCTAAATTTACCTCATTAGTTTAAGCGTGTGGCCCCATTTCAGACTGCTATGAATTATTTTTGAAGTAGTTATAGATTCACCTTTTCAATATAATTTATATTGTGTAAAGTGGAGGAATCTAATGACAGCCCTTTTTTCCTGCACCCTTTAATATTTTCTTTGAGTGTTTATCAAATTTTTAAAATATTGTCATTGACTTGCTTGGGGGTCAATCATGGGTCTTGCACTAATTTCTGATTAAAAATAAACTCATTGGTGATGTGACAAAGTGCTATACTACCTCGCTGGCTGATGGGAAGTACTAAGTAACAGTATTTATGTATTGCTGTGCATTGAAATTAATCCAGAGACACACTATATACAGTATCATTTTGGACACATTTCAAGTAAGAAACCATTTCTGTCAGTTAATATACACCGTGAGTATAGGTGTGCTATAAAGGCTAATTTACAACATTTTCAGCTTTTAATTGGCTTGAGAATCATAGCTATAAGAAAAGAAATTATACTGCAGCAGACTGGTTGTGAATTTCTAGATGACTAAGCACCCAACTTTCTTTTTCTCGTTTAGTACTGGAGAAGATAGATTCTATCTTTCTGTGGAGGCTGAACGTGACATGATCTCTGAAGAGAAACCTCATCTGTTGCAAGATTTGAGGTTCACCGCATAAGAACAAATTAAAGCGCAGTTCTTTTCATAAAATAATTCAACTATAAGGAAACGTTCTGCACTAAAATTTGCACAGCAAAATATTTGAATGAATATATATTCATAGTGCTAATCTTTCCAGTGGCCAATAATGAGAGAGAACTGAACCAATTGTTTTGCAGCATCCCAGGAAAAACTTTTGCAAAGTTATTTTCTTATGATGGGTCTCAGGAGTATTCCAAATGAACAGTGCTGTATATTGTAGCAGATTTGTAGCTTTGTGACTTGCCATTCAATTACAGTGAAAATATGAAAAAAAAAATGTTTATTTTTTTGCAGTTGAACAGTCATCATGAAAATGCTTGAACCATGTTGTAAACTGTATCCAATGCTGTTACTGCCTAAAATGCCATCTTTTAATTTTGGTGCAAACTGTTTTACATAATAAATTAACAACTTCTGTTGGAAAGCTCTCATCTAAATGCACACATCTAAGCTAAGATCTATGTAAACTAGAACAAAAATACATATTGAGCTATAGAGCAGTTTCTTTTTTGTTATGAATGAATTTAGTAATTTCATGAGTGCTGTACAGAGAGCAATAAATAACATAAAATGGGTTGATTTGAGTGGCTTTTTCTCCATCCAGCTTTTATCCAGTGGCCACGTAAGTTATGAAAAATGGTTGTGGGTGTTGGAGGTCAATCATCTCAGCCCCATGACATTTTACAAGAATTCGTCAGGGCAATGTCCTAGGCCCAACCATCTTCAGCTGCTTCATCAATGATGTTCCCTCCATCATAAATCAGAAGTGGAGCTGGCCCCTGATAATTAGTGTTCAGCGCCATTGAAATTTCTCATAATGAATCAGTCCGTGCCTGCATTCAGCAAGACCTGGACAACAGCCAGGCTTGGGCTAATGGTGGCAATTAACATCTGCGCAACACAAGTGCCAGGCAATGACCATCTCCAACAAGAGAGAGTCTAATCACCTCACCTTGACCCTCAGTGGCATTACCATTGCTGAATCCCCCACCATCAACATCCTGGGGGTCACCATTGACCAGAAACTCAACTGGACCAATCACATAAATGGTGTGGCTACTAAAGCAGGTCAGAGGCTGGGTATTCTGTCGTGAGTGACTCACCTCCTGACTCCCCAAAGCCACTCTACCACCTACGAGGCACAAGTCAGGAATGTGATGGAATACTCTCCACTGACCTGGATGCGTCCAGCTACAACAAAACTCAAGAAGTTTGACACCATTACACAGAAATCTGCTTGATTGGCACATCATCCTCGTGCTTACGCTCCTGGGCCTTGGGACATTTTACTACATTATACGTTAAATAAATGCGAGTGTTATTGTTGTAGCCTAGACATCCACCACAGGCATACTGTGGCTGCAGCGTTTACTAATTGCAGGCTACATTGCAGCAACTCATCGAAGCTTCTTTGACAGCACCTCCTAAACCCATGGCCTCAACCACCCAGAAGGACAAGGGCTACAGGTGCATGGGAATACCACCACTTTCGTTATCCTGCAAGCCATTTTTTTTGGGTGGAAAGTCATGGGAATTTAGGCATATGTACCCCAATTTGCACTCCCAGCAGGTATGCTTCACAGTTCAAGTTTGTAAAATTATCCCCATAGGTGCCACTATAAAAATGTTTACAATGAACTGGTCAGACCACCCTTGAAATAGTGGTGTAAATGTGTTTTGGTCACCACATCAGTAATCTACTTGTGATAGGAAGGGTACAAAAATCAGCAACAACACTGATCCTAACTTTAATGAGAGTGTGCTATGAGAAATGATGAGCTTGAGCTTTACAATCTAGGAAGGTGGTTAAAGGGGATGGTAAAGTATATGAAAAAATATAGATAAAGCAAACTGATTTTTTTTCCAGTTCTGACGAAAGGTCATTGACCTGAAACATTAACTGTTTCTCTCTTCACAGATGCTGCCTGACCTGCTGAGTATCTCCAGCATTTTCTGTGATTATTTCAATGTATGCCAAGAAAGTAATGCCATAGCAGTATAGCCTAATTAACTACATGCTAAGCACATACAAGAAATATAGGGCCGGGCCATGTCGTGCAGTTCGTTGCACTTGCCCATAGACTTTTTAATGGGCTTTTGCACTAGAAATTCCTGTCAGCCAGTTGTTGAAAAAGTGCAGCGCCCTCTACAGAGCATCTGGGACCTGTGAATAGTGCAAGCAACTGTGTATCCCCATAACCAATCAGATTGAAGAATCATTAAATGAGCAGCAGAGTCTGAAACAGGAAGTGTCAGAATATTTAATTCAATATCAAATCCGGTAAAGAAAGTAAAATAGAGAGGGAAAGAAAGATTGGATTAAGAGATATAAAAGAGACAAAAAATTATATATGGGTCATGTGATACATCATGCTGACCAATACACCACATTGCCTGCTTTTAAAGCAAACAATATTTGGGTCAGCCTGCACCAAAATCTGCCTAAAGCTTCAAATACTGTGTAAAGTGCACTAAGCATCTGCTGTGCATCTGTAACATCTTCCTGTACTGACAAAGGGCTGTGCCTGAAATGTTAACCTGATGCGGAGATGCCGGTGTTGGACTGGGGTGGACAAAAGTGAGAAGTCGCACAACACCAGGTTATAGTCCAACAGTTTATTTGAAATCACAAGCTTTCGGAGCGGCTGCACCTGACGAAGGAGCAGCAGCTCCGAAAGCTTGTGATTTCAAATAAAACTGTTGGACTATAACCTGGTGTTGTGCGACTTCTCACTTTTGAAATGTTAACATTCTTTGTTTCTTTATAGATGCTGCCTGACGTGCTGTGTGTTTCCAGCATTTTTTTGTTTTAGGCAACTTGTGATTGTTAACGTTTTGGAAACAAGCACTTTATATATACTGCATCTTGCCATAATTCTCTTTGATTCATGGAATGATCCTGTAAGGAAGGACTGCACTGTCACCTGCATCATTCAGAATAAGATAGACAGTACATATAAGAAACTAGGCAGGTCAAATTGGATAGAAACATAGAAACTAGGAGCAGGAGTAGGCCATTCGGCCCGTCGAGCCTGCTCCACCATTCAATACGATCATGGCTGATCATCCAAATCCAGTACCCTGTCCCTGCTTTCTCACACAGAATCCCCATCGAGCCTGCACCGACACATATCCCACCCTATCCCCGTAACCCCACGCATTTAATTCCCCCCAACATATCCCATCCTATCCCTGTAACCCCATATATTTAATCTCCCCCTAACACTAAGGGTCAATTTATCATAGCCAAATCAACCTAACCCACACATTTTTGGACTGTGGGAGGAAACCGGAGCACCCGGAGGAAACCCACGCAGACACGGGGAGAATGTGCAAACTCCACACAGACAGTCACGCGAGGCCAGATTCGAACCCGGGTCCCTGGCGCTGTGAGGCACCAGTGCTAACCACTATGCCACCGTGTTGCCTCGCTTAACATCCACCAATTAGTACTAAGGATCTGAAAGAAAAAAAAACTTGCATTTATATAGCACCTTTCCCGACCACCAGATGTCCCAAAGTGCTATACGGCCAATGAAGTACTTTTTGAAGTGTAGTCACTGTTGTAACATAGAAAATGTGGCAGCCAATTTGCGCACAGCAAGCTCCCACAAACAGCAATGTGATAATGACCAGATAACCTGTTTTAGTGATGTTGATTGAGGGATAAATATTGGCCAGGACACTGGGGATAACTCCCCTGCTCTTCGAAATAGTGTCATGGGATCTTTTACATCCACCTCGGAGAGCAGATGGGGCCTCAGTTTAACGTCTCATCCGAAAGACGGCACCTCTGGCAGTGCAGCACTCCCTCAATACTGCACTGGAGTGTCAGCCTAGATTTTTGTGCTCAAGTCTCTGGTGTGGGACTTGAACCTACAACCTTCTGACTCAGGCGAGAGTGCTACCCACTGAGCCACAGCTGACACTGATTTGATATCCATAAATGCTAGGAACTCAGCAGCTTCCAGTGATGGTAAAATGAGGTTTTCAGGCCATGATTCAAGTAAATACATGCAAATAAGCTCAACTTACTTTGTCAGACGCTCACTGTGATTGAGGCGGAGCCAACCTATATTGCACAGGTGTAGGTTCCTGTTCACACCATTGTCAGGGGTTTCCCCTTCATGCAATCCACAAGTCACTCGTGGAAGAGGAGGTTTTGAAGTTAGAGGTCAATCTGCTTATTTTCCTTGGGCAAAGTTCAAGGAATTGTAAAGCACACTCCTTGAACAAGGCATTCAGTGACTTAGTGCAATCAGTAAGAGTCTATAGTGGGATTAGAGCTGCCCAGGCATTAGTGACCCAATTTTTAAAAATATTTCAATTAATCTCATTGGGAACATGATATGCTGGGTTGGGGTGGAAGATAGTGACTGCTGCAAATAGACTGCTACATTTAAATCACTGTTGGCTAAAATTAAAGCTCATGGAATTGAAGCCAAATTATTGACTTGGTCAGGAGACAGAGAGTAGGGATAATGGGTATGTACTCGATTTGGAAGGAAATTTTATTTTCTTTATTTGTTCTTGGGATGTGGGCATCGCTGGCAAGCCCAGCAATTATTACCCATCCCTAATTGCCCTTGAGAAGGTGGTGGTGAGCCGCCGCCTTGAACCGCTGCAGTCCGTGTGGTGAAGGTACTCCCACAGTGCTGTTAGGGAGGGAATTCCAGGATTTTGACCCAGCGATGATGAAGGAACGGCGATATACTTCCAAGTCAGGATGGCGTGTGACTTGGAGGGGAACTTGCAGGTGTTGGAGTTCCCAAACGCCTGCTGCTCTTGTCCTTCTAGGTGGTAGAGGTCGCGGGTTTGGGAGATGCTGCAGTGCATCTTGTAGATGGTACACACTGCAGCCACGGTGAGCTGGTGGTGGAGGGACTGAATGTTTAAGGTGGTGGATGGGGTGCCAATTAAGCGGGCTGCTTTGTCCTGGATGTTCTTGTGTTGTTGGAGCTGCACTCATCCGGGCAAGTGGAGAGTATTCCATCACACTCCTAACTTGTGCCTTGTAGATGGTGGAAAGGCTTTGGGGAGTCAGGAGGTGAAACATTCACCGCAGAATACTCAGCCTCTGACCTGCTCTTGTAGCCTCAGGATGTATATGGATGGTCCCGTTAAGTTTCTGGTCAATGGTGACCCCCAGGATGTTGATGGTGGGGGATTCGACGATGGTAGTTCCATTGAATGTCATGGGGCGGAGTTTAGGCTCTCTTTTTGGAGATGGTCATTGCCTGTCACTTGCGTGGCGCGAATGTTACTTGCCTGAATGTTGTCCGGGACTTGCTGCATGCGGGCATAGACTGCTTCATTATCTGAGGAGTTGTGAATGGAACTGAACACGGTGCAATCATCAGCGAACATCCTCACTTCTGACCTTATGATGGAGGGAAGGTCATTGATGAAGCAACTGAAGATGGTTGGGCCTAGGACACTGCCCTGAGGAACTGTAGTAGTGATATCCTGGGGCTGTGATTATTGGCCTCCAGCAATCACAACCATCTTCCTTTGTGCTACGTATGACTCCAGCCATTGGAGAGTTTTCCCCCTGATTCCCATTGACTTCAATTTTACTAGGGCTCCTTGATGCCATACTTGGTAAAATGATGACTTAATGTCAAGGGCAGTCACTCTCACCTCACCTCACCTCTGGAATGCAGCTCTTTTGTCCATGTTTGGACCAAGGCTGTAATGAGGCTGGAGCTGAGTGGCCCTGGTGAAACCGAAACTGAGCATCGGTGAGCAGGTTATTGGTGAGTAAGTGCCGCTTGATAGCACTGTCGATGACACCTTCCATCACTTTACTGATGATTGAGAGTAGACTGATGGGGCGGCAATTGGCCAGATTGGATTTGTCCTGCTTTTTGTGGACAGGACATACCTGAGCAGTTTTCCACATTGTCAGGTAGATGCCAGTGTTGTAGCTCTACTGGAACAGCTTGGCTAGAGTCATGGCTAGTTCTGGAGCGCAAGTCTTCAGCACAACAGCCGGGATGCTGTCAGGGACCATAGTCTTTGCTGTATCCAGTGCGCTCTGCTGTTTCTTTATCACGTGGAGTGAATCGAATTGGTTGAAGACTGACTCTGTGATGGTGGGGACCTCAGCAGGAGGCCGAGATGGATCATTCACTCGGTACTTCTGGCTGAAGGTGGTTGCAGTCGCTTCAGCCTTAACTTTTGCAATCGTGCTGGATTCCACCATCATTGAGGATGGATATTCATGGCGCCTCCTACTCCTGTTAGTTGTTTAATTGTCCACCACCATTCGCGTCTGGATGTGGCAGGACTGCAGAGCTTGGATCTGATCCTCTGATTGTGAGATCGTTTAGTTCTGGCTATAGCATGCTGCTTAGCATGTATGCAGTCCTGTGTTGTAGCTTCACAGGTTGGCACTTCATTTTTAGGTGTGTCTGGTACTCCTACTGAGATGCTCTTCTACACTCCTCATTGAACCAGGGTTGGTCTCCTGGCTTGATGGTAATGGTAGAGTGAGGGACATGCCGGGCCATGAGGTTACAGATTGTGGTGGAATACAATTCTGCTGCTGCTGATGGCCCACAGCGCCTCATGAATGCCCAGTTTTGAGCTGCTAGATTGGTTCTGAATCTGTCCCCTTTAGCATAGTGGTAGTGCCACACAACACCATGGAGGGTGTCAAAAGTGTGAAGATGGGACTAAGGACTGTATGGCAGTCACTGCTACCAATACTGTCATGGACAGATGCATCTACAACAGGTAGATTGGTGAGGACGAGGTCAAGTACATTTTTCGTGTTGGTTCTATCACCACCTGCCGCAGGCCCAGTCTAGCAGTCTTTCTGGAATTTTCAGTCAGTCTACTGGAATTTTTTGAGGATGTAACTGGTAGAATAGATAAGGGAGAACCAGTGGATGTGTGTATTTGGACTTTCAGAAGGCTTTCAATAAGGTCCCACATAAGAGATTAGCGTGCAAAGTTAAAGCACATGGGATTGGGGGTAAGGTACTGACTTGGATAGAGAACTGGTTGGCAGACAGGAGCAAAGAGTTGGAATAAACGGGTTCTTTTTCCGAGTGGCAGGCAGTGACTAGTGGGGTACCGCAGGGATCGGTGCTAGGACCCCAGTTATTCACAATATATATTAATGATCTAGACGAGGGTACTAGATGTAATATCTCCAAGTTTGCAGATGACACAAAGCTGGGTGGGCGTGTGTGCTGTGAGGAGGATGCAGAGAAACTCCAGTATGATTTGGACAGGTTGGGTGATTGGGCAGATGCATGGCAGATGCAGTATAATGTGGATAAATGCGAGGTTATCCACTTTGGTGGCAAAAACAGGAAGGCAGATTATTATCTGAACGGCAATAGATTGGGAAAAGGGGGAAGTGCAACGAGACCTGGGTGTCCTTGTGCACCAGTCGCTGAAGGTAAACATGCAGGTGCAGCAGGTGGTTAAGAAGGCAAATGGTATGTTGGCCTTCATAGCGAGAGGATTCGAGTACAGGAGCAAGGATGTCTTGCTGCAGTAGTACAGGGCCTTGGTGAGACCACATCTTGAGTATTGTGTGCAGTTTTGGTCGCCTTATCTGAGGAAGGATGTTCTTGCCATGGAGGGAGTGCAGCGAAGATTCACCAAACTGATACCTGGGATGGCAGGAATGACGTATGAAGAGAGATTGGGTCGATTGGGCTTGTATTCGCTAGAGTTTAGAAGAATGAGAGGGGATCTCATTGAAACTTATAAAATTCTAACAGGGCTAGACAGATTAGATGTTCCCGATGGCGGGAGGTAGTCCAGAACCAGGGGTCACAGTCTAAGGATAAGGGGTAAGCCATTTAGGACTGAGATGAGGAGGAATTGCTTCACCCAGAGAGTGGTGAACCTGTGGAATTCTCTACCACAGAAGACAGTTGAGGCCAATTCATTAAATATATTCAAGAAGGAGTTGGATGTATTTCTTAAGGCTAAAGGGATATGGGGAGAAAGCAGGGACAGGGTACTGAATTTGGATGATCAGCCATGATCTCATTAAATGGCAGAACAGGCTCAAGGGGCCGAATGGCCTACTCCTGCTCCTATGTTTCTAGCAGCTCGGTCAGTAGTGGTGTTACCGAGCAACTCTTGGTGATGGACATTGAAGTCCCCGCACCAGAGTACATTCTGTGCCCTTGCTACCCTCAGTGCTTCTTCCAAGAGGTGTTCAACATGGAGGAGTACTGATTCATCAGCTGAGGGAGACCAGTAGGTGGTAATTAGCAGGAGGTTTCCTTGTCCATGCTTGACCTTCAGGGGGTCTGGGTTCAATGTTGAGAACTCGCAGGGCCACACCCACCTGACTATGCCTCCTACTCTGGTGGGTCTGTTGGGACAGAACATACCCAGGGATGGTGATGGATGAGTCTGGGATGTTGGGTGAAAGGTATGATTCTGTGAGTATGGCTATATCAGACTGTTACTTCACCAGTCTGTGGGATAGTACTCACAAGTCCCCAGATGTTAGCAAGGGCTCTGTGTGCTTTTGTCATGTCCAGTTTTATCATTGTTATTCTTGCAAAGGGCAGTTAAGAGTCAAGTATAAACCAGGTAAGGACAGCAGAGTTCCTTTCCTGAAGAACAAGGTTTTTAATGACAAACCAGTATCATTGGTTTTTTACTATTTTTTTTTTTAATTCCAGATTTATTTAATTAACTGAATTTAAATTCCCCAGCTGCTATGGTGGGATTTGAACTCATGTCTGCTAGATCATTAGTTCAGGCCTCCGGATTACTAGTCCAGTAACTTAACCGCTATGCTACCATACCCTCTACCTTGCTCTGTAGTGGTGTCCCACAAGGATCTGTGCTGGGGCCTCAACTATTTACTATATTAATGATTTAGATAACGCAATAGAGAGCCTTCTATCCAAGTTTGTCGATAACACAAACATTGGTGGTATTGTAAGTAGCGTAGGCGGGAGCATAAAATTGCAAAGGGACATTGATTTGATAGAGGTGTTCAAAATCATGAGGACAGAGTAGATAGAGAGAAACTGTTCCCATTGGCAGAAGGGTCAAGAACCAGAGGATACAGATTTAAGGTGATTGGCAAAAGAACCAAAGGCGACGTAAGAAAAAACTATTTACGCAGCGAGTGGTTATGATCTGGAATGCACTGCCTGAAAGGGTGGTGGAGGCAGACTCAATCTTATCTTTTAAAAGGGAGTTGGATAAGTATCTGAAGAAAAAAAAATTGCAGGGCTACGGGGGAAAGGACAGGGGAGTGGGACGAGCTGAGAGCCGGCATGGGCTCGACAGGCCGAATGGCCGCCATCTGTGCTGTAACCATTCTATGATTCTATGATTAAGTGAATGAGCAAAACTGCGGCAGATGGATTTAAAAACAGGTAAGTGTGAGTTCATCCATTTTGGACCAAAAAAGGATAGATCCGAGTCTTTTTTAAATGGTTAAAAGCTAGGAACAGTGGAGGTCCAAAGAGATTTACGGGCCCATATACACAGATCACTAAAATGTAGTGGTCGGGTACAAAAATAATCAAAAAGGCAAATGGAATATTGGCCTTTATAATTAGAAGGCTGGAATATCAAAGGGAGAAGTTTTGCTACAGCTATACAAAGTCCTGGTCAGAAAAGTACAGTACTGGAAAACATTGCATTTCATATAGCTGGTCCCAAAAAAATAATACCTCAATCATAAGAACATAAGAAATAGGAGCAGGAGTAGGCCATTCAGCCCTTCGAGCCTGCTCTGCCATTTAATAAGATCATGGCTGATCTTCTACCTCAACTCCACTTTCCTGCACTGTCCCCATATCCCTTAATGATTCCCTTAATATCCAAAAATCTATCGATCTCTGCCTTGAATATACTCAACGACTGAGCATCCACAGCCCTCTGGGGTAGAGAATTCCAAAGATTCACCACCCTCTGAGTGAAGAAATTTCTCCTCATCTCCTTATTCTGAGACTGTGATCCCTGGTTCTAGACTCCCCAGCCAGGGGAAACATCCTCCCTGCATCTACCCTGTCAAGCCCTGTAAGAATTTTGTATGTTTCAATGAGATCACCTCTCATTCTTCTAAACTCTAGAGAATGTAAGCCTAGTCTACTCAATCTCTCCTCATAGGACAATCCCCCCATCCCAGGAATCAGTCTGGTGAACCTTTGTTGCACTCCCTCTATGGCAAGTATATCCTTCCTTAGGTAAGGAGACCAAAACTGTTCACAATACACCAGGTGTGGTCTCATCAAGGCCCTATATAATTGCCGTGAGATGTCTTTACTCTTATACTTAAATCCTTTTGTAATAAAGGCCAACATACCATTTGCTTTCCTAATTGCTTGCTGTACCTGCATATTAATTTTCAGCAATTCAAGTACAAGGACACCCAGGTCCCTCTGAACACCAACATTACCCAATGTCTCACCATTTAAAAAATACCCTACTTTTCTATTTTTCCCACCAAAGCGGATAACTTCACATTTCTCCACATTATATTCCATTTGCCATGTTCTTGCCCACTCCCTTAACCTATCTATATCCTTCTGCAGCCTCTTTGCATCCTCCTCACAACTTACATTCCCACCTAGCTTTGTATCATCAGTAAACTTGGATATATTACATTTTGTCGCCTCATCCAAATCATTGATATAGATTATAAAGAGCTGAGGCCCAAGCACTGATCCTTGCAGTACCCCATTAGTTAAAGCCTGCCAACCCGAAAATGACCCGTTTATTCCTACTCTGTTTTCTGTCCGTTAACCAATCCTTAATCCATGCTAGTATATTACCCCCAATCCCATGAGCCCTAATTTTGTTTAATAACCTCTTTTGTGGCACCTTGCAGGTGCAGCAGGCGGTTAAGAAGGCAAATGGTATGTTGGCCTTCATAGCGAGAGGATTCGAGTACAGGAGCAAGGATGTCTTGCTGCAGTTGTACAGGGCCTTGGTGAGACCACACCTTGAGTATTGTGTGCAGTTTTGGTCGCCTTATCTGAGGAAGGATGTTCTTGCCATGGAGGGAGTGCAGCGAAGATTCACCAGACTGATACCTGGGATGGCAGGAATGACGTATGAGGAGAGATTGGGTTGATTAACATAGAAACATAGAAAATAGGTGCAGGAGTAGACCATTCGGTCCTTCGAGCCTGCACCACCATTTAATGCATTCATGGCTGAACATGCTATCTCAGTACCCCATTCCTGCTTTTTCGCCATACCCCTTGATCCCCCTAGTTGTGAGTATTATATCTAACTCCCTTTTGAATATATTTAGCGAACTGGCCTCAACAACCTTCTGTGGTAGAGAATTCCACAGATTCACCACTCTCTGGGTGAAGAAGTTCCTCCTCATCTCAGTCTTAAATGGCTTCCCCTTTATCCTTAGACTGTGACCCCTGGTTTTAGTTTTCCCTAACATTGGAAACATTCTGCCCGCATCTAATTTGTCTAAACCAGTCAGGATTTTAAACATCTCTATAAGATCTCCCCTCATTCTTCTGAACTCCAGAGGATACAAGTTCAGTTGATCCAGTCTTTCTTGATATGTCAGTCTGGCCATCCCAGGAATCAATCTAGTGAACCTTTGTTGCACTCCCTCAATAGC
This sequence comes from Squalus acanthias, assembly GCA_030390025.1. Classification (NCBI taxonomy): domain Eukaryota; kingdom Metazoa; phylum Chordata; class Chondrichthyes; order Squaliformes; family Squalidae; genus Squalus; species Squalus acanthias. Next base: position 51,118,937 of record CM059426.1, read on the forward strand.
AAGAATGTCCTTCCTCAAGTTAGGAGACCAAAACTGCACACAATACTCCAGGTGTGGCCTCACCAAGGCCCTGTACAACTGTAGCATCACCTCCCTACTCCTGTACTCAAATCCCCTTGCTATGAAGGCCATCATGCCATTTGCTTTCTTGACTGCCTGCTGCACTTGCCTTCCCACCTTCAGTGACTGATGTACCATGACGCCCAGGTCTCGTTGCACCTCCCCTTTCCCTAATCTGCCACCATTCAGGTAATAGTCTGCCTCCCTATTTTTACCACCAAAGTGGATAACCTCACATTTATCCACATTGTACTTCATCTGCCATACATTTGCCCATTCACCCAACCTGTCCAAGTCACTCTGTAGCCTCCTAGCATCCTCCTCATTGTTCACACTGCCTCCCAATTTAGTGTCATCCGCAAATTTGGAGATATTACAATTAATCCCTTCGTCCAAATCATTAATATATAATGTAAACAGCTGGGGCCCCAGCACCGAACCCTGCGGTACCCCGCTGGTCACTGCCTGCCATTCTGAAAAGTACCCATTTACTCCTACTCTTTGTTTCCTGTGTGCCAACCAGTTCTCAATCCACATCAACACATTACCCCCAATCCCATGTACTTTAACTTTGCACACCAATCTCTTGTGTGGGACCTTGTCAAAGGCCTTCTGAAAGTCCAAATACACCACATCTACTGGTTCCCCCTGTCCACCCTATTGGAAACATCCTCAAAAAATTCCAGAAGATTTGTCAAGCATGATTTCCCTTTCACAAATCCATGCTGACTTGGACCTATCATGTCGCCACTTTCCAAATGGTCTGTTATGACATCTTTAATAATTGATTCCATCATTTTACCCACCACCGATGTCAGGCTGACCGGTCTATAATTCCCTGCTTTCTCCCTCCCTCCTTTTTTAAAAAGAGGGGTTACATTAGCCACCCTCCACTCCTTCCGAACTGATCCAGAGTCTAAGGAATGTTGGAAAATGATCGTCAATGCATCCACTATTTCCAAGGCCACCTCCTTAAGTACTCTGGGATGCAGACCATCAGGCCCTGGGGATTTATCAGCCTTCAGTCCCATCAATTTCCCCAACACCTTTTCCCGACTGATAAGGATTTCCCTCAGCTCCTCCCTCTTACCAGATCCTTTGATCTCTTTTATTTCCGGAAGGTTGTTTGTGTCCTCCACAGTAAACACCGAACCAAAGTACTTGTTCAATTGATCTGCCATTTCTTTGTTCCCCATTATGACTTCCCCTGTTTCTGACTGCAGGGGACCTACGTTTGTTTTTACTAACCTCTTTCTTTTTACATATTTAATTGGGCTTATATTCGCTGAAGTTCAGAAGAATGAGAGGGGTTCTCATTGAAACTTATAAAATTCTAACAGGACTAGACAGACTAGATGCAGAAAGGATGTTCCCGATGGCGGGGGAGTTCAGAACCAGGGGTCTAAGGATAAGGGGTAAGCCATTTAGGACTGAGTTGAGGAGGAATTTCTTCACCCAGAGAGTGGTGAACCTGTGGAATTATCTACCACAGAAGGCAGTTGAGGCCAATTCATTAAATATATTCAAGAAGGAGTTAGATATATTTCTTAAGGCTCAAGGGATATGGGGAGAAAGCAGGGACAGGGTACTGAATTTGGATGATCAGCCATGATCTCATTAAATGGCGGAGCAGGCGCGAGGGGCCGAATGGCCTACTCCTGCTCCTATCTTCTATGTTTCTATGTTATCGAATGCTTTCTGAAAATCCAAATATACTACATCCACTGGTTCACCCTTATCTATCCTGCTAGTTACAACCTCAAAAAACTCTTAACAGATTTGTCAAACATGATTTCCCTTTCATAAATCCGTGTTGACTCTGCCCAATCCTATTATTATTTTCTAAGTGCCCTGTTACCATGTCGTTAATAATAGATTCTAGCATTTTTCCTACTACTGATGTCAGGCTAACTGGTCTGTAGTTCCCCGTTTTCTCACTCCCTCCTTTCTTAAATAGAATAGGGGTTATATTTGCTACCTTCCAATCCGCGGAAGTTCCAGAATCTATGGAATTTTGGAAGCTGTCTACCAATGCACCCACTATCTCTATAGCCAACTCTTTTAAAACCCTAGGATGTAGGCCGTTTATCGATTTATCGGCTTTCAGTTCCATTAATTTCTCCAGTACTATTTACTTACTAATATTAATTTCTTTCAGTTCCTCATTCTCACTAGACCTTTGGTTCCCCATTATTTCCGGGATGTTTTTGCGTCTTCTTCCGTGAAGACAGACACAAAGTATTTGTTTAATTTCTCTGCCATTTCCTTATTCCCCATTATAATTTCTCCTGTCTCACCCTGTAAGGAACCCATGTTTACTTTCGGTAATCTTTTCCTTTTTAGATACCTGTAGAAGCTTTTACAGTCTGTTTTTATGTCTCTAGCTAGTTTACTCTCATATTCTATTTTCTGTTTCTTTATAAATTTCTTGGTCCTCCTTTGCTGAATTCTAAAATCCTACGAATCCTCAGGCTTACTACTCTTTTTGGCAACATTATAGGCCTCTTCCTTTAATCTAATACTATCTTTAATTTCTCTTGTAGCCAAGGGTGGACCATTTTTCCCCATGATGTTTTTATTCCTTAAGGGAATGTATATTCGTTGCGAATTATGAATTATTTATTTAAATGTTTGCCATTGCCTTTCTACTGTCATATACATAGATACATAGATACATAGAAGATAGGAGCAGGAGTAGGCCATCCGGCCCTTCGAGCCTGCTCCGCCATTTAAGGAGATCATGGCTGATCCTCCAATTCAGTATCCCGTCCCCGCCTTCTCTCCGTAACCCTTAACCCCTTTTGCCTGTAGAAATACATCTAATTCCCTCTTAAATATATTTAATGAGCTGGCGTACACTGCCCTCTGTGGCAATGAGTTCCACAGGTTCACCACCCTCTGAGTGAAGAAATTCCCCCTCATTTCTGTCCTAAATGGTTTAGCCCTTATCCTTAAATTATGTCCTCTAGTTCTGTTCTCACCCGCCAAGGGAAACATTCCTTCTGCATCTAGTCTGTCTAGACCTGTCAGAATTTTATACACTTCTATGAGGTCCCCTCTCAATCTTCTAAACTCCAGTGTGTACATCCCTAAACTACATAGTCTCTCCTCATAGGTCAATCCCGCCATTCCTGGTATCAGCCTGGTGAATCGCCGCTGCACCCCCTCCATGGCAAGAACATCTTTCCTCAGATGAGGCGACCAAAACTGTACACAGTACTCGAGGTGTGGTCTCACCAGTGCCCTGTACAGCTGCAGCAAGGTATCCCTGTTCCTGTATTCCAACCCTTTTGCTATGAAGGCCAGCATACCGTTTGCCTTCTTGATCGCCTGTTGCACCTGCATGCTCGCCTTCAGTGACTGGTGTACAAGAACACCCAGGTCTCTCTGTACTTCCCCCTCTCCCAATTTATTGCCATTTAAATAATAATTTGCCCTCCCGTTCCTGCACCCAAGGTGGATAACTTCGCACTTGTCCACATTATAGTGCATCTGCCATTTATCCGCCCAATCTTTTAATCTAGTTTCCCAACCTACCTTAGCCAACTCTCCTCTCATACCTACATAGTTTGCTTTGTTCAGGTTTAGGACCCTAGTTTCAGGCTTAACTAAATCACTCTCAAACTCAACATAAAATTCTATCATATTATGATCACTGCTCCCCAGAGGCTCCTTTACTACAAGGTTAATTATCCCTGTCTCATTGCGCAATACTAGATCTAAAATAGCCAATTCCTTAGTAGGGAAACTATCTTAAATGCATTCCATGAACTCTTCCTCTGCACTATTACTGCAAATTTGGTTTGCCCAGTTTATATGTAAGTTAAAGTCCCCCATGATTACCGTATTACCCATTACATGCATCTCTAATTGCCTGATTTATTCTCTGCCCGACACTACAACTACTGTTAGGGGGCCTATAAACCACGCCCTCTAGTGTTTTTTGCCCCTTGTTGTTTCTTAGCTCCACCCAAACTGATTCTACATTTTATTTTTCTGAGCCAAGATTGACTCAGAGACTCAGGTCCTGAATTTAAACAAGGGGAATTATGATGCCATTAGACGGGAACTGAGTAGGTCTGATTGGACAACGTTCCTGGGAGGACTGGAGGTAGATAAACAATGGCAAGCATTTAAAGATAGAATGACAAAATTGCAAAAATTGTTTATACCAATCTGGCATAAAAGGAAATCTAAAAAGGTGACTCAACCGTGGATAACAGGGGAAATTAGAGACAGCATAAAATCCAAAGATAGGGCGTATAAAATAGCCAAAAAACGCGCCAGAGCGGAAGATTGGGAACAGTTTAAGATAGAGCAAAGGAGGGCAAAGGGCTTAATCAAGAAGGGCAAAATAGCTTACGAAAGCAAGCTGGCGGAAAATATAAAAACTAACTCCAAAAGCTTTTATAAGTATATCAAGAGGAAAAGACTGGTGAAAACCAAAGTTGGTCCATTGCAGTCAGATACGGGGGAATATATAATGGGAAATAAGGAAATGGCAGACCAACTAAATGCATACTTTGGGTCAGTCTTTACGAAGGAAGACACAAAAAACCTCCCTGGGATATCGGGAAAAATAGGGACATTGGCAAAGGAGGAACTGACGCAAATCAATATCTCTAAGGATATGGTGTTAAGGAAGCTAAAGGGATTGAAGGCGGACAAATCCCCAGGGCCTGATAACATGCATCCTAGGGTACTGAAGGAGGTGGCCCTAGAGATAGCGGATGCACTAAGCATGATTTTTCAGAATTCATTAGACTCGGGAACAGTGCCCATGGATTGGAGGGTAGCTAACGTTACCCCACTATTCAAAAAGGGGGGTAGGGAAAAAGCAGGTAATTACAGACCTGTAAGCCTTACATCAGTTGTGGGCAAAATGCTGGAGTCCATCATTAAGGATGAAATAGCCGAGCACTTAGCAAATGGGGACAGGATAGGACAGAGTCAACATGGATTTACAAAGGGTAAATCGTGCTTGACTAATCTATTGGAATTTTTTGAGGGAGTAACTGGTAAAATAGATGGGGGAGAGCCAGTAGATGTGGTGTACCTGGACTTCCAAAAGGCCTTCGATAAGGTCCCACATAAAAGATTAGCATGGAAAATTGAAGCTCATGGGATAAAGGGGAAAGTATTGACGTGGATAGAGAACTGGCTGTCAGATAGAAAACAGAGAGTTGGAATAAACGGCTCATTTTCTGAATGGCAGGCAGTAACAAGTGGGGTACCACAGGGATCTGTCCTGGGTCCCCAGCTGTTCACAATTTATATTAATGACCTGGATCAGGGAGTCGAATGCAGCATTTCCAAATTTGCAGACGACACTAAACTAGGAGGGGGGGTGGGCTCAGAGGAGGAGACCAGGAAGCTCCAGAGCGATTTGGACAGACTGGGTGATTGGGCGGATAAATGGCAGATGCACTATAATGTGGACAAGTGCGAAGTTATCCACCTTGGGTGCAGGAACGGGAGGGCAAATTATTATTTAAATGGCAATAAATTGGGAGAGGGGGAAGTACAGAGAGACCTGGGTGTTCTTGTACACCAGTCACTGAAGGCGAGCATGCAGGTGCAACAGGCGGTCAAGAAGGCAAACGGTATGCTGGCCTTCATAGCAAAAGGGTTGGAATACAGGAACAGGGATACCTTGCTGCAGCTGTACAGGGCACTGGTGAGACCACACCTCGAGTACTGTGTACAGTTTTGGTCGCCTCATCTGAGGAAAGATGTTCTTGCCATGGAGGGGGTGCAGCGGCGATTCACCAGGCTGATACCAGGAATGGCGGGATTGACCTATGAGGAGAGACTATGTAGTTTAGGGATGTACACACTGGAGTTTAGAAGATTGAGAGGGGACCTCATAGAAGTGTATAAAATTCTGACAGGTCTAGACAGATTAGATGCAGAAGGAATGTTTCCCTTGGCGGGTGAGAACAGAACTAGAGGACATAATTTAAGGATAAGGGCTAAACCATTTAGGACAGAAATGAGGGGGAATTTCTTCACTCAGAGAGTGGTGAACCTGTGGAACTCATTGCCACAGAGGGCAGTGTACGCCAGCTCATTAAATATATTTAAGAGGGAATTAGATATATTTCTACAGGCAAAAGGGGTTAAGGGTTACGGAGAGAAGGCGGGGACGGGATACTGAATTGAAGGATCAGCCATGATCTCATTAAATGGCGGAGCAGGCTCGAAGGGCCGGATGGCCTACTCCTGCTCCTATCTTCTATGTATCTATGTAAGATCCTTTCTGTCTACTGTCTTTATTCCCTCCTTTATCATCAGGGCTACCCCTCCTCCTTTTCCATTCTGCCTGTCTCTTCTAAAAGTCATATATCCTGGAATATTTAGTTCCCAACCTTGGTCCCTCTGCAACCACGTCTCTGTAATGGCTATTAAATCAAATCCATTTATAGTACCTTTAGCTTTAATATTTTTCTATTTTTCCCTGATGTCACTTTAGTCACTGGTGCCCTATTACCTTTATTAATCTCTCTGTTCCTTCCTGACCCACACTGCTTATCTTTACCCAGATCACTACTCTGCTCTACAGCCTTGACATTTCTCTTACTGCTTTAGAATTTACCGTTTCCTGAATCCTCCCATCCCCCTCCCCCCGTTTCATTAGTTTAAAGCCCTATCTACTGCCCTAGTTATTCGATTCGCCAGGACACTGGTCCCAGCCCGGTTTAAGTGGAACCTGTCCCAATGGAACAGCTCCCTCTTTCCCCAATAATGATGCCAGTATCCCAAGAGTCGAAAATCACCCATTTATATGGTGGTAGAAATTGAACCATATGCCCATTTTATGGGCGTAAAACAGACACAACAAGGCTTAGCTTTGGGGACCAATGTCTTGTGCCCCAAGAATGCCTGAATAACGTCCCACCTGAAATTGGTTCGGGCCATTTTTCCGGAGCCCAGGCCGACCACCCAAAGCAGGCATTAGACCCTTGTATATGCTAATAAAGGCCGCAACAGCTGTTTTATGACCCCTCGGAGAAATTGGGCTGCACTTAGTGGAGCAGGTGCCCATGCAGCACCAATTCTGAGCCCAAAAGTGCACCCAGATGAATCTTTACCCTGTTGTCTTTTGCTGAGACATTAAACTGAGGCTGAGCGAGGTGTGCAGACAGAGGCCGTGACTGAGGTGCCGAGTCCCAGAGAGCACGATGCAGTTTATGTTGCTTTTTATTTGTCAGGAGAAACTTTGACTGCAAAAATAGTATGTTCCCCTCTCAGACAAAGAGAAGAAAAAAAATTACAAGGGAGCTGGTTCAGACAGTCTTGGCTCACAAAATTAAGATGTGCAGCTTTTTGGAATGGAGAGACCTGAATATTGTATGTAAAAGGTTGCAATTCTAACATTCAATTTTAGCTCTGGTTTGTACACACTATTACTGCAGTAATGAGCTGCTTTTTTCACTTCTCTAAATTGTTACTGAGTACAATTATTGAAGAGCAAATGATCCTTAAGTAAAAGGAATGTAAGTGAAGTAAATTTAAAAATACATTGATGGAGATACCAACTTTTTGTTAAAAAAATGGTAGGTATATACTTTCAATAATAACTTTCAAAAGGAAATTGGATAAATACTTGAAGGGGAAAAAATTGCAGGAGTGCAGGGAAAGGGCAGGGGAGTAGGACTAATTGGAGAGCTCTTTCAAAGAGCCGGCACAGGTACGATGGGCCAAATGGCCTCTGCTATATCATTCTATGATTCTATGATTCCATCTGCCTGTTCCAGTAGAAGCAAAAGATCCCATGGCATAATTTGAAGAAGAGCAGATTCCTTCTGGTGTCCTGACCAACATTCTGTCCTTATCTAACATCAGCAAAGCAGATTTATTTCATTTATTGGATCTTGCTGAGTGCAATTTGGCTGCCACGTTTGCTTACATAACAACAAAGGTAGTTAATTGAATGAAAGGCTGCCTGCCATGTGGAGAAATCCTCACACATTTACTAAGCATTACTGTCTAGATTTAGCTGCAGCACGTGACAATGCCTTTGACAGTTTTGTCCTAATAGGTGGTGTTATGGCTCCTACACAGGGACCCTGTTCTCCTAATTTTGTGCTCCTACATATTGAAGATGTGGCATTAAGAAGAAAGTTAAATTATCTACCTGGCAGATACATTTTTATTCTCTGAACGATGTGCAATCTCCACATCACAATCCCAGTCTTACAGGGTTTTTTTTTTAGTTGGGGCTATTACTTCGTTTTTGAGTTTAGCTTCAGGTAAAAATGAACTGGTGCAATAGTACTGGGCATTATATAATATCTGCAGTGTCATGACAATGTTTCAAGGTGTTTCTCTACATTACAACAGTGACTGCACTTCAAAAGTACTTCATTGGCTGTGAAGCACTTTGGTGGGTCCTGAGGTCATGAGAGACGCTATATAAAATACAAGCTCTTTCTTTCTAATATTTAGCATGTGATTTCTCCATATCCTAGAAGGCTAGGCTATACTTCGACAGTGTTTGGAGAATGCAGATCATTCGAAGAATGAATACAATGTACCAGGTAGATATTCTATTTTTCTTCAGTGGCAATTTTTTGGAGTAATGTACCTAGAAAAGTAATGGAGACAAAAAACATCAGGGTTAAGCAAAATATAATTAGATGCTTTGATGGGAGAGTTAGTGTACTAGAGAAATAAGCTTTGATGGACCGAATGGCCTTTTTTCATCTTTGAATTTCTCACTTTTTTTGTAGATTAAGCTTTTGAAGCAGATATTTAACTTATTTTACACATGACGATCATGGTAGTCTGCCCTAAAATGCGATCAAATTAGCTTGTCACGCTCAAGGCCACAAAATTGCCCTCTCCTTAAAAGTCTACTGCCACATTCTACAGATAGCAAAAAAAAAGCTTAAAATGTCAGATTCAATTGTTGACATCCGTATTAATTTACAAAAGCTGCATTACAGTTCCCAGGGAAATGTTGACATTTTACCTTGTATGTCAAAGCTCATTCTGAAGCTACAAACATTTTATGTTAATCATTTCCCCATACAGTCACAAACTGCACGCTAACGTACAAAGGTCATCTGTCTTATTAAACTTGATCTTCACATTTTCTGCCTTCAGCATTTTTTAGCTGAAACAATTTCAGTCAGACTTTGACGTCCCATCAAGGTTACCTACTATGCAGACGGGAATAGTCTCTTAAATCTATTAAGTAACTGGATTATATGAGTTCCCTTTATTTCCCTGTCAGTCAAAAACTTATGCGAGCAAATATTGACAGCTTCAACATAAAACTTTTGACTGCAAGTTGTATTTTGTTGTAGAAGCTGAAGATGAATGCTTCATAATCTAAATGAACAAAAGGAAAGAACAACTTCAAACTGCTGCCAGAAATATATATATATATATATATATTACTTTTTAATATACACATTTGAGCTAACATACTGGTACAGGGTAAATTACTTACTTCCCTCAAAATAATCTTGTTTTAGTGGAAAAATATATAAATTAGATTCTATACCTATGAAGAGATTAGAGAAAAGGGATTTTTTCTCCTTAGAGCAGAGAAGGTTAAATGAGATTTAATAGAGGTGTTCAAAATTATGAGGGGTTTTGATAGAGTAGATAGGGAGAAACTGTTTCCACTGGCAGGAGGGTCAGTAACCAGAAGACACAGATTTAAGATAATTGGCAAAAATCCAGGGGGTTAATGAGGAGAATCTTTTTTTACGCAGCGAGTTGTTCTGATCTGGAATGCACTACTTAAAAAGGTGGTGGCAGCAGATTGAATAGTAACTTTCAAAAGGGGATTGGACAAATACTTGAAAAGGACAAATTTGTAGGGCTATGGGGGAAGAGCAGGAGAGTGGAACTCTTTGGATAGCTCCCTCAAAGAGCCACCACAGACACGATGGGCCAAATGGCTTCCTTCTGTGCGCAATAATTCTATGATTTCCAAAAATTAATCCACCAAATCATTATAAAAACATTTCATTCATATTTCTCCAGCAGAATTAAAATTAAAATTTATTTTACTTCCAATTAATCCATCAGAGCTTTCAAACAAGAGATTTTGTGTGTATATCTCATAAGCTATTTTAACTGTTTTTGTTCACTGCCTGAGTGACCTACTTTCTGAAAAATAATTTTTTTACAAGTCTCAGAAGGGGAAGTAAATTTTATATGTGAATTATGGATCGTGTTGTCATGAATATTTTAATTCTGTTTATCCCTCGAAGGAAAGCAGTTACAAAATCACACTAAATTCAGCATGATTAATATCTGCCTATAAGCTAATATAGCTCGTCGGTACAGTTGTTTGAATACAGATTTTCAACGCAGTCGTCATTTATATATACCTATTTATTTTCAGCTTTTTATATGAAATATGGCGGGGTCAAATGTAGTAAATTTTGATTTTCAATGTTTATCGGGTTACAATATAGTATAGTTACCAATAAATCCAATAGGGAATCCAGGAGCAACGTCTTTACCCAGAGAGTGGTTAGAATGTGGAACTCACTAACACAAGGAGTAGTTGAGGAGAATAGCACAGATGCCTTTAAGGGGAAGCTAGATAAACACATGAGAGAGAAAGGAATAAAAGAATATATTGATGGGGTTAGATGAAGAAGGGTGGGAGGAAAGCTCATGTGGAGCATAAACACCGGCATGGACCTGTTAGGCCAAATGGCCTGTTTGAAGGAACGACGATATATGTCCCAGTTAGGATGGTTTTTGACTTGGAGGGGGACTTATAGCTGATGGTGTTTCCATGCAGCTGCTGCCCTCCTCCTCCTAAGTAGTGGAGGTTGCGGATTTGGGAGGTGCTGCTGAAGAAGCCTTGGCGAGTTGCTGTGGTGCATCCTGTAGATAGTACACACTGCAGCCACGGTACGCCGGCCGGTGGTGGAGGGGGTGGATGTTTAGGCTGGTGGATGGGGTGCCGATCAAACAGACTGCTTTGCCCTGGATGGTGTTGAGCTTTTTGAGTGACGTAGCTGCACCTATCATGGCAAGTGGAGAGTATGTCTCAGCTGCGTGGTCCTGCGGAATCCAAACTGAGCATCTGTGTGCAAGTTATTGATGAGTAAATGCTGCTTGATAGCACTGTTGACGACTTCTTCCATCACTTTGCTGATGATTGGGTGTATACTGATAGGTAATTGGCCAGGTTGGATTTCATAGAATCATAGAATGTCCTGCTTTTTGTGAACAAGATATACCTGAGCAGTTTTCTACATTGTCGGGTAGATGCCAGTGTTGTAGCTGTGCTGGAGCTTAGCTAGTGGCGTGGCTAGTTCTAGAGCACAGGTCTTCAGCTGAGATGTTGTTCCACCCATAGCCTTTTCTGTGACCAGTGCACTCAGCTGTTTCTTGGTGTCACATGGAGTGAATCAAATTGGCTGCGCACTGGTGCAGGTGTGGACCTCATGAGGAGGCCTCTCGGCACATCTGGCTGAAGATGGTTACAAACGCTTTAGCCTTGTCTTTTGAACTCACGTACTGAGCTCTGCCATTATTGAGGATAGCAAGGTTCATGGAGCCTCCTCCTCCTATATACTGGTTGAAGGTTTTTCCCATTCATTTTAGGTTTTCATGTAGCTACTGATCAACGTTGTCATTTCTTTATATTTGCCATTCTTCACTTTTTCTACCGTCTGTCTGATTGATCTGGGCAATGCAGCTGACTGCTCCACATCTCTGATGTCACCTCCCATTTCTGCCATTGCAAAGAAGTATTCATTAGTGCACAGATCAATAAACTATTTGTGGGGGTAGTAGCTTTCATCAATCTATCTAGTTGTTTATTTCCTTTGGGAACAAGAATTTAGCTAAACTCATTGTTAAACAGAGTTTAGCAAATTGAGGGTGGAGTGCATCCTAGTGTATTAGTCTTTGGTAGGTTGGGACCCACTAGGGAAAGATGGAACTTACTCTAACCATGTGATGGCCATTTCTTAGGCCAACATACCAAGAGACTGACCTGGAGCTATGCATGATTTAATTAAATATTGCTGTCTTAACAGCTCAGGATGAGTATTTTTCGGTACTGTGCTGTACCTGAAAATATAGATCCTCAGGGTTTTATCAACAGTTTCTACATTTGTTGAGATGCTTGTATTTGTAGATGGAGCTTGAAGAAATGAAGTGGATTTCGTACTATAGGTGTGGTCTCCTTCATTCTTTGAAAGTTCAACCTTCACACAAAACTCCCTTCTGATCTACCTTTCATTTTATCTTCCTAAGGTGATGTGGGTTGGTGTAATCATTCACTGTAGATGTTTCATTGCCCTTGCTCAGAAGTTCAATGCTACCTCCTCCAATCAAAAGCCTGACAACTTAGGTCTTGAATGATATCTTCCAATTGGAGAGGGGTAGATCATCTGGCTGCAAAGGGTGCAAATTTCCAAAAGGAAAAATGTCAGCAGATGTTCTTGCCTGTGGGACAATGACGTCCGATGGATGCTGAACTTCTTTTAAAGAATGAGAAACACCTACTGTAGCTAACCTAACATTCTGGGTTCAGATGAATATACATTTGGTCTCACTTTGGCTGCATTCCTTTAGTCCAGCTGCTAGTACCGGATTTTGTTTAGGTCCACTCTTTATCTAGGACTAGAACCACTCCAGTCATTGGCAGCCCCAGGGTATTTGAACATGTTAAGGGGATAATATTGTGCAAGGCTCATTTATTTAGGTCATGATGTGGAGATGCCGGCGTTGGACTGGGGTGGACAAAAATGAGAAGTCGCACAACACCAGGTTATAGTCCAACAGATTTATTTAATTTTACTTAATTAAATAAATCTGTTGGACTATAACCTGGTGTTGTGCGACTTCTCATTTATTTAGGGACCTGGGTTTCTAGATGCAGACTCGGACGAGGAGGGATTTCTGCTCGGGGAAATCAAAACAGAAGGAAAAAACAGTATTACTGATTCCCAGCTGGATGACATTGAAGTGGTGTATACCATAGATATACAGCAACATATTCCATGTTACTGGCTGTTCAGTATTTATAATTCATTAAGATCTATGATCAAAATCAGTTGCCAGGAATTCCTCGGGGATCTCTAGGTCCGCCGCTGTAACTTCAGCGGAAGATCAGTGGAAGCCTGGGGGTACATTTTCAGCTTCAATGCATGGACGGTAGTCTGGTAGAGCGGATTGCCTGCCCATTATAGAACCCATCTGATGAGAATGAAAATTTACTTCCTCCGCCCTGTTTACGCAGTTTATACAGAGTTTCCACTGACCATCCACCGAAGTGATGGCGGCTGGGTCGGGAGAAGTCCCGAGAAAATTCCTAGTGAGTGTCTTCCTTATTACTGTTGAATGCAGAAAATTTTAATTCATTCAAACTTCAAATAGTGTGAGTTGCACTGCTATTTATCACAATATCAGAATAAGGTTAATGCCTGGATTTTGCGGTAAGAATAACGGTGACAGCGCTCACCATTATTAAGGAGTAAATTGGACAGCAACTTCCAGCGTCCGCACATGCGCAGTTAAACACGGAAATTAAGAAGTTGTTGTCCGAGTTGCCCTGCTCCTCCACAAGCTTTGCTCTAGCAGTATCTCACCAAGAGACTCGACATTTAAATACATGCAACAGAGTGAAGTTGTGGTACTTGCCCACTAGACACCCACTAAACACGGCAGAAAAAGTTAGGGCTTGTCCATTCAAGCATAAGTGAAATTTTAACGGTGTGATAAGTCTTAATTACGGTCAAACAACCTCTCTGGCACTGAAAACTTACTTTTACAAGTGTGGATTCTCATTTCTTTAGATTTTAATTATTGTGGAAGATTTAAAAAAAATTAAAATGAGAACAATTTTTTTAACTTTTTCTTTCTGTCTCTGTGATCTCTCTTTCTTAATCCCATCTTTTTCCCTCTCTTTATTTTGCTTTCTGTGCATTATTTTACATTGCATTAAATATTCTAACTTAGACTTTGTGTGTCTTAGCAAGAATTCTTCAATCTGATTGGCTGAGGAGACATGCCATTGCTTGCTTAATTCACACTGGTCCCAGATCCCCTGCATGTCATAGTGTGCAGTGTGGAGTGTAAAAGCCCACAGAAAGTCTGTGGGCAAGTGTAAGTGTAATGAACAGCGAGCGCCATTCGTTCGCTGCTGACCGCAAAATCCGGGCCATAATTTCAAAATTAAAACAAAATTTATTTGCATTGTGTTTTATGCAGTTAGTGTAATATACTTGTGTATCATGCACATATTTAGCAAAACATTTCAAGTTGAGCAAGTTGTTGGTTTTTGAACCTTGAAGGATGCAAATGAGAGTAATTAAGGAATGTTCATTTTCTAATAACATTGAGGATGCTTTTGAAGACCATACATATGACTCATGATTTTGTGTCTTTATCGACTGAAGATACAATCTTCTGCTTTCTTCTGAGTATGAGACCTTACTCAAAGATAGTCTCTAAATTTTAGGGTCTTCACCAGTAAAAATAAGGTTGTTGTTAGGGCAGAAGCCAAGGCACCTACAGGTAACACAACCTAAATGTAAACACAGCAAATAAACTATTAAATCATCATCGTGCACACACAATAGTACATATGATATAGTGGAACTTATAATATGAGGGTGGGCACCCATTGTACTCAAGGTAATCAGGCACAGCCTCCCCACAAAAGGCCTAGGACCTGCAATACACCTGAGGCACCTGGTGTACTCTCTGCAGGAAGTGAATGCACAAGAGGTCAGGAAACTGCACACAAGCTGTATGCTAGGCTCATTAGGCCCCCAAATTCTATGTTATTAAGAGACTGAAGCATCTCAGCAGCTGTACAGTTGCAGAACACCGGTTTGAAATAGGCACTGAAGGAAGCCCACCATAAAAATGTTTTAAATGGGCATATTTGCCCTTTTTCTCTCTGGCACCAATGGCCCTCATGTGCCATGCCACCTCTGTCTCACACCCCTCTCCCCAACACCAATAAAGCGCCCAGTGCACAACAGCCAGCCAGCAGCCCTTTACTGGCTGCTCATACCTGATAATGCAGCCGTGGTGTGTCTGGTGTATTGTAAAAAACATGCCCAGAGTATAAATAAATTATATAAGTGGATTGACGTCATATTATCCAATTAGGTTGGCCCATTTGTGCAGGGCATTTGGGTTACATTATCAGCAGCTGTATATAACAAATCTCCAACTGTGCCTTTGAATACTAATTATGTTGTTGCAGGACTTTCTCCTACTACCGTTCAGACCTCGAGAATTACAAATAAGCATAACAATGACAGATAAGTTTGTTATAAATAAAATTATCTTTATTCACACTACAGTTTATTAATTCATGCGTACATGGAAGCACCCTGGCAATATATATGCCAAGAATATATATGCCCACAGGTTTATCAATTCACACAGACATGAAAGTACCCCTGGCAATGTATATGCCCACAGTTTAATAAGTCAAACATACATAAAAGTATCCCCAGCAATATATATGCGCTATGTCTGACTTTCATACATACACTCCTCCTCAGGTGATCAGTCCGAATTGGTGGTAGGCTTCAAAAGTCGACTGGCCATTCAGAACAGCTTCCTTTGTCCTGAGTTTTCAGCTAATTCTCTTCTCTTTATAGTGTCCTCTGAATGGGCCCCCTCGTATTTCTTCAGCTGCCTCCCTCTGATAGGTCAGTTTCACTCCCAACCTTCCCTGATTGGTGTTCCTTCTGCATGATACGCTCATGCTCCTGTGATGTGTGTGGTGGGTGGGACTTCTTCTTCATCCTATGTTTCTCCTTCCTGTCCATGTGGTCTTATAAGCAAAGGACCACATGCTGACCTCCTCCATTTTGAATGTGTCTGTTATCATCTCACAATTCATTTGCAATTTCGATCTCTACACGATAGCAGAGGTTTTATTACGTGTATAGCAGCTTACACTGTTACTTGTTGTCATGTTCTTGAATATTCAAACATCCTACAGCATCAGTGTAAATTAATAAAAGTGCACTGCAGTGAAACTCTTATGCTGCAACTGATTGTACTTAGCTCTTTCCCAAATTGTTGTAAGTTTTGCTAGTTAACTGTAATTTATCAGATAAAATCAAAGTATTTTACAAATTAAGGACAGGAATATATAACTTTAAAATGGGACTGAATTACATCTGCATACCCTAGCCCAATTCTCCCTTGTCTTCGAACTCTGCTTTACTTGAAGCCTGCACTTGGTCTTAACTCCGATGTGCAATGCCATGGCCAATCAACTAGTGTGTGTATTTTATATATAATGGGATAGAGTTTCCGCTTTGGGCGCAATCGGCAATCTGGGTTTAAATTACGCTTGAAATTGTGCTGGTTTTCTGAAGTGAAATTACACGGTTCAAGTTTCTGCTAAAACTCATTTGCATAATCACAAACGTAAAATCTTCCATGAACCAGCGCAATCGGGCAGTGTATTAGAAAGTAATTGTTTATTTATTTTCCTTGCATTAACAAATATTTATTGATGTATTCAAGAGTGGTAACCTGGTGCAGTTTTATTTGCACAGCTAAAAATGGGTTTAGCTCAACATTTTTAAGAGCCTCCTGGAACGTTTGCAAACGACGCAATCGGCAGAAAGTCAGCATGCTCATTATTACAATCTGGGGGCGTGGCCAGTTTTGTGGGTGGGGCCGGCTTCCAGCGCAATGTTTATTAAACTAATGTTAAAGGTCACGGAAACTCGAGTTATGTTCGATGTAAGTTGCGCTTACAATTCCTCTGGGGCATCGCCTGGGTGCTAACTTTAGCGGCCGGCGAAAAATAGCGCCGCCGATCACTAACTTCAGTTTTAGCGCCCCAAGAGGGAGGTGGAGCGCTAATTCAAGTGCTCCACTTCTTTCTTAGAGCGCTAACCCTGAATATCAGGGTGGTGCGTTCTGCAGCGCTACGCACTGGGCCACATAGCACTGCCGCATGGAAGGGCTCTTCCTCTCATTAAAGGGGAGGGCCCAAGCCCACAACTCTGTGGGACACTACCTGGACCATCGGGGAGAGGGGTGCCGTGCCAGCAACCTGGCACTCGAGGACTGCAGGGCTGCCTGATCGCGGCACAGATCCCGCGTTGAAAGACGCAACGGGCCGCGACAAGTAAGTCGACAGATTTTTTTTCCCCCCCACCCACCACCTCCCCTTTATTTACCACCCCGCAAGCCTCCTGCCGCTCCGTACCCGCCCCCTGAATCGGTCGCTGTCATCGCCTGGCACAGATTCAGGGGGCGCGGGCCAATTTTGAAGGCGGGGCGAAAACGGGGCGCTGCGCAAGGTGATGACGTCGTCATCGCCTGCGCAGTGGAGTGGGCGTTGCTGGTTACCGCCGCCGCTAAACTCCCGCTGAATTTGGCACAAGTCGTTAACAGCGCCGCGCTCGGGTGAAAAGTTGTTTGTGGAGGTGCTAACGGGAGGTGCAAATGCACCGAATTTCTAGCCCTCTATCTTTTAAGCTGTTTTGACGGATTTCAGGCGAACTAGTGGAAACTCTAGGCCAATAAAGATATAAAAAATAAATGTACACACACATATGAATAACTATATGGAAATTAGCTTTTATTTTTAAATATTCTCATAAAAAGATTAAAATGCAGGTCATTTATTTTGAAGATATTTTGCTGGTGTGTCTGCAGGTAAATGATTATTTGTTTGAAATGTATGTATGAATATTAACTTGTGCTTATCATTGCCATGACACACTTGAGAGTGCTTGATCTAAATAAGAAAAGAACGCTGTGGGAACATTAGCAATTTCAGTCATATATCTTTTAATTAGTACCTGAAGTTCAATATAAAGAGGAAGCTGATACAGGATCCTTCAGTAAGTGCCAAAGGCAGTACCTTGGGTGGTCACCAAGCATCCGTCAGTTGTAATAACTTAACGACTAAAATTTTCACAAATGAAGAGGATGAAGTTAATGTTGCCGCAGAGGAGGGGGAGTAGAGATACTGGATAGGATAAAAATAGATAGAAAGAAGGTGCTAAATAGGTTGGCATTACTCAAAGTTAACAAGTCACCCAATCCAAATAGGATGCATCCTAGGAAGCAAGGGTGCAGATAGCAGAAGCTCTGACCACAATCTTTCAATCCTCCCTGGATATGGTAGTGGTGCCAGAGGACTAGAAGATTGCAAATGTTACACCTCTATTCAACAAAGGGGAGAGGGATAAAGCTGGTAACGACAGACCAGTTAGTCTAACGTCAGTGGTGGGAAAACTACTAGAGGCAATTGTCAAGGACAAAATTAAATCTCACTTGGAGAAGCATGGGTTAATAAGGGACAGCCAGCATAGATTTGTTAAAGGCAAATCATGTCTGATTAATCTGATAGAGTTCTTTGATGAAGTAACAGAAATGGTTGATAAAGGTAGTGCGGTTGTTGTATATATGGACTTTCAAAAGGCATTTGATAAAGAAAGAAATACTTGCATTTATATCGTGCCTTTCATGACCACCGGACATCTCAAAGCGCTTTACAGGCAATGAAGTACTTTTGGAGTGTAGTCACTGTTGCAATGTGGGAAACGCGGCAGCCAATTTGCGCACAGCAAGCTCCCACAAACAGCAATGTGATAATGACCAGATAATCTGTTTTTGTCATGTGGATTGAGGGATAAATATTGGCCAGGACATCGGGGATAACTCCCCTGCTCTTCTTCTGCCTTGGGATCTTTTATGTCCACCTGAGTGAGCAGCCTGGCACTCAAGAGGACTTAACGTCTCATCCGAAAGATGGCACCTCCGACAGTGCAGCACTCCCTCAGCACTGCAGTGGAGTGTCAGCCTAGCTTTATGTGCAGAAGTCCCTGGAGTGGGACTTGAACCCACAAGCTTCTGACTCAGAGGCGAGTGTGCTACCCACTGAGCCACAGCTGACAAGTACCACATAACAGACTTATTTTGGAAAATAGAAGACATGAGATTAAAGGGACAGAGGTAACTTGGGTATGTAAGAGGCTCAGGGATAGGAGACGGAGAGTAGTGGTGAATGGATGTTTTTCTGACTGGAGAGATGTATGTAGTGGGGTTCCCCAGGGGTCAATATTAGGACCATTGCTTTTCTTGTTATACATAAATGACCTAGAGTTGTGTATAGGGAGTACAATTTTGAAGTTTGCGGATGATACAAAACTTGCCAACGTAGTAAATATTGAGGAGGAAAATAGACAGACATCGACAGACTGGTGAAATGTGCAGACAATTCGCAGGTACAATTTAATGCGGAGAAGTGTGATGTGATGCACTTTGGGAGGAACAGCATGGAGAGGCAGTATAATCTAAATGGTACTATTTTGAAGGGGGTGAAAAGAGCAGAGGGACCTGGGGGTGCATATTCACAAATCTTTGAAGGTAGCAGGGCAAGTTGAAAAGACGGTTAAGAAAGCGTATGGGATACTTGGCTTTGTAAATAGGGGCATTGAATATAAAAACAAAGAAGTCATGTTAAACCTTTACAAATCACTGATTAGGCCTCAGCTGGAGAACTGTGTACAGTTCTGGGCACCACATTTTAGGAAGGATGTCAAGGCCTTGGAGAGGGTACAGAGGAGGTTTACCAGGATGATACCAGGGATGAGGGACTTCAGTTATGTGGAGAGATTGGAGAAGCTGGTATTGTTCTCCTTAGAGCAAAGAAGATTAAGGGGAGACCTAATAGAGGTATTTTAAAATAATGAAGGATATTATAGAGCAAATAATAAGAAATAGAAACTATTTCCTCTAGGAAGTGGGTCGGTAATCAGAGGTCATAGATTTAAAATCATTGGCAAAAGAAAAAGGAAAGGAATTAAGGAGAAATTTCTTCGCAGAGGGTTGTTAAAGTGTAGAACGCACTACCTCAAAGGATGGTGGACATGTACTAGAAAAGAACTAATTTGCAGGGTTATAGGGAAAAAGCTGAGGTGTGGAACTAAAATGGATAGCTCTTTCAAAGAGCCGGCCCAGGCACGACTGGCCGAATGGCCTCCTTCTGTGTTGTAAGATTCTATGATTCACGCTAACCTAGAAAAATAGCAAAAACTGACTGTGACAGAAGTACATTTTGTTGTGTTAACTTTGTTATTAAAAGAAAATAAAGAACTTGCATTTATATAGTACCTTTCACGAACTCAGAACATCCCAAAGCACTTTACAATCAATGAAGTGCTTTTGAAGTGTAGTCACTACTATGGCTGTCTTGTCCCTCCCCAACTGTAGGTCACATTGCCACTCTTTTGTCCTCTACCACAAACAATTTATGTTCGTACTCTTCTCCCACCAGTTCATGCTGGCATGCTTCACTGCTCAGTTCATGCCATTGCTCTCCTTCCCTGCTCCTTTTTAATTCACTGGCACTTTTCGCTCTTTCTCCCCACCTAATTAATGCTGGCATTCATTCGTTCTCTTCACTCAGATCACGCTGGTATTCAACAACCCCTCCAGTTCATGCTGGTATTCTCCTTCATCCTCCCAGTTCATGGTGGTACCCTTATCCCTTCTTAACTGACCAGAAATCCAGGCTCTTATCTAATATTGGTAAAATAGAATGTTTTAGAGAGGGATGAGTTGACGAGAAAACAGACAGAGCCAATATGGTTGCAACTCAATGATAAAAAGAGCTTGTTACATTAATCGAGGTGTATTACAGACCACCAAATTGTGAATAGGAAATGGATGAGGAAATCTGCAGTCAGATTAGAGAGATGAGTAGCACCTCTAGCCAAGCTGTTCCAGTATAGCTGCAACACTGGCATCTACCCGACAATGTGAAAAACTGCCCAGGTGTGTCCTGTCTACTAAAAGCAGGACAAATCGAATCTGGCCAATACCGCCCCATCAGTCTACTCTCAATCATCAGCAAAGTGATGGAAGGTGTCATCGACAGTGCTATCAAGCGGCACTTACTCACCAATAACCTACTCACTGATGCTCAGTTTGGGTTCCGCCAGGACCACTTGGTTCCAGACCTCATTACAGCCTTGGTCCAAACATGGACAAAAGAGCTGAATTCTAGAGGTGAGGTGAGAGTGACTGCCCTTAACATCAAGGCAGCATTTAACCTAGTGTGGCATCAAGGAGCCCCAGTACAATTGAAGGCAATGGGAATTAGGGGGGAAAAATCTCCACTGGCTGGAGTCATACCTAGCACACAGGAAGATGGTATGGTTCTTGGGAGCCAATCATCTCAGTCCCAGGACATTGCTGCAGGAGTTCCTCAGGGCAGTGTCCTAGACCCAGCCATCTTCAGCTGCTCCATCAATGATCTTCCCTTAAACATTTGTGTGTAACGCCAATGAGCTTGGGCTTAAAGACTTGAATTAGCATTCCAATCATTTCTTTGAGCAGTGAGAATTAATTTTGCATGCAGTCTAAAACATTAATGCCTGGCGCTAATTCTCCAACTTTTCTCATTATATCACCCATTCCTGGGCTATAATGAATTTCTAGCCCATGGCCTCTATTTATAAAGTCCAGGATCCCATATGCTTTATTAACTGCTTTGTTAACCTGTCCTGCCATCTTCAAAGATTTGTGCACAAACACCCGCAGGTCTCTCTGTTCTGGCAACCCCTTTATAAAATTGTACCATTTAGTATACACAAGGCCAGAAATTCGGCTCTTGTCAGGTGAGTACGCGCTGTGTACTCACCCGTAAGGCCACCTGAAGTGCCGGTTTCCTGCATGCACGGCGCATGCGCGGGAAACCAGAACTTCCGTTCCCCTGAAGGAAGGAGTTCAGAAGTCGAACGCGTGCGCGGGAGAGGCTGCGCGCACGCAGCAAACTTCGTTTTTTTTTCAGGTTTCTCCGGGAGGGTAAGTATGGAGAAACTGCACTTTTAAAAAGGAGGCACAAGGCCTGTTTTTAACAAGGTAAGTGGTTAATTAATTACAATTTAAACATTTTTTCAACAGGTTTATCTTTTTTAGATACTTTAAAGAAAGGTAAGTTTATTTTTAGCACCGTTAAAAAGTTTAATTAATTTTTACAAAAATTAAAATTTTTGTTTAAAGTAGTTAATTTATGTAACTTATAGTTATTTTAAAAAGGTGATGTTTTTTTTAAATTTATTTAAAGTTTAAGTGTGGTTTTGGGGCCGATCTCTATTCATAGATTTGACAGGTCTTCCTGTCAAATCTATGAATGAAAATGCCCTGTTAGGATTGGCTCTCCATGATCCCAGGGGACACTTCGAACTAACTGCGCCCCTGGGATACGCAAGCACTGCGCGCCGGCAGCTGGAGGAGGCCCAGGAGCTGAAGTCCTCGTAGGCCCAAAGCACAACAGCAGGCACGGTAGGCAAGTATGCGCGCGATGCTTGCACCCGCAGGAAGCCGGAAAGCCGAATTTCTGGCCCATGGTCTCTCCTCATTCTTCCAACAAAAATGCATCACCTCACACTTTTCTGCATTGAATTTCATCTGCCATGTGCCTGCCCATTTCACTAGCCTGTCTATGTCCTCTTGAAGCCTCTTACTGTCTTCTTCACTGGTTACTACACTTCCAGGTTTCGTGTCATCTGCCAATTTCAAAATTGTGCCCATGTCCAAGTCATTAATATATATCAAAAACAGCAGTGATCCTAGTAGTGAACCTTGGGAACGCCACTGTATACCTCCCCTCAGTCTGAAAAACAGGCATTTACCACAACTTTCTGTTATCTATCCCTTACACAATTTTGTATCCTTCTGCAACATTTTTTCATTCACAGGATGTGGCATCGCTGGTAAGGCCAGTATTTATTGCCCATCCCTAATTGCTCTTGAGAAGGTGGTGGGGAGCCACCTACTTGAACCGCTGCAGTCCGTGTAGTGAAGGTACTCCCACAGTGCTGTTAGGGAGGGAAATCCAGGATTTTGACCCAGCGACGATGAAGGAATGGCGTTATATTTCCAAGTCAGGATGGTGTGTGACTTGGAGGGGAACTTACAGGTGGTGGTGTTCCTATGCGCCTGCTGCCCTTATCCTTCTAGGTGGTAGAGGTAGCACGTTTGGAAGGTGCTGTCGAAGAAGCCTTGGTGAGTTACTGCAGTACATCTTGTAGATAGTACACACTGCAGCCACAGTGTGCCGGTGGTGGAGGGAGTGAATGCTTAAGGTGGCGGATGAGGTGCCAATCAAGCGGGCTGCTTTGTCCTGGATGGTGTCGAGCTTCTTCAGTGTTGTTGGAACTGCACTCATCCAGGCAAGTGGAGAGTATTCCATCACACTCCTGGCTTGTGCCTTGTAGATGGTGGAAAGGCCTTGCTGAGTCAGGAGGTGAGTCACTTGCTGCCGAATACCCAGCCTCTGATCTGCTCTCGTAGCCACAGTAATCGACGATGGTAAAGCCATTGAATGTCAAGGGGATGTGGTTACACTGTGCAATCATCTGCAATCATTCCCATTTCTGACCTTATAAGAACGTAAGAAATAGGAAGAGTAGGCCATTCAGCCCTTCGAGCCTGCTCCTCCATTCAATGAGATCATGGCTGATCTTCTGCCTCAATTCCATTCACCGGCCCTATCGCCATATCCCTTGATGCCCTTACTAGTCAGAAATTTATTGACTTCTGATTTGAATATACCCAATGACTGAACCTCCACAGCCCTCTGGGGTAGAGAATTCCAAAGATTCACCACCCTCTGTGTGAAGAAATTTCTTCTCATCTCAGTCCTGAATGGCCTACCCTTTATCCTGAGGCTGTGGCCCTGGTTCTAGACTCCCCAGCCAAGGGAAACATTCTCCCAGCATCCATCCTATCAAGCCCTGTAATAATTTTGTATGCTTCAATGAGATCCCCTCTCATTCTTCTGAATTCAAGAGAATACAGGCCTAGTTTACTCAATCTCTTCTCATATGGCAGTCCCGCCATCCCAGGAATCAATCTCATTAACCTTCGTTGCACTCCCTCTTTGGCAAGTATATCCTTCCTTACGTAAGGAGACCAAAATTGTAAAATTGTACACAGTATTCCAGGTGTGGTCTCACCAAGGCCCTATATAATTAGAGTAAGACTTCTTTACTCCTGTACTCAAATCCTCTTGTATTAAAGGCCAGCATACCATTTGCCTTCGTAATGGCTTGCTGCACCTGCACATTCACTTTCAGTGATTCATGTAGAAGGACACCCAGGTCCCTTTGAGCATCTGCATTCCCCAATCTTTCACCATTTAGTAAATACTCTGCCTTTCTGTTTTTTCTACCAAAGTGGATAACTGCACACATTTATCCACATTATATTCCATCTGCCATGTTCTCGCCCACTCACTGAGCCTGTTGAGATCCCCTTGAAGCCTCTTCACAACTGACACTGCCACCTAGGTTTGTATCATCAGCAAATTTGAAAATGTTACATTTAGTCCCCTCATCCAAATCGTTGATATAGATTGTGAATAGCTGAGGCCCAAGCACCGATGCTTGTGGTACCCCACCAGTCACAGCCTACCATCCTGAAAAAGACACGTTTATTCCTACTCTTTGTTTTCTGTCTGTTAACCAATTCTCAATCCATGCTAGTATATTACCCCCAATTCCATGTGCCGTAATTTTGTTCACCAACCTCTTGTGTGGGCCTTATCGAAGTCCTTCTGAAAATCCAAATACACCACACCTACCAGTTCCCCTTTGTCTACTCCACTAGTTACATCCTCAAAGAACTCCAATAGGTTTGTTAAACAGTATACCACCATGATCTTGTTGAATGGCGGAGCAGGCTCGAAGGGCCGAATGGCCTACTCCTGCTCCTATTTCTTATGTTCTTAAAGGGTGGTCCAATATCAGGTGCAGTCTAATCGCAAGTCATGATTGCCACAGGCTTTTTCCAGTTCTTAAAGGGGAGGTTCATGGATGATGCAGAACCTCATTCTCAGCATTGCTGGCTGTGCAGCTGCCTTAGCAAGCAGAAGCAGGACAAGGAGAAGGGGCCAGAGGACATAAGCAGCTGTACTCATGGCAGATCCATACCGCAGGGTGAGAGCCCGCAGATTCTGCAATCAAGCATTGGAGGCATTGGTGTTCGCTGTGGAGAGATGGTGGGTGGTGCTCTACCTGACAAGTGGCAGGTGACCCTCGCCGCAAGTCTTCCGAACCATGTGGAGGGAGGTAGCGCAGCAGGTCTCGGGCAACACTGTGTTCCCCAGGACCCACACACAGTGCAGGAAGAAATTTAACAACCTCAGTTCTGTGGTCAGGGTGAGTCAATGCTTCAACAAATGCTACATACAACCATCTGAACCACAGTCTGCACACACTGCCCAAAGCACCACACCCCAGCACTCACCCACCAACAATTTCTACCTACCAACACTCTCACCCACATCTCACACCTTGCACACAATGAGAGCTATTCAACTATGGCAGGCACATCACCCAGACACTTTGCTCCCCACTCACTCACACACTTTCCTTTCTCTTGCAGGCCAAGGTGGCTCACAACAGGAGGGAGCAGGAGTGCACAGGCGGGGGACAAGCCGACACCCAACCACTGTCTACGCTGGAGACTCGAGTGCTGCAAATCATTGGGTGCCAGGTGGTGGGCACCATGGCCACCAGCGACGTTGACCCCCTTGGGGACAACAATGGTATGTTCATCCCTACTCCTTCTTCTCACATCCCACTTCCCCCTCACCCAACAAGCGTTTCGCACTTTCCAGCTAATCATGCTGTATTCATGCATTTCTCCCATCCTGCCCCCTCCCTCAGCTTAACCCGACTCTTGTGCCTTTATGCTTTCAGATAATGAGCACGACCTGAGCAGCCTGTCCCTGAGGGTACCGTTGAGAGCGAGGCGGGAGAAGAGGAGGAGGAAGAACACACCGCGTCACTGCATGTCTCACCCGCAGACACCAGATACTGGCACTACGTGTTCTTTAGAGGCTAGTATACTAGCGGGACCTACACAGGGTGATGCACCGGGGACGAGCGGGCTGCAGCAAGGCCAGGGGGAAAGGGTAGCTCGGGAGTCATCTCGTGGGAGGGCGAGTTCGCGCGCGAGTTCTGCTGCACAGGACTCAGATGAGGACCTCGATGGGGAGGCGTTTAGAAGAAGGGTGATAGGCATGCACACGGAGATGATAGGTACAATGACAAGGGTGCCTGAAAGCCTCTCGGCAATGGTAAAGAGCGTGGAGGAGTCCACCTCCAACATTGCACAGTGCTCTGCGCACACCATGGAGCCCATCATTTCAGCCTGCAAAGGATGGTTGACTCCCAGAGAGACCGTGGCGACCCAGACCTGATGCCACGTGTGATGGGTGATCTGGCAGCTTCCATTGCAGCACAGGCGGAAGCGATGCAATGCCTTAGTTTTGTAATGCAGTCAATGCTTAGTGGCATCCAATCTCAGACTGCTCTCATGCAGTCTCAGCTTGATGCCACGCAAGCTCTGACTGCTCCCATCGTGGCTGGGTCTATAGCTGTCGACCGGGGCTTTCATAGTATTGCAGCAGGCCAGCAATCTGTGCTCCAACAGATTGCTAGGGATGCTGAGGTGCTGCCCCGGGGGAGTGGCAGTGGGTCAGTGGAGCAGGAACCTGCTGTCCTCTCTCAGGATAGCATTGCTGCTGCCATCACTGCCACTCTGCCATTGTATTTGTCGCTACCTGTCATCCAGCCAGCCCAGGCTGCTGCCACCCATGCTGAGGTGGTGCAGTCTACAGCTGGGCCTTCCAGGACCACAGCTGGTCGAGGGCGTCCTGCAAGGCCATCTGAAGTCTCCCGCACGGACACTCAGCAGCCTTCCACCAGCTGTGGTGCAGCCACTGGACCAACACTTCGTAAAAGCACTAGAGTAGGCAAAGGCACAGTAACGAGAGGCACGAAGGGATTGCACAAGGGTGAATAGTTAATATTTTTGTTGTAGATATGTGTTCACTGTTGATAAATTTACTCGTCCACTCATCCCCAGTGCCTCACCCTGTGCAGATGGTCTGCTCAATGATGTTCCTGGTGGCAGCATGGCTCTCATTATATGAATGCTGGGCAGGAGTATTGGGCTTGCGGAGGGGAGTCATGAGCCAGGTGGAGAGCGGATAGCCCTTGTCTCCGTGCAGCCAGCCGTGAGCTTGACGTGGTGGCTGGAAGAGTGCTGGCACTCCAGTCTGGCGCAGGATGAAGGCATTGTGGCTGCTGCCAGGATAGCCTTTATTGACTTTGAGGATTCGCTGTCTGTGGTCGCACACCAACTGCACATTAAGTGAATGGTAGACTTTGCGGTTATGGAAGATCTCAGGATTGTTATGCGGTGCCCGCAAAGCCACATGGTTTCAGTCAGTGGTGCCCTGCACCATGGGGAATCCCGCTATCCTGGCAAAGCCACTCGCACACTTGTCCTGCTTCTTTCTGGTGATGGGGAAGGAAATGTAATCCCTTCTCCTACTGTAGAGAGCCTCTGTGACCTCCCAGATGAAGCAATAGACGGTGAACTGCGAGATGTTAACTATGTCTCCTGTTGCAGATGGGAAGTATCCGCTGGTGAAGAAATTGAGGACGACGGTGACCTTGACTGCTACTGTGAGAGCCACGGTCGTCCTGATCTGAGGTTGTATGTCTGGTTGCTGGAGGTGGCAGAGTTCTGTGACTACCTCCTTGGTGAAGTGGAGCCGTCTAATACACTGCTCCTCGCTTAATTGGAGGTAGGACAAGTGCTCTCAGAATACCCTTGGAGGGTAAGGCCTCCCGTTGAGAGCCCTGATGGCCCTCCTCCTCCCTCTGGGCACATGTTCCAGTCTTTCACGCTGTCTCCGCTCCCTCCGCCGTAGATCCTGGAGGGCGCGGTCAACTGCCAGTACAGCCCCCATTAATGTAACCAAGTGTAGCAGTTTGAATTTTTTAAGAATAAATGTAACTAGTTTTGAGTTGCCACAACACTCCTCATACAAAATAACCTTGAAATTACTGATTTAAACTGTTGCACTATGTGAAACTGACAAGAAACCACTGAAACTCCACTAACCTGACAACTGCGAGCCATTACTGATGATCCCTTTAAATAATGTCCCTGGAGCCAGCTTGCTGCTGCTTCACGCCAGCTCTCCCTGTCGCTATTTACTCCAGGCGCTAAGGTCGCTGGTGACAATCAATTTTGCAGATTGGGCATTCAGTGAGCATTGCACACTCACTGACGTCACGATCCACTGAGCATTGAGGCTCCCGGCAATAACTGTTAGCGGCAGCGCTGCGGGGAGGTGGGGAGGAGAGATTTGGCTTGCGGCATTGGATTCGCCTCGCCCCAGCGATAATGCTCTTGTGCCCCATTAGAGCCATCTGCTGGCACTAACAGGAGGCGCTAAGGTACCTGAATTTTTCTCCCATAGAGTACAAAAGCCAGGAAGTTATGCTAAACCTATACAAAGCATTCATTCAGCCCCAGCTGGAGTATTGTGTCCAATTTTGGGCACCACACTTTAGGAAGGACATGAAGGCTTTGGAGAGGATATCGAAGAGATTAACTAGAATGATTAATGGAATGAGGGATTACAATTACATGGATAGACTGGAGAAGCTAGGGTTGTTCTCCTTAGAGCAGAGAAGGCTAAGAGGAGATTTGATAGAGGTGTGTAAAATCATGAACCGTTTAGAGAGAGTAAATAAAGAGAAACTGTTTCCAATTACTGAAGGGTCAATAACAGGAGGGCATGGATTTAAGTGATTGGCAAAAGAACCAGAGGCGACATGAGGAAAATCTATTTTATGCAACAAGTGGTTGGGGTTTGGAATGCACTGCCTGATAGGGTGGTGGATACAGATTCGATAGTAGCTTTCAAAAGGGAATTGAATAAATAATTGATGGAGAAAAAAATTGCAGGGATATGGAGAAAGAGTGGGGGAATGGGACTAACTGGATTGCTCTTCAAAAGAGCCGGCGCAGACTCGATGGGCCGAATGGCATCCTTGTGTGCTGTACTATTCTCTGATTCTATGGGCTGGATTTTGTCATTGGGGGCGGGCTGGGGGCGTGTCAGGTGGTCGTCGTGTCAGGATCCCGACTCCGATATAAAGTGGGGAAAAAGTGCGATTTTGCCCTAATTCGGCACTTGATTTCCAGCGTGTGGGAACCCCTGGCCCAATGAGCCTTTTCATACAGAAACTCGCCTCCGATGATGTCATCTATGCAGTTGGATTTAAGGCTTGCAAGCAGCCTTGCTTCTTTTTCAGCCTTTCAACTTTGTGACTATTGTTCTGAGTGATTCCTTCTGCAAGTATGTCCAGCTCTAGACCAAAGTGTGCACCTAGATTTGATGAGGCCTCCCTCCAAGCTCTGGTGGAGGGAGCAAGAGCAAACAAGGAGGTGCTCTTTTCCTTCCTCAGGCAGGAAAAAGCCTCCACAACAGAATAAAGCTGTGTGGTTGCAAATGGCACAGGAGGTCAATGCTATTTCTATATGCCGCAGAATCTGGCTGCAGTGCCGAAAGAGGTTTCATGACCTTGTCCGCACAGGAAAAGTGAGTATTACATTCCCATCACCCTCAATCTGATCCCCATTGCCTCTCATCACCAGCACTCTGCTTTGTCAACCTCCTCCTGCACATCCCACTTCACCCTTAAATCCCTGCACCCTTGCCCATTCCCCCTCTCTCTATGTTCACATTCACTGAACTATTTGACTATGCAGCCCTCACACTCCCTATCACTGTGATGCAATGCCAACAACTTACAACACACAGGGAGGGCCCTTGGTCTTGGCACCTCACTCCATCTTTGTCTCCTTCTAAGCATTTATGCTATGGATTCTCTACACTCACTCCTTCATTCTCACTCAAACTCCAATTGTCTCCCTCATTGCAGGAAAAGAGAGCCCACAATAAGAGGGAAAGGGCGAGGACAGGAGGAGGGCCACCCTCAATAGCCCAGCTCACCCCTGCAGAGGAGGCAGCCCTGGAGATCGTGGGAGTGGAGGACAATGCGCAAGTGGGGGACAGACAGACGGGCGCATCACAGAAAGCTGGTGACAGAATAGTTTGGCATCTCTCTCATTGACATTGCATGAGTGACTGATAATTATTCTGATTCTCTAACAGATTGACTTATGATCATCTGCACAATTCAATGTGCATGCAACCTTTATCTTACATCTCGAACTCTTTCCTTTACTCCCCCACAGGACCATCGACAGCCCCCGTCCCCACTGTCCAGGAGGAACAGCCTAAGCTTGAAGACTCCTCGGGAAGCTGCAACCTCTGAGGGTGCAGCGTCAGCAGAATTCAGCGCACCCAGCACCAGCGCAGACACTAACACCTTGGTGGGACCTTCGCGAGATAGTGTAGTATTGTCACCTGGTGTATCACAGATCACAAGTGAGCATCAGCAGATGGTGGAGACAGGGACAGCTATGGTGAGTTCTCGTCGGAGGGCGCAGGACTCTGCCAGCTTGGCTCAGCTGCATGTCGACCCTGTGCCTCCGGGCCCATCCAGAAGGAATTCCAGGAACAGGTGCAGGAGTCTCTGGCAGGTTTTGTCTCCAGGGTCGCTGCGAGTGTGGAGCGAATGGAGGAATCCATCGCGAACATGAGCAGAGCCTTTGTGGAGGCATTGGCGCATGAACGCATCACCAGGAAAGGATGGCAACCTCCGTGGTAAGGCTGGCTACCGTAGAGGAGAGAATGGCTACGGTAGAGGAGAGGAAGCTATGGCCATGGAGGAGCTTAGTTGCCAGGGTATTGAAAACATGGTGATTGTTCAGAATAGACTGACATCTCTGGAGGAGTGATGGTCAGCTATTGAGCATAGAAACCAGACCTTCATGGAAGTCCTCTGGAGTAGGACTTCCAGTGCAGAAATGGGTCCTCATTGTCCCCCTGAAGTGCAGCAAGGTGCTATCAAGCCACTTGCTAGCTCTGAAGTGGGGCTGACCCATGAGAGGGATGTTGGTGGCAGACAACAAGGAAGTGGGGGCTCTTCAAGCGCTCACACGACCATGCCACTGCAGAGCCCTCGGTCAGAGCCCCACCAGAGTCCTCACTCAACTGAGATAGTCGTCTCAGTCCCTGCACAGCCGCAGGAGCAGCAGACTGTTGCCGAACCCTCACAGGCTCGCAACCCCAGAGGACGCCTGCCAAAGGTGTCGAGACAGGAGCGGCAAGAAAGTGAGCAAGGGGCCTCCACATCTGCTGAAGCCACAGGGGAAGCACCATGAAGGAGCACGCGTAAGAGGAAGATAAAGTACAAGTAGTCACAAGGGTAGTCACTTGGGTGTTCTGTTGTGTTTATTTTTGAAAAGCCATCCGTGAATTGTGATGATAAACAAATTTGATGGCAAACTGTTGAAGTTGTGGCCTGTGCCATTTTGAAAATGGGACTTCCACATTGAGGCCTTAGGTCGACTTGCAATTGTCAGTATGGAGGTCAGAGTGATAGGAAGCCACAGGTTCTTGTCCATTGTCGATGCTATGGTAAGAAGGTGCGAGGCAAAAGTGTTTGATTGTGCTGGCTAAGCAAATCTGGCCAAGATGAGTGCGTCCCTTGCATCCCAGGCAGCAATGTGCTCGCGTGCTAGTGCCGCTGATTAATGCGCCTCCACAACCTATTCGTTGTCGGTGTCCTCCTCCTCCTCCTCCTCATCTGAGGAGGCTATGCGATCAGCCACTTGTACCTCAGACAGCTACAAGCCATGATGCTGTGCCATGTTGTGACGTGCACAGCAGACCACGACGATTCTGGAGACCCTGACTGCTGAGTACTGCAGGGCTCCACCTGATCTATCAAGGCATCTGAATTGCATCTTCAGCAAGCCGATGGTTTGCTTGATTATGGATCTGGTGGAAATGTGGCTGGAGTTGTAGCGCTCCTCAGCGTCGTTGGAAGGGCTCCTCAACGGCGTCATTAGCCACGTCTTCAGCCAAGTAGCCATCCGAAAGGTTGGTCTGGCAGTCTGAAGAGCAAAGGCACACTAGACTGGCGCAGGATGAAGGAGTCATGGCAACTTTCCTTATTGTGGTCACACACCAGCTGTACATTGAGGGAGTGGAAGCCCTTGCGGTTGACAAAAATGTGATGGGGTGCCTTAAGGGGCCACATGTGTGCAGTCAACCTTGGAAAGCCTGCCAGATTGTCAAACCCAACCGCACGCATGGTTACACTGGCTTGATCCTTGGAGAAGTTGATGTAATTGTGCGCGATGGCAAAGAGGGCATCGGTTACCTGCATGATGCAAGTGTGTGCGGCCACCTGGGAGACGCCGCTGATATCTGCTGCTGATCTCTGGAATGAGCCTGAAGCAAAAAAGTTGAGTGCGGTGGTGACTTTGACGGCCACTGGTAAGGGGTGTCCACCAGGATCCTCTGGGCTCCAGGTCTTGCTGCAGCATTGTGCAGATGTCACCCACTACCTCTCGCGAAAGTCTGAGCCTCCTTTGGCACTGCTGCTCAGTCATGTTGAGGTAGCTGATCCTCTGTCTGTAGACCCTGTTTTGGGGGTATCTCCTGTGCCAACGTGCTTCCATGCGCTGGCATCTCCTGGCCTGAGCAGCTTCAGGTGGGTGAGCAGCAGCTTGGAGCTCTTGTTGTTGCTCCTGCTGTTGATGCTGCTGTTGTTCATGGTTCTGCTGCTGCCGTGGCTGGTCTTCGTCCGAATCTGATGTCCAGGAGGAAAGGAAATAAATGGTTCCCATTCTTCTGGTATATACCTCAGTTGAGGAAGCGCTCAGTCAATGTGGGGAGAGGGGTTTCCCAGGAGGTCACACTGGAGATGGGTGTCAGGCTCCAAACTTCCACAACAATGAGTAGGCCTGCTAAAAGTTCCCCCAGACCTGAGACAACAAAGTTCTGCCACCTGCAAATGATCATTGGTGAAAACTCCTTTTCAATGGTGCAGTTGCAGCTGTTAGTACGCCATCCACTTGTGAGGTCACCAGGATTAACTGGCATGTTCCAGAGGAGATGTGCAGCATGGGGGAAATGTCGTGAATTCAGAAAGGCCTCTCAAAATGGGATTACAGAGGCAATTAACTGGTAGTTAAGGGCCTTAAGGGCCTATCCCGCCTCTTGGAGGCGGGATGGAAACGGGGTCTGAAACCACGAATGCGATAAAATTGGTCAGAGGCGGGATGGAGGTGGGATCGGAGCCACCTGCCATTTTTTGAGATTTTTACAACTCACGCGCCTCCAATCCCGCCTCCTCGGGCCTGGCAAAATCGAGCCCTATGATTCTATAGAGAGTTTTGGAAAATAATGACTAATATATCTGCAATTTCCTTACCTATTTTAATACCCTGGGGTAGAAACCATCATATCCTGGAGATTTGTGTCTCTTAAGTCCCATTGTTTTTACCATTACCATATTTTTACTTATATTAAATCCATTAAGTTCCTCCCCTTGACCTATTTTTAGGTCCCCTTTGTAAGAAAGGGGGAAATCTGCATCTCTGCGTCTCCCTACTAACTAACATCCAAATTGAGAGAGCAATAAGTAAATTAGGGGACCACTAGCTTCGGCTTAACACCTCTGCCAGCCTTGGGAGACGACCAAAGAGGAAGAGACCACTGCCGCAGGCTGCAGGGATCCATCCGAGACCACCGTTCTGCCTCAACCTCCGTCCGTCCGGGGCCGGTAAATGATTCTCATCTGTTACGGGTTGTATGTCTACTATGTCTATCCTGATTGCGTGTTGTATTTAACTATATTTGAGCTGCCGCTCCTTCATAAAATGACCTATGACTCCTATGACCCTTTGAGTAATCTGTGCGTGACCTGTGATCCAAATCTTGCACCTTGTACCGCAGGTATTTTGTCCTTTTTCTACACTGAGAAAACTGATACAAAGTACTAATTTAATTAGACTGCAATTTCCTATTGTCAATTAAAGTCTCCTATTTTCCAGCCTCCCTTGTGAAGGGGAGGCAATGAAGACTGGTATCTTCTGATGTGCCCAGGCAGACGTCCATGGGTCTCTAAATGCAGAACCTGGAATTAGGGCTGGAATTTTAATCTGGAGGTGGGTCGGGAGCGGAGGGGCTAGAAAGCGGTCGGGAAACCCGGAAAGACAGGTTTCCTGCAGGCCCTGCCGAATTTAACGCCAGGGCCTGATTAACATTGCAAAATTCTGTTTTCCACCTGCAGCCAGCCAGTGGAGAGGAGAGAGGGAGGGAGGGATCAGGGTGGGGTGGGTGGGTGGTCGAGGGTTGGATGACGATTGGGGCAGAACAATTGGGGGCCGGAGGAGCATCGGTGGGTAGGGTGGTCAGGGGCCGGAGGATGATCAGGGCAGGACAATCGGGAGGGTGGGTGGTCGGGGGCTGGAGGACAATTGGGGCTGGAGGGGGGAAGGCAGGGGAAGCATCGTTGGGGGGAGGGGGGTGGTTGGGAGACGGAGGGGAGAGGCTGGAGGAGCATCAGGGCTGGATTTGTAGGCCAGGAAGGCGATTGGGGGCCGGAGGACATTCTGGAGCCAGAGGAGCATTGGGGGGTGGTCGGGGCTGGGGTGTGGGGTAGTCAGGGGCCGGAGGAGCATTGAGTCCAGAGGAGGGAGGCCGGGAGGGTGATCGGGGGCCCGAGGGGTGAGGTCAGAGGCTCGAGAGGGGATCAGAAGCCTCGTGGGGGAATCGGAGGCCTCCGGGCGGGGAGGTCGGGGGATGATTGGAGGCCCTGTGGGAGGATCGGAGGCCCCTGGTGGGGATCGGTGGCCTCGTGGGCGGGATGGGAGACCTAGGGGGGGGATCGGAGACTGGTGGGGGGGGGATCGGAGGCCTCGGGTGGGGGGGGCGGGGATCGGAAGCCTCGTGGGGGGGATGGAGACCTGGGGGGGAATCGGAGGCGTTGGGCAGTGTCTGATCACGGTGGGTGGGTGAGGCAGGGATGCTGGATCCAGCAGGTAAGTGGAATGGCACTTACCTCCTGGATCTAGCAGTCGTCAGCCTTACTTTAGCTGGCGGGTTCCCCGAGGCCTGGTAAACCCGACCAGCCAGAGTTAAATTTGTAATGGTAGATCACCATTAGGCTCGCCAGCCTCATTGTAATATTTAAATAGACAACCCACCTCTTAGCAGCAGGTTGGCTGTCGCCTCCCTAAACCGGAAGTGGGCGGGTTGAGATCAGAATTCAGTTTTTTTTAACTCTTTAACCTCCCACTTGACCCCAACCCACCCATTTTTTGGGGTTAAAATTCCCCCCATATCTCGGATGTTGTCACACCTGTATTTGGTGCCCCCTCATGAACTGGCCTGCCTAATTTAAACTGTGCTGTGCTATCGGGCGCCCAAACAAATTCCTCAGCCCTTTGCTTGAAGCTCACAATTTCCACAGTCCAGTTATCTGAGCACACAGTAAGGATTCTATTATAAACCTTGTAGATGTCTCTGCAGATTAAGCTTTCCTGAGCTTTCAGCTACCTCCAACAATATGAACTGCTCTGAAAATAGTTTGAGGGAATTAGTGTCAGGAAGCCACAGTTGCTTGTGACCAAAGGCTAAGTGTAATAATAGAGTCGTCTTCATTTAATTTAGACTTGCATTTATATAGCGCCTTTCATGGCCACCGGATGTCCCAAAGCACTTTACAGCCAAGTACTTTGAAGTGTAGGATGCAATGTAGGAAACACAGCAGTCAATTTGCTTACAGCAAGCTCCCACAGCAATGTGATAATGACCGGATAATCTGTTTTAGTGATGTTGATTGAGGGATAAATATTGGCCAGGCCACTGGGGATAACTCCCTTGCTCTTCTTCAAAATAGTGCTGTAGGATCTTTAACATCCATCTGAGAGATCATACGGGAAGTCAGTTTAACATCTCATCTGAAAGACAGCAGAGCACTCCCTCAGTATTACACTGCACTGTCACCTGAGATTTTTGTGTCTGGAGTGAGACTTGAACCCATAACCTTCTGCCATCAGAGGCAAGGGTGCTACCAACTGAGCCACAGCTTACCTTGCTTAACTAATGCATAATTAGTGCTTCAGGCCCAAATTATGGGACATTTACTATTCCCAGAGAGGGAATCCAAACAGCTTGATACATGTGGAATGAAGTATTTGCAGGGCACCCTGTGGGTGAGGATGACCTCCTTTATCAGCTTCACTGGGTAAAGTCTATCTAAAACCGATCTAAATGATCTCTCCACCAGTTACCAACAAGGCTCATCTTAACCCTACCTTCTTGCCTTCTCAAATACTCTACTGTCCCACAGTGCGTGACTAGCCTCCAATTTTAGAATCTCTTTCACCAAAAATATTTATTTTAAACCTAATTATACCGTTTGCTTCAATGGGCTGTATAAAATAATGTACACAAGAATATAACATGGGTGCATTCAGCATTCATATAGGAACTTTACAGAAGAACATAAGAAATAGGAGCAGGAGTAGGCCATTCGGCCCTTCGAGCCTGCTCCGCCATTCAATGAGATCATGGCTGATCTTCTGCCTCAACTCCATTCACCGGCCCTATCGCCATATCACTTGATGCCCTTCCTAATCAGAAATCTATCGGCTTCTGTTTTGAATATACCCAATGACTGAGCCTCCACAGCCCTCTGGGTAGAGAATTCCAAAGATTCACCACCCTCTGTGTGAAGAAATTTCTTCCCATCTCAGTCCTGAATGGCCTACCCTTTATCCTGAGGTTGTGGCCCCTGGTTCTAGACTCCCCAGCCAAGGGAAACATTCTCCCAGCATCCATCCAATCAAGCCCTGTAATAATTTTGTATGCTTCAATGAGATCCCCTCTCATTCTTCTGAATTCAAGAGAATACAGGCCCAGTTTACTCAATCTATTCTCATACGACAGTCCCACCATCCCAGGAATCAATCTTGTGAACCTTCATTGCACTCCCTCTTTGGCAAGTATATCCTTCCTTAGGTAAGGAGATCAAAATTGTACACAGTACTCCAGGTGTGGTCTCACCAAGCCCTATATAATTGGAGTAAGATTTCTTTACTCCTGTACTCAAATCCTCTTGTAATGAAGGCCAGCATACCATTTGCCTTACTAATGGCTTGCTGCACCTGCACATTCACTTTCAGTGACTCATGTACAAAGGACACCCAGGTCCCTTTGAGCATCTGCATTCCCCAATCTTTCACCATTTAGGAAATACTCTGCCTTTCTGTTTTTTCTACCAAAGTAGATAACTTCACATTTATCCACATTATATCCCATCTGCCATGTTCTCGCCCACTCAATGAGCCTGTTGAGATCCCCTTGAAGCCTCTTCACATCCTCTTCGCAACTGACACTGCCACCTAGCTTTGTATCATCAGCAAATTTGGAAATGTTACATTTAGTCCCCTCATCCAAATCATTGATATAGATTGTGAATAGCTGGGGCCCAAGCACCGATCCTTGTGGTACCCCACTAGTCACAGCCTGCCATCCTGAAAAAGATCTGTTTATCCCTACTTTTTGTTTTCTGTCTGTTAACCAATTCTCAATCCATGCTAGTATATTACCCCCAATTCCATGTGCCCTGATTTTGTTCACCAACCTCTTGTGTGGGACCTTATCAAAGGCCTTCTGAAAATCCAAATACACCACATCTACCGGTTCCCCTTTGTCTACTCCACTAGTTACATCCTCAAAGAACTCCAATAGGTTTGTTAAACAGGATTTCCCTTTCATAAATCCATGTTGACTCTGCCCAATCTTACTATTAGTTTCTAAGTGCCCAGTTATTGCATCCTTTATAATAGATTCCAGCATTTTCCCAACTTCTGATGTGAGGCTAACAGGTCTGTAGTTCCCCGTTTTCTCTCTCCCTCCTTTCTTAAATAGCGGGATTACATTTTCTATCCTCCAATCTGCAGGAACCGTTCCAGAATCTATAGAATTTGGAAGATGACAACCAACTTTACTGATCTCATTTCTCTATTGCCATTTGTGTCCTATTTTGCCGGTTCCCTGTTTTTTAAATGATTTCCTCAAATGATTGAGCCGTTCATAAATGTTATTTTTTATCAACTTTATCAATAGCTTTCTTCATTTTGGAAATTTCCATTGGGGCTCCTCAATTCAGAATAAGCTCAATTTCTTCAACTTTTCACCATAACTTAGATTCTTGGGGCCTGTGCTGCACTCCCTCAAGGACAACAGTATCTTAAATGATAAAGTCCTCACATTACAAACTGATAGTTGTGAAATTGTACAGGAAATACAATGCACTTGAACAGGAAAATTTGCTACAGACAGTATAGTTAAGTTGTAAAAAATAAGTAACTTTCTAAAATATTATGGTTCACAAACAGTTAAGAGTTAAGCCTGAGAGGAACTGTCTCCGAGGATGAGGTGATAAGTGCAATAGTTAGCATATATGCCATCTAAGCATGTCTAATGGCATAATTGGTGATAGATGGATTGCCCAAGTGACTTCCCATTATCTTGGCACCGCTTTGTCTCAGAACTGTTCCTGGAACTGACTGCTCTTGGTCGCCATGGTGATGGACTTTGTAAAAGTATATTATAGGAGGAAGGGCCATCATTCTAGGGAATAGCCTGTTTCAATTTTATTGGATAGGACACCAGGAAAAGAACATGGAATTTGAAAAGCTTATGCTTTTTTGTTTCTCCCTCTACTTTCTTTTTTTTCTCTTTCACTGTTTTAGCCCCAGGGGTAATATGTCACATCTGTAACAAGGTCATATAGTTGCCAATAATTTGTGTATGGAACAGAAGTATTCATTTGAATAAAATTGTTGTGCTTAACTGTATACAGAGCAGAGCCTGCTGAAACAGGCAGGATTGCATATATGCATATCTGGTGGAGAATACAACAACAACTTGCATTTATATAGTGCCTTCAACATAGTAAAACGTCGCAAGGCACATTACAAGAGTGTAATCAGACAAAAGTTTACACTGAGCCAAACAAGGAGACATTAAGACAAGTGACCCAAAGCTTGGTCAAAGAGGTTTTAAGGAGTGTCTTAAAGGAGGAGAGGCAGAGAGGTTTAGGGAGGGGATTCCAGAGCTCAGGGCCTAGATGGCTGAAGGCATGGCCGCCAATGGTGGGGCAAAGGAAGGGGGACTGCACAAGAGGCTAGAATTAGTTCTCGGATGGTTGTAGGGCTGGAGGAGATTACAGAGATAGTGAGGGGCAAAACCATGGAGGGATTTGAACACAAGGATGAGAATTTTAAAATCGATCAATGTAGGAACATAGGAACAGGAGTAGGCCATTTAGCCCCTCAAGCCTGTTCTGCCATTCAATGAGATCATGGCTGATCTGCGACCTATCTCCATATAGCCAGCTTTGTCCCATATCCCTTAATACCTTTGGTTAACAAAAATCTATCAATCTCAGATTTAAAATTAACAATTGATCAAGCATCAATTGCCATTTGCAGAAGAGAGTTCCAAATTTCTACCACCCTTTGTGTGTAGAAGTGTTTCCTAATTTCACTCCTGAAAGGTCTGGCTCTAATTTTTAGACTATGCCCCCTAGTCCTAGAATCCCCAACCATCAGAAATAGTTTCTCTCTATCTACCCTATCTGTTCCCCTTAATATCTTGAAAATTTTGATCAAATTACCTCTTAACCTTTTAAATTCTAGGGAATACAACCCTAGTTTGTGCAATCTCTCCTCGTAATTTAACCCTTG
This sequence comes from Squalus acanthias, assembly GCA_030390025.1. Lineage (NCBI taxonomy): Eukaryota > Metazoa > Chordata > Chondrichthyes > Squaliformes > Squalidae > Squalus > Squalus acanthias. The sequence continues at coordinate 51,158,483 of CM059426.1, forward strand.
GAGTCCGGGTATCATTCTGGTAAACTTACGCTGCACTCCCTCCAAGGCCAATGGCCCAGAAATTGGACTTCGATGGTTGCCGCGGGGGTAAGGATCTCCCGCGATATCGCACTCCGCACCTGCCTTTATGGTTTTGGCCCACACGAACTTCAGTTCCTGGGCCTCTCCCTGGTGCCGGCGCGCAGTGTGTGCGTGTCCCAGAGGCGCAGTTAGTGCGATGCGACCTCTGGGATCACGTGGGCCAGTTAGAGCCAATGGCAGCACACCATCTTTCATTCATAGTTTTGACAGGAAGAGCTGTCAAAACTATGAATACAACAAGCCCCCAAAAGAACAGCTAAACCTCAATTAAATTTAAAAAAAAGCCATCACATTAATAAAATAACTATAGTTAAATAAATTAACCACTTTAAACAAAAATTTAAATTTTTGAAAAAATTGAAATTCTTTTTAAAAGTTATAAAAATAAACTTACCTTTCTTTAAAGTCTCTAAAAAAGATAAACCTGTTGAAAAAAATTTAAAATAATACTTAATTAACTACTTACCTTGTTAAAAGGGGGTCTTACGCCTGCTTTCTTCATGTGTAAAATCTTCAACACTTACCTGCGCGTTCAAACCTGAAAAAAAAACTAAGTGTGCTGCGTGCGCACAGCCTGTAGTGCGCACGCGGTTCACTTAGGAACCGCCCCCTTCGCAATACCCGAAGTGCCGGTTTCCCGCGCATGCGCAGTGCATGCAGGAAACCGGCACTTTGGGACCTAATACGCGAGAGTACACAGTGCGTAATCTCCCGTATTAGGTCTAATTTTCGGGCCATTATATCCTTCCTAATGTGTAGTGCCTAGAACTGCTCACAGTGCTCCAGGTGTGGTCTAACCAGAGCTTTATATAGCTGCAGCATAACTTCTACCCCTTGTATTCTGGTCCTCTAGATATAAAGGCCAGCATTCCATTAGCCTTTTGATTATTTACTGTACCTGTTCATGACATTTTAATGATCTATGTACATGGACCCCCAAGTCTCTTTGGACATCCACTGTTATTAGTGTTTCACCTTTAGAAAGTACTCTGTTCTATCCTTTTTAGGTCCAAAGTGGATGACCTCACATTTGCCTACATTAAAATTCATTTGCCACAGTTTTGCCCATTCACTTAATCTATCAATATCCCTTTATAATTTTATGCTTCCATCTACACTGCCTACAATGCCGCCTATCTTTGTGTCACTGGCAAATTTGGATATGTGTCTTTCTATCCCATTATCTAAGTCGTTAATAAATATGGTGAATAGTTGAGGGCCCAACACAGATCCTTGCGGGACACCACTAGTCACATTCTGTCAATTAGAGTACCTGCCCATTATCCCTACTCTCTGTCTCCTGTCGCTCAGCCAATTTCCTAACCAGGTCAATAATTTGCCTTCAATTCCATGGGCTTCAACTTTAGTTAACAGTCTCTTATGCGGGACTTTATCAAATGCCTTCTGGAAGTCCATATAAATAACATTCATGGGCAATCCCCTATCCATTACTTTAGTCACCTCCTCAAAAAATTAAATCAGGTTTGACAAGCATGACCTACCTTTCACAAATCCATGCTGGCTTTTTCTGATCAGCTGAAGATTTTCAAGCTGTTCAGTCACTCTATCCTTAATTATAGACTCTAGTAACATCCTGACAACAGATGTTAGGCTAATGGGTCTATAATTCCCTGGTTTCCCTCTCTCACCATTCTTATATAGCGGAGTGACATGTAGGTCAGCGAGGACAGGGTGATGGGTGAATGGGACTTGGTAAGAGTTAGGATACAGGCAGATGGGTTTTGGATGAGCTCTAGTTTATGGAAGGTGGAAGATGGGAGACTGACCAGGAAAACATTGGAATACACCCAACATGGTGTATTGATTGATCTGTAGCACAGCATTATGGCTGGGCCTGTAATTTAGTGATAAGCTGCTTTCCTTCAGTCTCAATAAATTGTTTTTTATTGTACCTATCTGTGTCCAGCACTCCATTCAACTTGGTAGCAAAAAAGAGGATCAGTGGCTGTGCTGGATGAAAGATGTGGTAGACATTAAAACATTTGGCTAAAAACCTTGAGCATCGGTCTTCCTGTGGCCTCAAGTAGAAAGGCACAACCAGAGTTACTGAGAAGCACATAGATCAGGACATTTCAGGCAGAGCTGTCATACTGCGACAAAACCCGAGGAGTGAGATTTGCAGTTGTGAGTCAGCCACATATCCGAAGAAATGATTGGGGAATGTCACTCAAAGGGTTGACGGTGGATAGGCAATGACATACATTCACAGACTGCATGGACGAACTACAGAATTTGTTCATCCCAGTTTGGCATAAGAATAAAACAAAAAGGGTGACTCAACCGTGGCTAACAAGGGAAATTGGGGATAGCATAAGATCCAAGGAGAGGGCATGTAAATTGGCCAGAAAAAGCAGTAACCCTGAGGATTGGGAGCAGTTTAAGATTCAACAAAGGAGGACAAAGGGATTAATTAAGAAGGGGAAAATAGAATACGAGAGTAAGCTTGCAGGGAACATAACAACTGACTGTAAAAGCTTTTATAGATATGTGAAGAGAAAAAGATTAGTGAAATCAAGCATAGGTCCCTTGCAGTCAGAATCAGGGGAACTTATAATGGGGAACAAAGAAATGTCAGACCAATTAAATACATATTTTGGTTCTGTCTTCACAAAGGAGGACACAAATAACCTCCCAGAGATGTTGGGGAACATAGGGTCTGATGAAAGGGAGGAACTGAAAGAAATCAGTATTTGTAGGGAAATGGTGTTAGGGAAATTGATGGGATTGAAGGCCGATAAATCCCCAGGGCCTGATAATCTACATCCTAGGGTTCGTAAGGAAGTGGCCCTAGAAATAGTAGATGCATTGCTGATCATCTTCCAACATTCAATGGAATCTGGAACAGTACCCATGGATTGGAGGGTAGCTAATGTTACCCCACTATTCAAAAAGGGTGGTAGAGAGAAAACGGGGAATTACAGCCTGACATCGGTAGTGGGGAAAATGCTAGAGTCCATTATAAAATATGTAATAGCTGAGCACTTGGAAACCAGTGACAGGATCGGACAAAGTCAACATGGATTTACAAAAGGTAAATCATGCTTGACTAATCTACTGGAATTATTTGAGGATGTAACTGGTAAAATAGATAAGGGAGAACCAGTGGATGTGGTGTATTTGGACTTCCAAAAGGCTTTTGATAAGGTCCCGCATAAGAGATTAGCGTGTAAAGTTAAGGCACATGGGATTGGGGGCAAGGTATTGACTTGGATAGATAACTGGTTGGCAGACAGAAAGCAAAGAGTTGGAATAAACGGGTCTTTTTCTGAGTGGCAGGCAGTGACTAGTGGGGTACCGCAGGGATCGGTCCTTGGACCCCAGCTATCCACAATATATATTAATGATCTAGACAAGGGAACTAGATGTAATATCTCCAAGTTTGCAGACGACACAAAACTGGGTGGGCGTGTGTGCTGCGAGGAGGATGCTGAGAAACTCCAGGATGATTTGGACAGGTTGGGTGATTGGGCAGAAGCGTGGCAGATGCAGTATAACGTGGATAAATGCAAGGTTATCCACTTTGGTATAAAAAACAGAAAGGCAGATTATTATCTGAATGGCAATAGATTGGGAGAAGGGGAAGTGCAACGAGACCTGGGTGTCCTTGTGCACCAGTCGCTGAAGGTAAGCATGCAGGTGCAGCAGGCGGTTAAGAAGGCAATTGGTATGTTGGAATTCATAGCGAGAGGGTTTGAGTACAGGAACAAGGATGTCTTGCTGCAGTTGTACAGGGCCTTGGTGAGACCACACCTTGAGTATTGTGTGCAGTTTTGGTCACCTTATCTGAGGAAGGATGTTCTTGCCATGGAAGGAGTTCAGCGAAGATTCACAAGGCTGATACCTGGGATGGCAGGAATGATGTATGAAGAGAGATTGGGTTGATTGGGCTTATACTCGCAGGAGTTTAGAAGAATGAGAGGGGATCTCATTGAAACTTATAAAATTCTGACAGGACAGGACAAACTAGATGCAGGAAGGATGTTCCCGATGGTCGGGGAGTCCAGAACCAGGGATCACAGTCTAAGGATAAAAGTTGTGCGACTTCTCATTTTTGTCCACCCCAGTCCAACGCCGGCATCTCCACATCATAAGGATAAGGCGTAAGCCATTTAGGACAGAAATGAGGAGGAATTTCTTCACCCAGAGAGTGGTGAACCTGTGGAATTCTCTGCCACAGAAGGCAGTAGAGGACAATTCATTAAATAGATTCAAGAAGGAGTTGGATATATTTCTTAAGGCTAAAGTGGTCAAGGGATATGGGGAGAAAGCACAGACAGGGTACTGAATTTGGATGATCAGCCATGATCGCATTGAATGGCGGAGCAGGCTCGAGGGGCCGAATGGCCTACTCCTGCTCCTATCTTCTATGATTCTATGATTCTATGAAAGTTGCACATTTGAGGTGCAGTCTGGTGAAAGCCTGCCTGTACTTTATTCTGAGATTCATGACCCATTACTGCCATGTGGCTGCTTTAAATCACAGATACTTTCTCAGATATGGTTAGAGTACTGAGTTGTTTCGCCTGTCACCTACAGGAAGAAGCACTGACAGCCAATCATCTTTCAGAAGCCACCTCGAAGAGATAATTTCACATGGGGAAGCAAGTGCATTGACTGAAGTATAAAAGCAGATTGTGCACAGCCCTTTTGGCAAAAAAAGGAAGGTGTTCAAGCTAAAGGAAAGTTTGATGGTATGCTGTAAACGCTTTTTACATTTTAAGATATTCAGTTCTTTTCAATCATTCAAATTACACAGTTGGTGGGAGGTGGTGAGCAGCATTCCAGTCCTCAATTTGAGCACCATATATGGAGTCCTACTTTCTCAACTGCACAATGATACAAGCAGCCAATGGAAACATTGTGGAAATAGAGACAATGCTGTATGCTTTATTAATGTATTTGTCTCACCTGGCTCATTTTCTCTTTCATTTTTTCCTTCTTTCTCTTCTTTTTCTCTTCAGTGTAGATGTCAGCCTTGGTTTAGAGGTAGCACTCTTGCCTCTGAGTCAGATGGTTGTGGGTTCAAGCTCCACTTCAGAGTCTTGAGCACATAATCTAGGTTGAAACGTCAGTGCAGTACTGAGAGAGAGCCGCACTGTCGGGGGCGCCGTCCTTTGGATGAGACATTAAACTGATAGGAGTCAGCCCTCTCGGGGAATTAGTCAATAACTCCATTATCATTGTAGCATGCGACTAGCAGGATGGTAGAAGGCGAACTGAATGGACCGTGGACTTTTTTCATTAGCAATTCCTATGTTCCTAAGTAAAAGATCCCATGGAACTATTTTGAAGAACAGCAAGGGAGATTTCCTGCTGTCCTAGCCAATATTTATACCTCAACCAACACCACTAAAACAAATTATTTCATCATCAACACGGTGGCATAGTGGTTAGCACTGGTGCCTCACAGTGCCAGAGACCCGGGTTCGAATCTGACCTCGGGTGACTGTCTGTGTGGAGTTTGCACATTCTCCCCGTGTCTGCGTGGGTTTCCTCCGGGTGCTCCGGTTTCCTCCCACAGTCCAAAAATGAGTGGGTTAGGTTGATTTGGCTATGATAAATTGACCCTTAGTGTTAGGGGAGATTAAATATGTGGGGTTATGGGGATAGGATGGGATATGTTAGGGGGAATTAAATATGTGGGGTTACGGGGGTAGGGCTATGTGTACTGTGGGGATTAAAGCAGGGACAGGGTACTGGATTTGGATGATCAGCCATGATCGTATTGAATGGCGGAGCAGGCTCGACGGGCCGAATGGCCTACTCCTGCTCCTAGATTCTATGTTTCTATTATCTCACTGGTGTTTACATACGAGCATACGAATTAGGAGCAGGCTAGGCCACTCAGCCCCTCGAGCCTGCTCCGTCATTCAATAAGATCATGGCTGATCCGATTACTCCACATTCCCGCCTACCCCCGATAACCTTTCACCTTCCTTGCTTATCAAGAATCTATCTACCTCTGCCTTAAAATATTCAAAGACTCTGCTTCCACCGCCCTCTGAGGAAGAACGTTCCAAAGACTCACGACCCTCTGTGAGAAAAAATGTCTCCTCATCTCTGTCTTAAATGGGTGACCCTTTATTTTTAAATAGTGACCCCACAAGAGGAAACATCCTCTCCACATCCACCCTGACAGGATCTTATATGTTTCAATCAAGTCACCTCTTACTCTTCTAAACTCCAGCGGATACAAGCCTAGCCTGTCCTCATAGGACAACCCACCCATTCCAGGTATTAGTCTAGTAAACCTTCTCTGAACTGCTTCCAATGCATTTACATCCTTCCTTAAATAAGGAGACCAATACTGTACACAGTACTCCAGATGTGGTCTCACCAATACCCTGTATAACTGAAGCATAACCTCCCTACTTTTGTATTCAATTCCCCTTGCAATAAACGATAACATTCTATTAGCTTTCCTAATTACTTGCTGTACCTGCATACTAACCTTTTGCGATTCATGCACTAGGACACCCAGATCCCTCTGCATCTCAGAGCTCTGCAATCTCTCACCATTTAGATAATATGCTTCTTTTTTATTCTTCCTGCCAAAATGGACAATTTCACATTTTCCCACATTATACTCCATTTGCAAGATCTTTGCCCACTCACTTAACCTATCTATATTTTTTGTAACCTCCTTATGTCCTCTTCACAATTTACTTTCCTACCTATCTTTGTGTCATCAGCAAATTTAGCAACCATACCTTCGGTCCCTTCATCCAAGTCATTTATATAAATTGTAAAAAGTTGAAGCCCCAGCACTGATCCCTGTGGCACACCACTCGTTACATCTTGCCAACCAGAAAATGACCCATTTATGCCTACTCTCTGTTTCCTGTTAGCTAGCCAATCTTCTATCCATGCCAATATGTTACCCCCTACACCATGAGCTTTTATTTTCCGCAATAAGCTTTGATGTGGCACCTTATCAAATGCCTTCTGGAAATCTAAGTACAGTACATCCACCGGTTCCCCTTTATCCACAGCACATGTTACTTCCTCAAAGAACTCCAATAAATTGGTTAAACATGATTTCCCTTTCACAAAACCATGTTGACTCTGTCTGATTACCTTGAACTTTTCTAAGTGCCCTGCTATAATGTCTTTAATAATAGCTTCTAACATCTTCCCTATTACAGATGTTAAGCTAACTGGCCTGTAGTTTCCTGCTTTCTGTCTCCCTCCCTTTTTGAATAAAGGAGTTACATTCGCTATTTTCCAATCTAATGGAACCTTCCCCGAAGCTAGGTAATTTTGGAAAATTAAAACCAACGCATCAACTATCTCACTAGCCACTTCTTTCAAGACCCTAGGATGAAGTCCATCAGGACTTGGAGACTTGTCAGCCCGCAGCTCCAACAATTTGCTCAGTACCACTTCCCTGGTGATTGTAATTTTCTTGAGTTCCTCCCTTCCTTCCATTTCCTGATTTACAGCTATTTCTGGGATGTTACTTGTATCCTCTATAGTGAAGACCGATGCAAAATACCTGTTCAATTCAACTGCCATCTCCTTATTTTCCATTATCAATGCCCCAGACTCACTTTTTATAGGACCAACGCTCACTTCGTTAACTCTTTTCTTTTTTAAATATCTATAGAAACTCTTACTATCTGTTTTTATATTTCTAGCTAGCTTTCTCTCGTACTCTAATTTTTCTCTCCTTATTAATCTTTTAGTCATTCTTTGCTGTTTTTTATATGCTGTCCAATCTTCTGACCTGCCACCCATCTTTGCGCAATTATATGCTTTTTCTTTAAGTTTGATACTATCTTTAGCTTTTTTAGTTAACCACGGATGGTGGGTCTTCCCCTTGGAATTTTTCTTTCTCGTTGGAATGTATATATTCTGTGTATTCTGAAATATCCCCTAATTTGACCTAATTTGCCAGTTCACTTTAGCTAGCTCTGCTTTCATGCCCTCATTATTGCCCTTATTTAAGTTTAAAATACTAGTCTTGTACCCACTCTTCTCTCCCTCAAACTGAATGTAAAATTCAATCATATTATGATCGCTGCTACCTAGGGGCGCCTTCACTATGAGGTCATTAATTAATCGTATCTCGTTGCACAATACCAGGTCTAGTATAGCCTGCTTTCTGGTTGGCTCCAGAATGTGCTGTTCTAAGAAACTATCCCGAAAACATTCTATGAACTCCTCATCTAGGCTCCCCATCTGATTTTTCCAGTCTATATGTAGATTAAAATCCCCCATGATTATTGCCGTACCTTTCTGACAAGCTCCCATTATTTCTTCCTTTATACTCCATCCTACTGTGTGGTTACTGATAGGGGACCTGTACTGTTTGTGGGACCTTGCTGTGCTCAAATTGCCTGCCGCATTTTCCTACATTGCAACAGTCACTACACTTAAAAAAATACTTTGTTGGCTGTAAAACACTTTGGGACGTCCTGAGGTCGTGAAAGGTGCTATATAAATACAAGTTCTTTCTTTTATTATCTTCTTGTTTAGTGTGTGTCCTCTGCTTTTTATTTCTTTTTTTCCTGCTTTTGTCTTCATGGACTAAATGCTACTGTTCTGATTTTCTTTTCCTTTCTCTGGCTTATCATCATCATCATTCATGTCTTCTTACTCTTCCCTTGGGGAACAGTATGCAGTAGTGGAAGGATTCGCAGGCCGATAACAGTCTGACAGACCGTGACATGACCAGCCCTTCCATGGGTGTAACCATCTTTATACCAGCTGATAGGGTGGTTAGTCCTATAGGGAGGCTTTTATGGGCTCCCACAACCCATATGATGAGTATCCCACTGCTTGTCAACCCAGACTTCAGAGCTGGAGCTCTGACTCCACTTGCAGGGACTGTCTGGAGTGGGGTTTGAACGCTGCACCTTCTGACTCAGAGGCAGGAATGATACCACTAAGCCAGAGGCTCACTCCTCCTTTCTCTGGGTAGAAAACAAGATAAAGTAAAAAAAAGTTATGGAGGTGAGGCGATCGCAGAATCCATAGCATCTGCTGAGCTGTATGCGAATGCTTGATTAAAATCTATGCAAACCATTAACAAGGAGTTTAAATTCTGACTCTTTATTATACTTATCAGCTGAAATGGTCATGAATGGGGGTGGACAATTGAATACTTAACGGGAGGAGGAGGCTCCATGGACATCCCCATCCTCAATGTTGGCAGAGCCCAGCACGCACGAGTGCAAAAGACAAGGCTGAAGCATTTGTAAATATCTTCAGTCAGAAATACTGAGTGGATGTTCCATCTCGGCCTCCTCCTGAGGTCCCCACCATCACAGAAGCCAGTCTTCAGCCAATTCGATTCACTCCATGTGATATCAAGAAACGGCTGAGTGCACTGGATACAGCCAAGTTTATGGGCCCCGACAACATCCCGGCTGTCGTGCTGAAGACTTGTGCTCCATAACTAGCCGCGCCTCTAGCCAAGCTGTTCCAGTACGCTACAACACTGGCATCTAACCTACAATGTGGAAAACTGCCCAGGTATATCCTGTCCACAAAAAGCAGGACAAATCCAATACAGCCAATTAACACACCATCAGTCTACTCTCAATCATCAGCAAAGTGATGGAAGGTGTCGTTGACAGTGCTATCAAGCGGCACTTACTCACCAATAACCTGGTCACCAATGCTTAGGTTGGGTCCCGCCAGGACCACTCGGCTCCCGACCTCATTACAGCCTTGGTCCAAACATGAACAAAAGAGCTGAATTCCAGAGTGAGGTGAGAGTGACTGCTCTTGACATCAAGGCAGCATTTGACCGAGTGTGGCATCAAGGAGCCCTAGTAAAATTGAAGTCAGCGGGAATCAGGGGGAAAACTCTTCACTGGCTGGAATTATACCTAGCATAAAGGAAGATGGTTGTGGTTGTTGGAGGCCAATCATCGCAGCTCCAGGACATCACTGCAGGAGTTCCTCAGGGCAGTGTCCTAGGTCCATTCATCTTCAGCTGCTTCATCAATGACCTACCCTCCATCATAAGGTCAGAAATGGGGATGTTCGCTGATAACTGCAGTGTTTAGTTCCATCACAACTCCTCAGGTAATGAAGCAGTCCATGCCCACACGCAGCAAGACCTGGACGACATTCAGGCTTGGGCTGATAAGTAGTAAGTAACATTTGTGCCACACAAGTGCCAGGCAATGACTATCTCCAGCAAGAGAGAGTCTAACCACCGCCCCTTGACATTCAATGGCTTTACCATCTCTGAATCCTCCACCAGCAACATTCTGGTGGTCACCATTGACCAGAAACTGAACTGGACCAGCCTCATAAATGTGGCTACAAGAGCAGGTTAGAGGCTGGGTATTCTGAGGTGAATGTCTCACCTCCTGACTCCCCAAAGCCTTTCCACCATCTATAAGGCACAAGTCAGGAGCTCTCCGCTTGCCTGGATGAGTGCAGCTCCAACAACACTCAAGAAGCTCGACACCATCCAAGACAAAGCAGCCCGCTTGATTGGCACCCCATCCACCACCTTAAACATCCACTCCCTCCACCATCAGCGTACCATGGCTGCAGTGTGTACCATCTCCAAGATGCACTGCAGCAACTTGCCAAGGCTTCTTCAACAGCACCTCCCAAACCTGCGACCTCTACCACCTAGAAGGGTAAGGGCAGCAGGCGCATGGGAACACCATCACCTGCAAATTCCCCTCCAAGTCACACACCATCCTGACTTGGAAATATATCACCGTTCCTTCATCATCGCTGGGTCAAAATCCTGGAACTCCCTCCCTAACAACACTATGGATGTACCTTCACCATACGGACTGCAGCGGTTCAAGAAGGGACTCACCACCATCTTCTCGAGGGTAATTAGGGATGGGCAATAAATGCTGGCCTTGCCAGCGACGCCCATATCTCATGAATGAATTTAAAAAAAGAAATAACACTGCAATTTTAGTAACAGACGACGTAACTTAGAATTCCTTTACCACTAATTGCTAAAATGAGATGAAGGAATTTCATACAAAATCATTAATGTGTTGATTACTAACATTGAACAGTTACTTACAATTTCAAACCATTGGAGTTCTCAGTTTGTTTCTGAAACAGCACCACGTAATTCTGGGTAACTGCTGGGTTCTCGAGCTACCTGAGGACTGATTATGGTTTCACTTCCTGTTTGGTCTTTGTATGAAGATGACAAAGGAAGTTTTGACTCTCTGGTTTGGTCTCATATTTTGCATTCAACTCAACTATACCAAAACATCAGTAACTGGAGAATTATGATGTTAATTTGTGCCCAAAATATTCCAACAAGATTTTGTAAAGGGATCTGGTTCCTGAAATATTTTAATGTTATCTATCATACAAAGGCTTGACATTAAATTTAAACATAAATGTATTCTTTTCTCTGTAAAATGCTCAGCTTTGTGAGGATGATACAAAGAAGGCACACTACCATTCAGTGAAGGAAATGGAGCTCACTGTGTATTTTTTGTAGTCTCACAAATAAAATTAATATTTTATTGTCCACTTTAGTACCCACACAAAAATGTTGTCCTGTAGCAGCTTGGAGGCAATGGACCCATTTAAATCATAGTCAGTGGGTTGTAAGTGCCTCCAGTGTTATTAAACATATGGCTGTTTCACGGGCAGAATCCCAACAGAATACTTAAATCTGTGGTTTGGCAGCTATGCTACACCACTAAATATTTTTGAAAGGACAGGAAGGATAGCGTTCCTTACTAATATTTGATTTATAAAAACAACACAAAATAATAAAATGTTTTTAACTAGAAATAGGAACTACAGGGGAACTAGACCCAAATGTGCCAGCAGTGTGAAAGGCAATGACAGTGGCCCTGCACTGAAGTACAATTATATTAGATTTCTATATAAACATAAGATAAAGACCCAGAATTTCCTGGAGTGGGGCATCTCGCAGCGTGGCCCATTAGATGTTTTCCTCACCCTTCAGCGCGAAATTTCTTTGCCATACAAGTTGCTGGAAGTGCGAGCTGTTATTGGCGCGGCGAGGGCAATTCTGGGACTTTGGTGAGTGACAGGACCAACAGTCTATCTCCTTAACCAATGAGATTTAAGGATTGAGAAAGAAACAGATGAACAATGGAGAAGGAAATAGGGTGAATTAGAGTCAAAACAGGTACTGAAAGAGAAGGAAGGAAAGATTGGATTAAGAGAGAGAAAAAAAAGAGACAGAAAAGAAAGTAAGAAAATTTTTTAAAATTTAACATTTTACATTTGAAAAATCTGTAACAATTTACTACCTGTAGGAATGAGACTCCACAGTTTCAATTATTCCCTTTCTGGGTCGCAGGAACATTAATCTCATCATTAAAAAGGTACTTACGCTTACCAGCCCTAAGTTTCCGCAGTGAATTTAATTGGTAGCTAATGTGCAAATGCAGCAATTCTTATGAAATTCACGCGGAGGTTGAGGGCGAGCTGCTGTTTCCGCGAGGCTAACGGCGGAGCAGCACAAATCGTCCAGCAACTTGTGGCAATTCGCAATTCACGGGGTATCTGTTCTTCGCCACAAGTTGCTGAACGATTTACACAGTAATAATGGTGTTTGCATTAACTGACTGTTATTTTGCCAGCAAATTCTGGCCCAATGCAAATCAACTGAGTAATTATCCAAAAATGCACAATTTACACACCGTGAATAGTAAATATAAAATAGCACTTTTTCTGCGTGTTTAATTGAAAATATTTCCCAGTCTCAGTAATTGAATGAGTTGGCTGTGGTGAGATCACAAAAATGGTTGAAATAGCCTTATTCAAAAGCTATAGGATTCCTTGTCTAACAATTACCATGTCAATTCTAAGACAGTTTCATGCAATTTCTCTCACCCAATCAGCTATCTCTGTGCACTCAGGCTGACTTAGGACCTGGACCAGCACAAAATGTTTGATTAGAATATAAACATATGCGACCAGGGATAAAGGAATTTGCACTTTATCCCATGACTGAACAAGACAATCTAACCCATGAGTGACAGTCACAAATGGATCATGAAGGATTTCAACGTCGAGTCAATCCCACCAATAAAAATGTATGAATAATACTATGAAATAACTCAATAAAATCAAACAACATTTTTTGCCAAAATCATATATTGCAATATTTACAAACAGGAATGCTATAAAATCTGATAAGGATGTCAATTATTGTATTTACAGAATCTGCACTGCACAGTGAATGCTGGATGCTACAAATATTATTTGCTGGAGTGTCTACATTAATAAACCAAGCCAAAGATGTTATATCTGAGATTATGGTTATACAGGATCATGTTAAATGAGTGTATGGGGGTTTATGTAAGATCTATCAACATTAAAGTTACGTTTGTACCTGTTTATATCCTTAAAATTATAGAAATCTCAAGGAAAAGCATGGAGGATGGCATAATTATACAATCTAATAAGCGGTAATTATCTATTATTTACCAGTTTTAATAGAAGCTCTTGAAATTGTCAAATTAAAGAAAATAACAAATTTGCTAAATTGCACCTTGCATCACATTGGGATTTAATTTTACTCTTAATACCCTTTTTATTTTAGTGCGTTATTCACAAATGCAGACATTGTAAGTGCCAGTGTGAATTTAAATATGAATTAGGGTAAAATGTCCATTTGAATGCATCTGCTTAACAGGCATTAAACGGGTAAAAAGGATGAGACAAATTTAGCGCCCCATTCAATTTTCTGGCAGATTTTGTACTGGCACCAGAAAATTGCACGAACTTGCAGTTAATTATATTGAAATTAGTCCCCGATGACATTATTCAGGTGTCCACACAATTTCCTGACATTTATGCCAGTCACTTAGCTGCTCATTAAAAAAAAAGGTATCCAAGGCTTCTTGGGTGTGCTGGTACAGAAGTGCATTTAAAGATGGTAAGATTTATGGAATAGTAAGATTTATAGGGCTACTTTTAGCGCCCCGGAAAAATTAGCTCCCCCGCGCCAGAAATTGAGTGGTTGTGCCCCAAGAGGGAAGTGGGGCGCTACTGGAAGCGCCCCGCATCCCTCTTGGGGCGCTGCGAGTCAATATCACGGCGCTACGTGCCGCGGTATTGCAGGCCTTCCTCCCCTTCTTAAAGGGGAGGGGCCTTGTGCAGTGCGACCCGGGGCCCAGCTGGGCCCCCGGGGATCGGGAGCGCCGTTAGAAGAGCCCGGCACTCAAGAGAAGTGCTGGGCTCTTGGAGCGCAGCTGACACTCCGCGGGGGGGGGGCGTTCAGGAGGCTGGGGACGGGAGCGCAGGCAGGTGCTGGCAGGCGGCCAGCAACAAAAATGGCCGCCTCACCTTTAAATAGCGCCTCCCCGGCCGCAGGTAGGCCCCCCTGACCCCGTCGGACATAGCGTCCAGCGGTAAGTCAGGGGGCGCTCCCGAAGATCGCGGCCGGGCTGCGAGCGGCGTGCTGTGCATGGCGATGGCGTCATCACCGGCAGTGCAGTGCCCCGGAGCGCTACCAGTTAGCACTGCCGCTAATCCCCCGCTGAATTTCGCGGGTGGCATGGGCGGCGCTGCGCCCGGGCGCTAGTTGCTTTGCGCCCCGTTAGCGCCCTAAGAGGGCGCTAACAGGAGGCGCAAAGCAACCCAATTTTTCCCCCATAGTATATAGAGGCTACTGATTCTTTGTTCTTACTTTTTTTTTTCATGTTTTCACTTAGCTAGTCACGAGGCTTTGTGCGAAGTGTGGGATTTTGACCCAGTGACGATGAAGGATCGGTTATATACTTCTAAGTCAGGATGGTGTGTGACTTGGAGGGGAACTTGGAGGTGGTGGTGTTCCCATGCGCCTGCTGCCCTTGTCCTTCTAGGTGGAAGAGGTCACGGGTTTGGGAGGTGCTGCCGAAGAAGCCTTGGCGAGTTGCTGCAGTGCATCTTGTGGATGGTACACACTGCAGCCACGGTACGCCGGTGGTGGAGGGAGTGAATGTTTAAGGTGGTGGATGGAGTGCCAATCAAGTGGGCTGCTTTGTCCTGGATGGTGTCGATCTTCTTGAGTGTTGTTGGAGCTGCACTCATCTAGGCAAGTGGAGAGTATTCCATCATACTCCTTGTGCCTTGTAGATGGTGGAAAGGCTTTGGGGAGTCAGGAGGTGAGACACTCACCGCAGAGTACCTAGCCTCTGACCTGCTCTTGTTGCCACAATATTTATGTGGCTGGTCGGGTTAAGTTTCTGGTCAATGGTGACCCCCAGGATGTTGATGGTGGGGGATTCAGCGATGGTAATGCCGTTGAATGTCAAGGGGCGGTGGTTAGACTCTCGCTTGTTGGAGATAGTCATTGCCTGGCACTTCTGTGACGCGAATGTTACCTGCCACGTATCAGCCCAAGCCTGAACGTCTGTAGTATATTACACTGTAGTATATTATAATAAAGGAGTATTTTCATACAGTTCTTTTATTTATGAAGAGCCATAAATAATGCACACTACACCAAAGCTGGATGTATTGCTCCATACATAACTATAGGGCACATCATGGCTTTGTGGGTAAGTGTACTACATGATGTGTTATTAAGCCATACTGACAGCAGGTCCCAATTCTGATCTTCAATCTGTGCTGAATTAGCTGATCTGTGGCAGGCCAGAAATTGGCCTCAGCATCCTTCAGTTAGAAAGAAGAAAAATCAGTCAGGTTTTCCACTCCTGATTGTTCTGCAGCAACAGTGTACATGTATAGGTGCTGGTTGGGGTCAGGATTGAGTTTGCCTGTAGTATCTTCCCCAGTAAAATAGCAGGCCAACACTCACTCATAAAGATTGGACACTTGGGTGAGGTAAAGGAGGACAGAAGACATTAATGCATTCTTATCGCAATAATAGCCAGTGTCTTCAGGGGAAGAAAAATGAAGCACTATAGTATTCAAAATAAGAAGCAGTTCTCTGGTTTAACACACTATTAATCATATGATAATATTTGTATATGTTAAGTAAGAGAAAGCCATCATTCTTATGTGTAGCCAAACAGGCACTAAAAGTCAGTAAACTGTTCATTTTATGTTTAGATCAGAAACTCTTTCCCTTGTACACACCTTAGAATCATAGAATAGCACAGCACAGAAGGAGGCCATTCAGCCCATCGAGTTTATGCCGGCCTTTTTGAAGAGCAATCCTGTTAGTCCCACTCCCCCGCTCTTTCCCCATATCCCTGAAATTTTTTTCCCCTTCTAGTATTTATTCAATTCCCTTTTGAAAGCTACTATTGAATCTGAATCCACCACCCTATCAGGCAGTGCATTTCAAATCCTAACAACTCGTTGCGTAAATGTTTTTTTCTTCTGTTCAGCAAGGGACAGCAGATCCGGCAGATCCCATTTCTCAAAAAATGTCATCAAACCACTAGATACAAAATTACTGCAAATGAAGTCTAATTTTTAACATTAGGATATAAAACCCCCAAGGAATAAGAAAAAGTAATTCCGCTTATTCAATCTACCCTAATGTAGACTCCGCCCCACCTATTTAATTTCTCGATGTAAAGTTCTTCATAACTGCTGATTGGTCCCCAAAGGTAATTAAGCAAAATTCATCCAGTCTCATATTGTCAGTATTGACTCCAGGCTCCCTCCCCAGCCTCCTCCAATGCCAACAGCACAGGAACTTTTGTTTTCCATGGAGTATTTGGTCATCTCAGTCCATACCTATCTCTACAACTAACAATCTTATTCCTAGCCAAATATTTATCCAGCACCAGAAGAATTTGTTTCCATAAAGAAAATGAGAGACAAAAGGTTTTTTTTTTAGTTTCCACTAAAAGCAATTTCAGTACAAGTAAAAAGACTTCTGGCAAAATATTTCTATGATAATAAAGAACTGAAATTGCTGGAAATACACAACAGCTCCATCAGTATCTGAAAATAGAAAAAAAGGGTGAACTTTTCAGATAGACACCCTGATCTAGATTTCCACTTTAGCACAATTAGGAACATAGAAACAGGAGTAGGCCATTCAGCCCCTGGAGCCTGTTCCGCCATTCAGCTAGATCATGACTGATCTGTGACCTCAACTCCATTTACGCGCCTTTGATCCGTAACCCATAATACCCTTACCTAAAAAAATCTATCTCAGTTTTGAAAGTTTCTAGCCTCAAAAGCTTTTTGAGTTAGAGGGGTCTAGATTTCCACTACCTTTTGTGTGAAAAAGTGCTTCCCAACATCACCCTTTGAATGGCCTAGCTCCAATTTTAAGGTTATTGAGGTATATAAGAACATAAGAACATAAGAAATAGGAGCAGGAGTAGGCCAATTGGCCCCTCGAGCCTGCTCCGCCATTCAATAGATCATGGCTGATCTGATCCTAACCGCCAATCTACTATCACAGAACCATCTCCTGAATCTAACAGAATTGGACACACAAAATAGGAGCAGGATCAGGCTACACGGCCCCTGGGCCCGCTACGCTACCCACAGGGCCATGACCGATCTGAACCTAGACTCATGTCCAAATTCCTGCCCGCTCCCCGTAACCCTTAATTCCCTTTACTTCTAGGAAACTGTCTATTTCTGTTTTAAATTTATGTAATGATGTAGCTTCTACAACTTTTTGGGGCAGCATATTCCATGGACCTACCACCCTCTGAGTGAAGTAGTTCCTCCTCATCTCAGTTTTGAAAGAGCAGCCCCTTATTCTAAGACTATGCCCCCTAGTTCTAGTTTCACCCATCATCGGGAACATCCTCCCCGCATCCACCCGATCAAGCCCCTTCACAATCTTATATGTTTCAATAAGATCGCCTCTCATTCTTCTGAACTCCAATGAGTAGAGTCCCAATCTACCCAACCTCTCCTCATATGTCCATCCCCTCATCCCTGGGATTAACCGAGTGAACCTTCTTTGTACTGACTCGAGAGCAAGTATGTCTTTTCTTAAGTATGGACACCAAAACTGTATGCAGTATTCCAGGTGCGGTCTCACCAATACCTTGTACAACTGAAGCAATACCTCCCTATTTTTATATTCTAGCCCCCTAGCAATGAAAGTCAACATTCCATTGGCCTTCTTAATCACTTGCTGCACCTGCATACTAACCTTTTGAGTTTCGTGCACCAGGTCCCCCAGATCCCTTTGTACTTCAGTACTTTCCAGTTTCTTGCCATTTAGATAATAACTTGCTCTACTATTTTTCCTGCCGAAGTGCATAACCTCACACTTTCCAGTATTGTATTCCATCTGCCAAATCTCTGCCCACTTACTTAGCCTGTTTAAGTCCCCTTGCAGATTTTTTATGTCCTCCTCATTCACTACTTTCCCTCCCATCTTAGTATCATCTGCAAACTTTGATATGTTACACTCGGTCCCCTCCTCCAAATCATTAATATAGATTGTAAAGAGTTGGGGACCCAGCACTGACCCCTGTGGAACACCACTAGTTACTGATTGCCAGTCTGAGAATGAACCATTTATCCCAACTCTCTGCCTTCTGTTAGATAGCCAATCCTCTATCCATGCCAGAATATTACCCCCACTCCCGTGATTTTTTATCTTAAGCAATAATCTTTTGTGTGGCACCTTGTCAAATGCCTTTTGGAAGTCTAAATACACCACATCCACTGGTTCCCCTTTATCCACCCTGTATGTTACTTCCTCAAAGAACTCCAGCAAATTTGTCAAACATGACTTCCCCTTCATAAAACCATGCTGACTTTGTCCTATTAAATTATGATTATCCAAATGTCCCGTTACTGTCTCCTTAATAATGGACTCCAAAATTTTACCTACCACAGATGTTAGGTCTATAGTTTCCAGCCTTCTGTCTACTGCCCTTTTTAAATAAGGGTGTTACATTAGCAGTTTTCCAGTCTGCCGGGATCTTTGCTGAGTCCAGGGAGTTTTGGAAAATTATTACCAATGCATCCACAATCCCTACCGCCACTTCCCTCAAGACCCTAGGATGTAAGCCATCAGGTCCAGGTGATTTATCCGCCTTGAGTCCCATTATTTTACCGAGTAACACTTCCTTAGTGATTTTGATCGTGTTTAGCTCCTCCCCCCCATAACCCCCTGTTTGTCCAGTGTTGGGATATTCTTAGTGTCCTCTACTGTAAAGACTGATACAAAATATTCATTCAGTGTATTTGCCATCTCCATATTTCCCACCATTAATTTCCCGGTCTCATCCTCTAAGGGACCAGCATTTACTTTAGCCACCCTTTTTCTTTTTATATAACTATAAAAACTCTTAATATCTGTTTTTATATTTTTTGCTAATTTACTTTCATAATCTATCTTCCCTTTCTTAATCAATCTTTTTGTTATTTTTTGCTGTCTTTTAAAGTTTTCCCAATCCTCTATCCTCCCACTAGATTTGGCTACCTTATAGGCCCTTGTTTTTAGTCGAATACTGTCCTTAATTTCTTTACTTAGCCACGGATGACTGTCTTTTCTTTTACACCCTTTTCTTCTCAGTGGAATATATATTTTTTGGAAGTTGTAAAATAACTCCTTAAATGTACACCACTGATCATGTATCGTCTTACCCTTTAATCTATTTTCCCAATCCACTCTACTCAATTCCGCTCACGTACCTTCATAGTCTCCTTTATTCAAGCTTAGCACGCTTGTTTGAGATCCAACCTTCTCACCCTCTAATTGAATATGGAATTCAACCATGTTATGGTCACTCATTCCAAGGGGATCCTTTACTAGGACATTTTTAATTAATCCTGTCTCGTTACACTGGACCAGATCTAAGTTTGCTTGCCCCCTTTTCGGTTCAGTTACATACTGCTCAAGAAACCCATCCCTAATACACTCAATGAACTCATCCTCAAGGCACCCCTGCCCAATTTGATTTGTCGAATTAATATGATAGTTAAAATCCCCCATAATTATAGATGTTCCCTTATTACAAGCCTCAACTATTTCCTGACTGTCTCTGACCTCAGCCAATATTCTGGCCTTGGGTTCATTTAAGTGTCTTTGACAGGCTCCTTGGCCTCTGTCAAAGAGTCCACAAGTATTGGAGGAGCTAAATTGGTGTGCCTGGCCACAGCTGTCTGCCACAGCATTGCATGTTCCGCCATTCATGTCGTATGAGAAGAGATTGAGTAAACTAGGTCTGCATTCTCTTGAATTCAGAAGAATGAGAGGGGATCTCATTGAAGCATACAAAATTATTACAGGGCTTGATTGGATGCATGCTGGGAGAATGTTTCCCTTAGCTGGGGAGTCTAGAACCAGGGGCCACAGCCTCAGGATAAAGGGTAGGCCATTCAGGACTGAGATGAGAAGAAATTTCTTCACACAGAGGGTGGTGAATCTTTGGAATTCTCTACCCCAGAGGGCTGTGGAGTCTCAGTCATTGGGTATATTCAAAACAGAAGTCGATAGATTTCTGACTAGGAAGGGCATCAAGGGATATGACGATAGGGCCGGTGAATCGAGTTGAGGCAGAAGATCACCCATGATCTCATTGAATGGCGGAGCAGGCTCGAAGGGCCGAATGGCCTACACCTGCTGTTATTTCTTATGTTCTTATGTTCTTATTGCAGGTGGTTTCCAAGCTGATGGCAAAACAATTATATTTTTATAATTGTCTTTTTTAACTCTGGCGCTCATGCAGTTAGTTGCTCTGTGTTCATTTGCACAGGCATTCTGAATCTCAAAAACTGGATCCCCTCTCCACTGCCATAGCAACATTCGACGCCAAGGACAAACAGGTACCCTGGCATCCAGTGTTGCTATGATGCAAATTATGGGAAATGTTGGATGATAGATTGACCTCATTTGCATATGTTATTAAGGTGTCAGCTGTCCCGTCCCACTCCTGCCCATTTCAGCTATCCTGACAAATCAACAGAGGAAGGGCAAGAAATTCAGGCCACTTTATCAGAACTGACAATGCACCTATATCTAAAACGTTAACCTATCGTTTCTCCTTTCAGATGCTGACCTTGCTGTGTATTTCCAGCATTTTCTACTTCCATTTTGGAAACCCAACATTCACAGTTTTACTTTTCAATTTTACAAATATACAGGCATTCTTATTATTAATAAGTTGATGAGTAAATAGACAACCTCCACGATTGTACTGAAAATCTTATTTCCACACTCTCAGGTGTGGTTATTAGACTATTATTGAAAGTGTACCTTCTGGGCATTCCTTTCATTGTGGGTTTTTTTCAAAGTATTTCTCTGTGATATTTGTAATCCTATTATGATCCAGCCATTAGGCAAGACGGTAGCAGCAGCCACCAGTACCAGTCACCTTTGTCATTGAAAACCGCCATCGGGATTCCAACTAACATGCCATTGTAGCCACAGAAACCAGCTGCGGTGTCCTTGCTGTGTAAGGAAATTATGAAAATTATTAAACATTGAAATGGCCACTATGTAAAATGAATTAAGTACAGTGAATCTATACTTACCTGTCTAGTTAGATTAATTGGCAATTTTGTGTCTTAATACAATAGTGAGAAATTGGTCATTGGCGAATAATCACAAGTTAGACACAGATGAATAAAGCCCATCTTAGCTCATTCATCTAGAAAGACTCTACAGTCCACCCAAATGTTCCTTAAATAATCCAAAGATTTTCACTTCCAATACATTACCCATTCTATATATTGATCACTCTTTATGTGAAGAATTATTTCTTTGACACTAAACTCAAATTTACCCTTTTTAATGTGTTCTGCTGTTGCTATTTAGTTTGAGGTAGTGTTCTGGAATTTACCTTTTCTATATCATTTACTATATACATCAGTAAAGAAATCTCTCAGGTGCCTTCTAACTGTTTGGCTTTCTATTAGTGCGTGGATATACCAATAAGGTATAAAAGGAAAAATGCATCAGAAATGGGATAAATATATACCAATGTACTTTGCAAAGTGTTCCAGCACAAGATGATTTAGCCATTTAGAAGGAAAGCCAATAAGCAACTGGCTTCAAGCTGACTTTGCTTAAATGCTCCCTTAGATAAACCGCCAGAACAAATGTAAAACAAACAAGACTGCTGGGAGCTAGCAGTAGCTTTGCTGAGCAAGTGAGAAAAATAAAACATAAACCAACTAACAAAGAAAGATTCAACCAGTGAAACCTAAAACTGTGTCTAGAATGGCAGTGATTTCATACATCATGACTGGTCTCAGGATTTGGTCTTGACTGTCACTAGACCTATTACACTGTTGGGTGAGGCATATATTTTGCACCTGCCTTGTTTTGGCAATCCCCAGCAGTTTATCAAACTGGGTGTAACTAAAATAGATGTTTTGATAGCCTAGGGACCAGGGATTGCCACAAATGGCACTATCAGAAAGAACTTGCATTTATATAGCACCTTTCATGACCTCAGGATGCTCCAAGGCACTTTACAACCAATGAAGTGTTGTCATTGCTGTAATGTAGGAAACGCAGCAGCCAATTTGCACACAGGAAGCTTCCACAAACAGCAATGTGATAATGACCAGATAATATGATTTAGTGATATTGGTTGAGGGATAAATATTGGCCAAGACACCAGGGAGAAATCCCCTGCTCTTCTTCAAATAGTGCTGTGGGATCTTTTACGTCCACCTGAGAGGGCAGACAAGGTCTCGGTTTAACGTCTCATTCGAAAGACGGGACTTCCGATAGATCAAAGCTCCCTCAGTCCTGCACTAGAGTGTCAGCCTAGATTTTGTGCTCAAGTCTCTGGAGTGGGACTTGAACCCACAACCTTCTGACTTAGAGGTGCACCAGAATGTGTGATTGAACATTTATTCAATAAATTAGTTATATCAGTCTACCTTACCAGTGAAATAAAATATATCCAATGCACAGTATCAGTTTGATACCCCGAGTATTTTAATTTATTTCAATTTCAGTAATGCCAACTCTCGTGAATTAAATGCGAGACATGTGATTTTTAATGAAACTGTAACTCAACTTGCGATTGAACAGCGAAATCTCATGTTTTTTTCCTTGGGGAATGATGCAATGATGCTGGCCGGGAGTTCAACAGCACGGCAGTACTCCGATTGGTCAGTGTGTGGCAGCGCCGCTCAGCATTGGCCATGGAGATTGGAATGCTCCCCGGAAGCATGCACACAGGGATTGGAGCCTTCGGTAACAGCTCTCTTTGCTAATATACTCAGGGATTTGTAGGGAGCAGATCACCCCTACCAGATGTCGGGTAATTTATGCATGATGGGCAGCCCGGTGTCCTCGGGGGATGGGCAAGATGACTGTACTCAGGGTGTGGAGTCACTGCCGGAGGAAAGCGGCAGATTCGGGGCTGGTGGGAGGCTGGGCCTGGGGTCTCTCAGGCAGGTGGCGCTGCTGCGTTACCCAATTACTGGGGCCTTTTGCTAAATTCATGCCCAGGCCGTCTCACTCGGCGTCCTGAGATTCTCAGCAGATTCTAAGCTCTGGAGAGTTGCTGAACATGATAATTCAAATGATTCAGAAGTATTAACATGGGGCCCTTCCACTGAATCCCAAGCAATCTCTGGAGGGCCCAGTGCAGAGGGCACAGGGTGGAGGGCCCAGGGGGGAGAGCTCAGGGCAGAAGGCCCAGCGCGGAGGGCCCAGGGCAGTGGGTCCAGGGAAGAGGGCGCAGGGCGCAGGGCTGAGTTGGCCCTGGTAGTGCTTTCGCCATCCGACCTGATTCGAGGTGTATAGCTTGCCCCAGTCTTCGCATTACCTTTCTTGTGGAGTTGTGTACACCTCAATTTCAGGTTAATTTCATAAAATATAAACTCAATATAGAAAAACTGACAGCAAAAAAAAACGCATTTCGCACTAGAATGTGAAAGTCAAATTATTCATAATGGGGAAAATGCTTTTTTATATCTAACAGCACAAGGGAAGCCAGTGACTTAGCAAAGCACATATTATGTAGCTGTTATGGTGAGTATTAATTATAAAGTGTGTTGCAGAGATACCAAAACGTTCATATTCAGCTGTCTTCAGAATGGCGGGCTGCTTTCCCACAGCACATCAATTCAAGTCATGCAAATGAAAGGGCCTGGAGTGTGCTTCAAAGGTTGAAAGCATTATCAGGAGTGTCAGGAGGACTGCCACTCGTTCAGAGATGAAAGGAGACACTGTGAACGTTGGGAAAGTGAATCAAAAATGGTAGAAATACATAACTATAATGACTGGAAGCTCAGCACGTTGGACTGTTCCAGGAACTCCTCGGCGGTTTTGTCAAACCTATTCTGCAGCTTCGGAGCACGTGGTCTGAAGCGCTCAGGAAATACTGAGCATACGCAGCAGGTCAGTGAGCATCTTAAATAGTATTACTTCGTTCATTGAAGATGGCACAGGCAGCTGTTGGTGCTGTGATGGGAATGGTAAACAGCCTGTTGGGCAGACAGTGAGCTGTGGAGTAGGACTGTGGCTGTCTCTCCAGGGAGCCCACAGCAGCCTGAGCCCAAATATCACCCAACATCAGACCCCAAATCAATATCATTAGCACTGTCACAGGCCTCATTGAGTCTTTGACAAACCAACCATTACAAAGTTTTAGGCCGCGATTTTGCCGACCGAGGCGGGTCTGGGGCGGCCGGGGTCGGTGTCGCGGTCCCAGCCCGCTGCCTACTGCAGCCCGCACTCTCCAAGTGATTTTCCATTGATTGGGCTTGTTAAGCCTACCAGCGAGGTTCCCGGCCAATTAAAAGGAAGCGGGTCTGATGATATCATTTGATGACGCGTCATCAGCCAGTTTCCTTAAAGGGACTATGCCCAAATTGATTTTGACAGTTGTGCTGTCAGTGTTCTACAGCATTGAAGTGCTGCAAACACCGACAAGCACTACACAGAGGTACACGGCTGCGCCCACGCTCTCTCATGATTCCCTCCATATGCTTATGGAGGGAGTCACAGCACGCAGGGAGGTTCTCTTCCCTTCCAATGGGCAGAAGACTCCTCCTCAGGAGATCAACACAGCCTGGTTGCACATTGCACAGGAGGACACAAGCAGGGATGTCGTCAGGAGGACCAGGCTGCAGTGGCGCAAACCTTTCAATGATCTCAGTAGATCACAAAACGTTACTGCCAAGCCACACTCAACCTCATCCTGCTGTGCCACTCATCGCATCCCCATCACTCTGCCTTCCCCACCCTACTCCTGCACATCTTTACTCACACCAACTTACCTTGCACCTCCACCCATTTCACTAGCCACCCCTCACACTCACCCACATCCTACTGCAAGCATACCAACTAACAACACACAAGGGTAGGCACTTGGGTGATTTAGCCAATGTTCATGAGAAGTTTCTGGTAATGTGCTGTCAAACATTGAAATCTTTATTTTCAACACTTTGCGTTCTTAGACAGATTTGTGTGCACTTTTGGAACTGGCTTAGTGAGTTGCAGTGAATGGTGAGACATAACGGTACCCCCCCATCACCCCCCCCCCCCCCCCCCCCACCCACAATGGTGATGAGTGTGAAAGGAATGGTTTGGGCATTGTAGGGCTTGTTAAGCCCACCCAGCGAGGTTCCCAGCCAATTAAAAGGAAGCGGGTCTGATGTTGGTGTGGGGTGGTGCCAACCTGACACATCATGTGGCAGTCAGAGTGTGCAGTGTCAAGTGAAGTAAATCTGGCTATGGTGAGGCCATCCCTGGCATCCCGAGCAGCAATGTGGTTGGGTGCTGATACACTGTGTCCTGTGCAGCATCAGGTGATTGCGGAGAAGGTTGATGTTGTTGTTGGTGCTGCTGGTGTGCCCGGTGATGCTGGTGCTGGGGCTGATCGTGGTGGGATTCTGAGGACCAAGGTGAGATTTTTTTAAGGGCACCTATGCTGATGGAATAGATGGCAGGTGAGGTTGAGATGACAGAAGTGATCTGTCAATGGTGAGAGAGGTTGTTCCAATGAGGTGACACTGGATAGAGAGTTTGCTCCAAACACTTGCAAGCTGCATAAAGCTCAATCTGTCTTCCAAATGCAGTAACAGCTTCTAACCTTGGAAAGTGAAGACCTATGAAATGGGAGCTTTTATAGACCATTTGCAGCTGTCAAGTTAGTAATTCGTCCCATGGAGTACTGTATAATGTGGGAAAGTGCGAGGTTATACACTTTGGCAGGAAAAATAAAAAAGCAAACTATTATTTAAATGGAGAGAGATTACAAAATGCTACAGTTCAGAGGGACCTGGGGGTCCTTGTGCATGAAACACAAAAAGTTAGCATGCAGGTAAAAGCAAGTAATCAAAAAGGCAAATGGAATGTTGGCCTTTATTTCAAGGGGGTTGGTGTATAAAAGCAGGGAAGTCCTGCTACAACTGTACAGGGTATTGGTGAGACCACACCTTAAGTACTGCGTACAGTTTTGGTCTCCTTATTTAAGGAAGGATATACTTGCATTGGAGGCAGTTCAGAGACGATTCACTAGGTTAATTCCAGAGATGAGGGGTTTGACTTATGAGGAAAGGTTGAGCAGGCTGGGCCTATACTCATTGGAATTTAGAAGAATGAGAGGTGATCTTATCGAAACATATAAGATACTGAGGGGGCTCGACAGGCTAGATGCAGAGAGGATGTTTCCCCTCATGGGGAAATCTAGAACTCGGGGGCACAGTCTCAGAATAAAGGGTCGCCCTTTTAGAACTGAGATGAGGAGGAACTTCTTCTCTCAGAGGGTCGTAAATCTGTGGAATTCTCTGCCCCAGAGAGCTGTGGAGGCTGGGTCATTAAATACATTTAAAGTGGAGATAGACACATTTTTGTAAGATAAGGAAGTGAAGGGTTATGGGGAGCGGGCGGGGAAGTGGCTTTGAGCCCTAGATCAGGCCATGATCTTATTGAATGGCGGAGCAGGCTCGAGGGGCCAAGTGGCCTATTCCTGCTCCTATTTCTTATGTTCTTATGTTCTTATGACCCGCTGCTTGGTGCCAGGTCTTTTCAGCGCTGACAGACCTGACACTTGGGAGATTAGCGTGGAGGCGGGTTGACAGCGGGCTCCTGACCCGCTGTCAATCTTTTCTATTCTGACAACTGACCTGCCTCCGATCCCGCCCTCTCAGCGCCGGCAAAATTCCAGCCTTAACTTTTGTTTAGAATACAATAATTTTGCGCTTACCTGATACTGAAAAATGACCCGCCCGAAACTCAAGAGGAGTACCCAAACATAGCAACGTGGTGATAACAGGTAGGATTTATAAAAAAGTTTTTTGTAAAGCATTTTCAGATACAGTAATATAGTTTATAAAGAGCTATGACCTGTTCGAGATTAAATAAAACCACTAATGAGGTTTATAAACCAACTTTCAATCTATATTGGTTTATGTTGGAAAAAAATAGCAACTCATGATTTCTTACCAAATCTCATGATTTTTAAGAGTTTGTCTCATGATTTATGAGACGGTGGGGTTGGCATTACTGCAATTTTCATTTCTTAAAAATAATTTCAGAAGTGGGGTGAGTGATTTCTACTAAGCAGAAAAAGCTTGATGATGTCATAGTTAAATCTGAAGCCAAATGTAATGTAGAGAATTTACCTTTGCTGAACTGTGTCCCATACACTCTCGAAACCTGCAAGGGGTTTTCCTATCAGTCAGAACTTCAGTGGTTTGTTTTCTCTCATCTTATTTTTCGTTCTTTATCTACTGCTTTTTTTAATTATAGCTTACTCCCTTTTCCTTGTCATCTTCTATTTTCTTGAGTAACTTCTTTTTCAAATTTATTTCAATTCCAAAACCCAAGATTTGCTCAATGTTGACAGCTTTGTACAAAAAAGGGCTTTACACACAACAGGATAACTGAACCACCACTCACTGCACAAACAGCAAGAATGGAACTTGGTAATAATTTGCATAGACCAGGGCAACATTAAAAGTTTGTTTTGCAATAATGTGGATTTTATTACTGTAATAATATCTATTGTCAATATGATGACTATATAGAATTTCAACGTAACAAACCACATCCCATTCGCTCCCATTGCATCGAATTCTAATGCATGTGTCATCCTTAGATGCAAAATCTTGATCCCATTTTAAAATGTTCTCTAGTGAAGATTCTTTACTGTCTTTCTCCCTACATCTAAGCAATGCACCACTAACTGTCACCGACAGACCAGCACAAATTAGAAGTCCAATTGGGAGAGAATTCCAGATCATTATAGTTCAAAAGCAGTAAAGATTCTCACTCTCAGCTGATACAGGGTCAGTCAGAAATATGAACCATTGGATAGAAATGTTTGGAGTGCAAAAAATGAATGATCAATATTACAATTTCCTTTGGATTGCTATTATAAACAAACTAAATGCCATTCCATTTTAGCCAAGTTAGGTCCCTATCAGTTTCTAGTTTGCATTTTAAGTCACCTTGCTCTGGATGCTTAGCAGTATGTGTTTAAAAAACTATTTCACTCACAGTATTATTTCCCTCAAACTAAACAATGTAATGGGCTGTATGCATAAGTCTTGGAATATGTAAAGAGGTAAGATGCAAGAATTTGACACATACAAATTATGGCCTACCTACAAGTAGGTTAATTGAAAAACATGTTTGCTGTTTAAAAAGTGAAATCATTTTTTAACTGATTAATCACGGCATTGGTTTTTCTGTACTCACATGTCTTCAGACAATATCAGAGCTGTGAGTGTTGAAGACAGCAGTCCCACTGCTCCAGTCAGTGCAAACCAAGGATTTTACAGTACAAGAGCCATTAATATTATTATCCCACTGAGTGGATTATTGACAAGTCACCTGGGAAATACCACACAGATTCATTTGAAGAGCTGCAGAAGGAAAGGCTGTGCTGAAATACAACCACCAACAAATACCTTTCATTACATTCATAAACATGTACACTTTATGCGAAACAATCAAAAACACACACTTAAATTCTCAGTGGACAGGGCCTGGATTTTGCTCTGGTTAGTAACCTGTAGTGAGGCAGCCATTCCACTTAACTGTAAGTCAACGGATGAATGTTTCCCCCGTATCTGAAGAAGTGGATGCACTGACCAAACATCCAATTATTCAAACATTAGGTAAAGACAAAGCCAGCTGAAGGATAATCTTCATTATATGAGCCAATTAAATAAAAAAACTCATACACGGTTTGAATTCTGTTATCAGAGGTACAGACAGCAGAGTGCTTAAAGGCGTATTTATGTTATGCGTGTGCCATCAACTGCCATCGTGTGGGTTTCCCATGGTTGATAGCGATCCAAAGATAAAGATATTGGCCCGGAATTTGCAGTCAGCGACGAAGCAAAGACAAAGCTGAGGAAAGCTGCCCATAGAGATCTCTGTGGGCAGCTTTCTTCGGCTTTGCCTTTGCTTCACTGCTGACTGCAAATTCCGGGCCAATATCTTGCGATCTCTGTGTCAGAAGTTTGCCTTTTCCGACGCGTAAGTGATTTCAGTGTAGTGTAGTGGGGAATCCCTAACGTGATCTGCTGTGACGTCAACAAGTTGCCTAAGCCTCCAATCACATTGCAGAATTCGCACAGACAGGGAAGCAGGAAATGAGAACCTGCTTTTATCCCGACTTTTTAAAAATGTTACAGAGAGCAAAACAAAGATTGTGGCTCTCACATGGAGATAAGTTACTTAAAAATTGTAATTTTTATCATAATGGAGAAATTTTACACTCCACTAAATTAAAATGGGTTTTTCAGGGACAAAACGTTTGTTTAGCAGTCAATATGTTGTGAAAACCCCAGTTACACCTAATCCAACAAGGCCTAACATTTATTGGGGTATTTAACAGCAGTATTACCCTGGAAAAGCCCAAGTTTTCATCAGTTTCACTGATTTCCCTGATTGGACTGATTGCCGGTTATGGGGTTGGGGGGGGGGGCCGGGGCCGATGGGGGGCACAGCACAGCCAGTGTCGGAGCAGTGAATGACAGACCGCAACTTCAGTATTTCCGTGTTTAGATGTGCATGTGCTACATCCTGAAGTTGCAGTCAGTTTCAAAGGGGTAATAAGGGCGAATGCTGTTAGTTGGCTGTTATTACCCACCACAAATTCCAGCCCAGTGATCTCCCAAGACCCACGATTTTCATTGGTCTTGCCTTCTGACGCAGAAGTCATGGATCCCATGATTGTACTGTTAAACATGCTGAGCCCGTTCAGTATAATGTGCATTGTAATGTGAAATTGTGTCATGACATGAGCCTACAACTACAACTATTTTTTTTTAATTCTCTAAGAAGTACCTTGTATAGTATCCTTTGCCTCTGCTCTCCTATAGGCCTGTCAGAGACAGATTTGGAAAATGGAGACCCCATTGGTGCTATTTTAACATCAGCATTAATTTAATGCCAGTGTAAACCAGTTTAAAATAAATGAGTTAATATTAGTGTTAAAATAATAATCTAGGCCCAATCTTCGACAGCTGCACAATGCCTCCATTTTTTTTTTGAATCAGCCTCCAACAGGCTTATTGAGCACCAGTGAAGTCAAAGGATGGTGCAAGCCCAGGAGAGCGGCACACAGATGTCATTTTGGCATCACACTCCCACAACCAGTTTATATTGGAAAACACCTAAAACTGGGAATCAATAAATAAGATACATAGATACATAGAAGATAGGAGCAGGAGTAGGCCATCCGGCCCTTCGAGCCTGCTCCGCCATTTAATGAGATCATGGCTGATCCTCCAATTCAGTATCCCGTCCCGCCTTCTCTCCGTAACCCTTAACCCCTTTTGCCTGTAGAAATATATCTAATTCCCTCTTAAATATATTTAATGAGCTGGCGTACACTGCCCTCTGTGGCAATGAGTTCCACAGGTTCACCACCCTCTGAGTGAAGAAATTCCCCCTCATTTCTGTCCTAAATGGTTTAGCCCTTATCCTTAAATTATGTCCTCTAGTTCTGTTCTCACCCGCCAAGGGAAACATTCCTTCTGCATCTAGTCTGTCTAGACCTGTCAGAATTTTATACACTTCTATGAGGTCCCCTCTCAATCTTCTAAACTCCAGTGTGTACATCCCTAAACTACATAGTCTCTCCTCATAGGTCAATCCCGCCATTCCTGGTATCAGCCTGGTGAATCGCCGCTGCACCCCCTCCATGGCAAGAACATCTTTCCTCAGATGAGGCGACCAAAACTGTACACAGTACTCGAGGTGTGGTCTCACCAGTGCCCTGTACAGCTGCAGCAAGGTACCCCTGTTCCTGTATTCCAACCCTTTTGCTATGAAGGCCAGCATACTGTTTGCCTTCTTGACCGCCTGTTGCACCTGCATGCTCGCCTTCAGTGACTGGTGTACAAGAACACCCAGGTCTCTCTGTACTTCCCCCTCTCCCAATTTATTGCCATTTAAATAATAATTTGCCCTCCCGTTCCTGCACCCAAGGTGGATAACTTCGCACTTGTCCACATTATAGTGCATCTGCCATTTATCCGCCCAATCACCCAGTCTGTCCAAATCGCTCTGGAGCTTCCTGGTCTCCTCCTCTGAGCCCACCCCCCCTCCTAGTTTAGTGTCGTCTGCAAATTTGGAAATGCTGCATCCGACTCCCTGATCCAGGTCATTAATGTAAATTGTGAACAGCTGGGGACCCAGGACAGATCCCTGCGGTACCCCACTTGTTACTGCCTGCCATTCAGAAAATGAGCCGTTTATTCCAACTCTCTGTTTTCTATCTGACAGCCAGTTCTCTATCCACGTCAATACTTTCCCCTTTATCCCATGAGCTTCAATTTTCCATGCTAATCTTTTATGTGGGACCTTGTCGAAGGCCTTTTGGAAGTCCAGGTACACCACATCTACTGGCTCTCCCCCATCTATTTTACCAGTTACTCCCTCAAAAAATTCCAATAGATTAGTCAAGCACGATTTACCCTTTGTAAATCCATGTTGACTCTGTCCTATCCTGTCCCCATTTGCTAAGTGCTCCGCTATTTCATCCTTAATGATGGACTCCAGCATTTTGCCCACAACTGATGTAAGGCTTACAGGTCTGTAATTACCTGCTTTTTCCCTACCCCCCTTTTTGAATAGTGGGGTAACGTTAGCTACCCTCCAATCCATGGGCACTGTTCCCGAGTCTAATGAATTCTGAAAAATCATACTTAGTGCATCCGCTATCTCTAGGGCCACCTCCTTCAGTACCCTAGGATGCATGTTATCAGGCCCTGGGGATTTGTCCGCCTTCAATCCCTTTAGCTTCCTTAACACCATATCCTTAGAGATATTGATTTGCGACAGTTCCTCCTTTGCCAATGTCCCTATTTTTCCCGATATCCCAGGGAGGTTTTTTGTGTCTTCCTTCGTAAAGACTGACCCAAAGTATGCATTTAGTTGGTCTGCCATTTCCTTATTTCCCGTTATATATTCCCCCGTATCTGACTGCAATGGACCAACTTTGGTTTTCACCAGTCTTTTCCTCTTGATATACTTATAAAAGCTTTTGGAGTTAGTTTTTATATTTTCCGCCAGCTTGCTTTCGTAAGCTATTTTGCCCCTCTTGATTAAGCCCTTTGTCCTCCTTGGCTCTATCTTAAACTGTTCCCAATCTTCCGCTCTGGTGCTTTTTTTGGCTATTTTATACGCCCTATCTTTGGATTTTATGCTGTCTCTAATTTCCCCTGTTATCCACGGTTGAGTCACCTTTTTAGATTTATTTTTATGCCAGATTGGTATAAACAATTTTTGCAATTTTGTCATTCTATCTTTAAATGCTTGCCATTGTTTATCTACCTCCAGTCCTCCCAGGAACGTTGTCCAATCAGACCTACTCAGTTCCCGTCTAATGGCATCATAATTCCCCTTGTTTAAATTCAGGACCTTAGTCTCTGAGTCAATTTCTTCGCTCTCCATTTCGAGTGAGAAATCGATCATGTTATGATCGCTCTGACCCAAGGGTCCCCGTACAACAAGATTACTAATTAGTCCCTTCTCATTGCACAGTACCCAGTCCAATATAGCCTGTTCCCGAGTTGGTTCCTCGACATATTGATCCAGATAACCATCCCTTAAACACTCAAGGAATTCCTCCTCCTCATTATTTTTACTGATTAGGCTAGTCCAATCTATATGTAAGTTAAAGTCACCTATGATGACAGCTGTGCTCTTATTGCACGCTTCTCTAATTTCCCTCGTGATGCCCTCCCCAACCTCTATTTTACTATTTGGAGGCCTATATACCACTCCTATTAATGTTTTTCGCCCCTCGCTATTTCTTAGCTCCACCCATATAGATTCTGTATTAACTGAGTTAATATCCTTCCTTTCAATTGCATTTATCCCCTCTTTTACCAGCAATGCTACCCCTCCTCCCTTTCTTTTTTGTCGATCCTTCCTAAATACTGAATACCCCTGTATGTTAAGCTCCCAGCCCTGCTCACCCTGCAACCATGTTTCCGTAATCCCAATTAGATCATAATTATTAACCTCTATTTCCACAGCTAATTCATCTACCTTGTTCCTGATGCTTCTCGCATTAAGGTATAAAACCCTCAGGCTTTTTTTATGCTCACATTTTTAATGAATTAGTTTGGCCCTTTGTTTTTTGTTCCTCACCCTTTTACCATTTATTTCTGTCTGCCTTTCACTTTCCTCTATTTCACTACATAGGTTTCTAGCCCCCTGCCATACTAGTTTAAATGCTCCCGAACTGCTTTATCAAAAATTACCCCGAGAACATCAGTTCCATCTTTGCACAGGTGTAGACCGTCCCTTTTGTATAGGTCACACCTACCACAAAACTGGTTCCAATGCCTCAAAAATTTAAAACCCTCCCTCTTACACCACTGCTCAAGCCACGTATTTAGCCTAACTATCCTGTTCTCTGTACTCTTACTAGCACGTGGCACTGGTAGTAATCCAGAGATATTTGACACTCTGTACCCTGGGCCCCACATACTGCACTCAGGCAGATATTCCTTGCTGTCTCTGACAAAAAAAAATCCACAATAGCACAAGATAGATATTTACTGACTTAGAATTGATTTATAATGAAGACGAAAATCATCCCCCATGTGTTTATTTAGGTTTCCAAGAAATAGCATCATCTTCCAAAAATATTTTGGAGGGTAATTTTATTTTAATAGATTTTTTACATGTCTGTTTAAATGACAAACAGTAGTCCTCCTATTTTTGCTACTGTTTTTTTAAATCATCTTCTCTCTCCTCTCCTTCCCTTTTGCCAAACACCAGCTGAGAGGACGGGCCGGCCATCTGTTCCCAGACCTCTGGCTCTGTTGCACTGAATCAATTTCTATAAGATACGTGAGTGATCAACTTGCTTTTTGATTTTCTCTTTCTTCCTTGCTTCTGCTCACTTCTCCCCCTCCCCTCGTTAGCTGAGCTTGAAGAGCTCATTATGTGAAGAATTGCAGATCCATATCCATATATTGCAGGGAATAAATTGCAGGGCTATGGGGATGGAGCAGGGGAGTGGGACTAATTGGATAGCTCTTCCAAAGAATCGGCACAGACATGATGGACCGAATGGCCTCCTTCTGTGCTGTATCATTCTATGATTCTATATCCTCCACTCCAGGGTGCAGTTGTTAATTTACTGTTGTGCAGCACCATCAGAGAGTAACTGGAAACGAGCCACACTTTCTGTATGAGCCGTCCTTTTGATTGTTATATTTCCTGTCAAACTATTCTTTGTTGCTTCTTAACAAAGTTGAAGTGTACTGAAATGCTGTTACAATCAAACCTTACAAAAACTTAGATAGTAACTAAATTCTTCAGAAAATCATAGCTGAAGAGTAAACACAAGGCCTGTCCCCTGATTCAGGTCCTACACCCCTATCAGCTTTGTTACCTTTCGACCGATATTATATGTACCAACCACATGATAAATACCATTAAAATCCACATTATCTTTTAAACAATCTATTATTTTATATATCATAAAGAATAACATCACTGGTAAATATAACTAACATTCATAAATGATTTGATCTCCCTTACAGTATATTATGTTATCAGCACTGCTGGATCGAGTTACAGCTAATGGTTTGAGACCCTTTACATATTTCTGTTCCTGACTGAAGCTCCAGTACAATTAGTAGAGGAG
Source organism: Squalus acanthias (assembly GCA_030390025.1). Classification (NCBI taxonomy): domain Eukaryota; kingdom Metazoa; phylum Chordata; class Chondrichthyes; order Squaliformes; family Squalidae; genus Squalus; species Squalus acanthias. The sequence goes on from CM059426.1 coordinate 51,193,492, forward strand.
CCAAAAGCTCATTAGTGCTGAAATTGATAATAAATAATAATATTTGCATTTATATAGGCCTTTTCACATTGAAACAACTCAAACGTGCTTTACGCAATGAATTACTTTTGAAGTGCAGTAATTGTTGTATAAGGTAAATTTACCTTAAAGCAGAGTGGCTGGAGGCAGCCTCGACTGTGGTGGATGTAAATGAGATGTCATTAGTATCTACAGTGATACAGGATACCACCTAAATAGGTGGCTGTTCCATGTCACTCTAGTGTCCAACAGTTAGGAACATAGGGATTGCTAAACCAAGGTCCATCTAGTTCTCCTTCTACCATCCTGGTAGATGCATGATACAATGATAATGGAGTTGTTGACTAATCATAGCAATCAATCTCTTATCCATTCGTCCACAACAAACCCAGACATGAGCTGAGGAAAACCCCAGTCGTGGAAAGCTTTGGGCACCATGGCCTAAAAAATGGGTCTTGTAGCACCCGTTTTTCAGGCGCTACACAGCCTGCTAAGACCCTAAAATGGCGGGCAGGAAGCGTTCGCAGACTTCTGACTAGAAGTGTGCCACCCGCCATATTGGGTAAGGACAAACAAGAGGTGTCCTTTAATCATGGCTGAAGCAGGCCTTAGGCCCTTTGCATATGCAAATAAGGGACCGAACGCATTCTTGAGGTTCCTGCTGCACATTGGTTTGCCCTGAGGCAGTCACAATATCACGGGATGCGCTCAGGAAAACCAGCCCTACATATGGCCTGCAGAAAAAAGGTAAGTTACTTATCTGTACACCACCGCTCCTGGACCCCCTGCCCTGAGATCGTTGGTCTCCAGGCACTGGCCCGACCTCTGATCCCCCTCCCCGCCTCACCCCCCATTGAGATCCCTGATCTCCAGGCCCTGGCCCTGACCTCCTCCCCCTCGATCCACGATCCCCTGCCCGAGACCAGCGATCCCCCTCGAGACCCTCGTCTGCCCCCCTCCGAGGCTATCACTTACCTGTGCGCTAGCAATGACCCGAACTTCATGTTCCTACCTGCTCAAGCCTCCTCTCGCAATACCGTCTGTATGGAAATGAGGTCCGAGACTCAATATCCAAGGCTCCTCAAACCTCACCACGGGGTAAGTGCCCTGTGTGGGGGGAGCGCCCAAAATGGAGGCTCCCGAATATCTAGACAAAGTAGTCCAAGGGTTTTGCATTCATAGCATGTATGGACCTTCTGACACTAGAAAATGAAAGTCACTATTGTGCTTCTTAAACAACTGCATACGTGTACATGCAATGGGGGGTTGCGGCTTCCATCCTTGAGCAATCTATTCACCCCTGACTGGACTTGGCCAGGCCTTGTTACTCATTTTCCAGGTCCATTTGGTGTACTGGTTGTGAAATGATGAAAGGGAGATTTATTACAGCAGAGTAACAAGCAAAACAACACAATGACCTCTGCCAACAGCAGCACAGCAGGGCTCACTCAGTACAAATAAAGTTTTTCAGCTATACTACCTATAGGCTGATGGAATTTACAACTATTGGGCCAGACTTTCAACTTCAGCGGGACATAAATGGGCGGTAGCGGATCGCCCACCCGTTATACAACACGTCCGATTTCAATGGAAAGGAAGATCAGGCGGGATGTATAACAGACAGGCGATCCGCTGCAACATGTTTACACCCCCGCTGAAGTTGAAAGTTCGGCCCATATATTCCTATGCTATTGTACAATTCCTCACAACAGTTCTGCTCATTCTATTACCTGTGCAGCTAGAAAAGGAGAGAAAGAGAAGAAGAAAAAGATTCAGAGTGCTGACAAAGGGTTTTACCTGAAAGCTTATCCTTTCTTTTCTCTTCATTGATGCTGACTGCCCTGCAAGATATTTCCAGCATTTTCTCGACAGCAAAGTGTCAGTCTTGTCTCAGTGGTTGCACTTTCCCCTCTGAGTCAGAAGGTCCTGAGTTCAAGCCCCAATCCAGAGACAAACTCATAATCCAGGCTGACACTTCACTGCAGTACTGAGGGAGCTCTGCACTGCTCCATGGCTGAGATGTTAAATCAAGGTCCTATCTGCTCTGTCAGATGGACATAAAAGATCCAATAGTACTATTCAAAGAAGAACAGTTGTCTCCTCTCAATGCTCTGGCCAACATTTATCCCTCAACCAACATCACTTAAAAATACAAATTATCTGTTCATTACTTCATTGCTGTTTGTGGGTCCTTGTGTGCAAATTGGTTTCTGTATTTCCTTACGTTACAGTAGTGAGTAAAATTAAAAAGTACTTCATTAGCTATGAATTGTTTTAGGATGCCCTGATGAAGTGAAAGGCACAATAAATGAAAGTTCTTTCTTTTCTGTTCTTTCATCTTTCCACCACTTTATTTGTACCTTCAGATAGACTGAGTTGTAGCAAAAGAGACAGAGCACATCGGGTATCTAGATATATTGGAGCACAAACAGTCAAATATCACTGGTGCCAACTACCAGGTAATCAATTTCTTAAGAGCTCTTCCACTACCTTGTTTTGATGCGGAGATACCGGTGTTGGACTGGGGTGGACAAAAATGAGAAGTCGCACAACACCAGGTTATAGTCCAACAGTTTTATTTAAAATTACGAGCTTTCGGAGCTCTGCTCCTTCTTCAGGTACAGGTACAGTGAGGGAATCGATTACACAGTATATATACACAGAGAACAATGTGTCTGCAGAGATACAATCTGTTAGGGAGGCATTACATCAAAGACACACCAGAGTACAGCTAAGACAATGAGGTGGGTCACAGGGGTTCCAACGTGTCAAATGCTGCTGTCTGCAGTGAAGCTTTTAACTTTTTTATTTATTGTTTTTAAACTGGAAAAACAGACAACGACGTCGAGTCACGTTCTGTAGCGTGACATGAACCTGAGATCCCTGTTGAGGCCGTCCTCATGGGTGCGGAACTTGGCTATCAGTTTCTGCTCGATGATTTTGTGTTGTCGTGTGTCTCAAAGGCCGCCTTGGAGAACGCTAACCCGCAGATCCGAGGCTGAATGTCCTTGACTGCTGAAGTGTTCCCCGACTGGGAGGTAACAATCCTGCCTGCCGATTGTTGCGTGGTGTCCGTTCATACGTTGTCTCAGTGTCTGCATGGTCTCGCCGATGTACCATGCCGCGGTGCATTCTTTCCTGCAACGTATGAGGTAGACAACGTTGGCCGAGTCACATGAGTATGTACCATGTACCTGGTGGGTAGTGTCCTCACATGTGATGATGGTATCTGTGTTGATGATCTGGCATGTCTTGCAGAGGTTGCCGTGGCAGGGTTGTGTGGTGTCGTGGTCGCTTTCTCCTGACAGCTGGGTAATTTGCTGCGAACGATGGTACTTTTGAGGTTAGGCGGCTGCTTGAAGGCGAGTAGTGGAGGCGTGGGGATGGCCTTAGCAAGGTGTTCGTCGTTATCGATGACATGTTGAAGGCTGCGAAGAACATGGCGTGGTTTCTCCGCTCCAGGGAAGTACTGGACGACGTAGGGTACTCTGTTGGTTGTGTCCCGTGTTCGCCTTCTGAGGAGGTCTATGCGATTTTTTGCTGTGGCCCGTCGGAACTGTCGATCGATGAGTTGAGCGTCATATCCTGTTCTTACGAGGGCGTCTTTCAGCGTCCGTAGGTGTCCATCGCGTTCCTCCTCGTCTGAGCAGATCCTGTGTATTCGCAGGGCTTGTCCATAGGGGATGGCTTCTTTAACGTGGTTAGGGTGGAAGCTGGAGAAGTGGAGCATCGTGAGGTTGTCCGTGGGCTTGCGGTAGAGTGAAGTGCTGAGGTGTCCGTCTTTGATGGAGATTCGTGTGTCCAAGAATGAAACCGATTCTAAGGAGTAGTCCATGGTGAGCTTGATGGTGGGATGGAACCTGTTGATGTTATCGTGTAGTACTTTCAGTGATCCTTCGCCGTGGGCCCAAAGGAATAAGATGTTATCGATGTATCTGGTGTACAGCGTTGGTTGGAGGTCCTGTGCAGCGAAGAAGTCTTGCTCAAACTTGTGCATGAAGATGTTGGCATATTGGGGTGCGAATTTGGTCCCCATGGCTGTTCCGTGTGTTTGGGTAAAAAACTGGTTGTCGAAGGTGAATACATTGTGGTCAAGGATGAAGCGGATGAGTTGTAGGATGGCGTCTGGAGATTGGCTGTTGAGATATGGACAAGCCCTGTGAATACACAGGATCTGCTCAGACGAGGAGGAACGCGATGGACACCTACGGACGCTGAAAGACGCCCTCGTAAGAACGGGATATGACGCTCGACTCGTCGATCGACAGTTCCGACGGGCCACAGCGAAAAATCGCACAAACCTCCTCAGAAGGCGAACATGGGACACAACCAACAGAGTACCCTACATCGTCCAGTACTTCCCCGGAGCGGAGAAAGTACGCCATGTTCTTCGCAGCCTTCTACATGTCATCGATGACGACGAACACCTTGCTAAGGCCATCCCCATGCCTCCACTACTCGCCTTCAAACAGCTGCCTAACCTCAAAAGTACCATCGTTCGCAGCAAATTACCCAGCTGTCAGGAGAACAGCGACCACGACACCACACAACCCTGCCACGGCAACCTCTGTAAGACATGCCAGATCATCAACACAGATACCATCATCACACGTGAGGACACTACCCACCAGGTACATGGTACATACTCATGTGACTCGGCCAACGTTGTCTACCTCATACGTTGCAGGAAAGAATGCACCGCGGCATGGTACATCGGCGAGACCATGCAGACACTGAGACAACGTATGAACGGACACCGCGCAACAATCGGCAGGCAGGATTGTTACCTCCCAGTCAGGGAACACTTCAGCAGTCAAGGACATTCAGCCTCGGATCTGCGGGTTAGCGTTCTCCAAGGCGGCCTTCGAGACTCACGACAACGCAAAATCATCGAGCAGAAACTGATAGCCAAGTTCCGCACCCATGAGGACGGCCTCAACAGGGATCTCATGTCACGCTACAGAACGTGACTCGACATCGTTGTCTGTTTTTCCAGTTTAAAAAAAATAAATAAAAAAGTTAAAAGCTTAACTGCAGAGGGCAGCATTTGACACATTGGACCCCCTGTGACCCACCTCATTGTCTTAGCTGTACTCTGGTGTGTCTTTGATGTAATGCCTCCCTAACAGATTGTATCTCTGCAGACACATTGTTCTCTGTGTATATATACTGTGTAATCGATTCCCTCACTGTACCTGTACCTGAAGAAGGAGCAGAGCTCCGAAAGCTCGTAATTTTAAGTAAAACTGTTGGACTATAACCTGGTGTTGTGCGACTTCTCATTTTTGACTACCTTGTTTTGCAAGAGGGTAGATGGTGTCTTAATGGTTTATTCATGCCCTTAACTTACATTCCTCCATTAAAGTGGTCCATTTTGCCAACTTTTACAATAACAGAGCCACCGATACTCTGGAATCTGCCCTGCATTGGAATCCATAGTACATAAAGCCAAAACAAACATAAAGTCAGATATTAGATTAAACTCAGAGTAGAAAAATTACTTTGTCTTTTCCTCTGACTTTGTGGCTATTAAGGTTTGACTTTATGTGCAAAAGGTCAATATGGATCACAATAATGTGGATCTAATCACACTTATATAAAGTAGGGTTGACCATGGTAATAAAACAGAAAATGCTGGAAATACATGACAGGTCTGTCAGGACGAAGGATCTCCATTTGAAAAGTTAACCTGTTTGTTTTTCTTTTCGCAAGCTGGATATATGTTTTTCAAGCATTTTCTATATCTATCTGAGATTTGCAGTTTTTCACTTTATCTTAATGATAAAAATACTACAGCAGAAATTGGGAGGCTCTACTAATGCCAGGAAGCATGGACCACAGAATCAGGGCTACAATGTTGGAAATTCAGGAGGCGTGATGGAGGTGGGAATCTTATGGAATAAAGGGATGCCAGATATCCATTCAGAATCCTCCTAGCTGCCAGGTACTGATAGGGCTTGGGGCAGGCGGAAGTTCCATGTTGGATGGGGTGGGGCTGAAGGGAGGGATTTCCCATGATGGAATTTGCTTGGCCCCAACTGCCCAGTGACTAGGATGCTAGGATGAACCTGGCGTGCAGGATTGCCAAGCAATGGAGGTGGGGCTTACTGGGGACTTCTTACTGGGCTCATAGTCTGGAAGACCCCAAAAATCAGAGATGTTGCAACCTGGATTGGCCTTCCTATGAAGGAAGGAAGGAAGGAAGGAAGGAAGGGAGGAAGGAAGGAGAGGGAGGGAAGGAAGGAAGGAAGGAAGGAATTGCATTTATATAGTGCCTTTCACGACCACTGGACATCACAAAGTGCTTTACAGCCAATTAAGTACTTTTGGAGTGTAGTCACTGTTGTAATTTGGGAAAAGCGGCAGCCAATTTGCGCACAGCAAGCTCCCATAAACAGCAATGTGATAATGACCAGATAATCTGTTTTTTTTGTTATGTTGATTGAGGGATAAATATTGGCCAGGACACCGGGGATAACTCCCCTGCTCTTCTTCGAATAGTGCCATGGGATCTTTTACATCCACCTGAAAGAGCAGATGATCGGCCTCACTTTCTGCATTTTGAGGGGTGAGGGTGGCTACCACCAGCCATCTGGCACTGTATTCCCCCTAGTTTCCCTCCCCACCACCACCCCCCTCCCCCCGCCACCACAAATAGCGGGTGGCAAAAGTATTACCATATGGTATAAGCACCCATGTTATAAAGCTGACCCACCCTGACCCCGGACATTCTGGATTAAGTCAGGGGTGAAGTTTACCGGCATCCATTCTATTGCAACTCCACCATTGGAGCGAGGCTGATGATTTTCAGCCTCTCTATCTCCAACCCATGCTCACATTGAGCAAGGACCTTTTCTGGGAGTAGAGCATCACAATTTCTACCCAGTAATTTCTGCAAAGTATAGTGAGTAAAGATTTATTTGATCAGAATTCTGCCTCTGTAGATTGGACCTTTTTTTGTAAGATTTCTCGTTTCCACATTACGGAAGCTTCCTTTTGTGCAGAGATGAAGATTCTTCCAACATTTTGTGAAACTAAACTGCTTCAGTCAAAGAATTCCCATCTTGCACTGAACACAAAGGAACTATTGAAAATGGCAATCAGAGAACAATATCAAAGATAGAAAATTCTTTTGTTGTCTGAGAGCAACCAAGAAATAGAAAAAAAAGATTAAAAAATAGCAAAATTTTAAAAATTACAAATTTGGAATATGTTGGCATTTCCTCAGAACCTGTTAGTTAAGTGATTGTAAACTTATCTGCTTTTCATAGACCATGTACTTCTAGATAACTAACTTTAATGGAAGAAAAATCACATGTTCAGATATATCAAATTTTGTTGATTAGAATCAGTTTGTGCAGTAATTGTGTTTGGAGCCATTTCCGCATTTCCTGGTGTTCAGCCCATTTCCAACACCGAAGATCTGTCTGATTCAATTAAGTCCCCTGCAAAGCTTATGATATATTAAAAAAAGACTTTCTCACTCAGCAGTGTTAGGAATTTACATTATTTTGCATGCCATATTTGGATAATATGAATGTGAATGGTTAGGAAAACATTATGCAATATGAGGCTACAGTTGCCAATATTAATAGATGAACACAAATTGATCATAAATTGGACTAATTAGATTTGGACCAGATAGATCTTTCAAAGAGCTGACACAAACAGGATGGGCCGCATGGCCTCCTTCTGTGCTGTGTGATTCTATGATTCTACAGTATATGGCATTTAATGGAGGCGTTAATCCATTTGTTCTAAATGGAGTTTAGTATATCCAAAGTGCAAATTTGACACATAAGTGGGGATTTTAATTCTTTCTGCCTGGTAGAAACAAGGCAGTAGCGGAGTTAAAAATCAAGGTGGCCGACTTATCACCCCATTCCCGCTCTGCTGCCATTTTCACTCGCACCTCCCGCAGAGCCAGGTGCCCGCTTGAATCAGGCAGGAGCCACATTAACCTATGACGTACATCACCAGTTGATATTCCACCAAGTGAAACCTGGCAGACAACACGAGGAGGCCCCAAAAAGGTAAGTCAAAAATGATTTTTGTGGGGCCAGGAGGAGCAGGAGTGGGCCGCGCTCCCCTCCTCTGCAATCACCCCCCCACCCCCCCAGACCAACATTTCTGCCAGCCAGGTCGGCTATCAGAGCTGGCAAGCTGCAACAGGACGGCCGTTTGGAACAGCTCGCCAGTGGCATGTTAGTCGCCTGATAGTTAAAATGTGCCCTATAATTCTCCATCCATTGTAATATAAGATAGGGAAATTCAAGAACTGTATTATGGCAAACTGAATAATTTCACATTCGATCATTTAGAACTGCAAATGGCAGTATTGACTTCTATAGCAGGTATCTTATACTATCTAGCATACTTCTGTTGGTCATACAGATAGAACGTTATCCTATATCTTGTCTTCAGACTATAAAGCTACACATTTCACCTCTATTCCATTTCTCAAACTCTCTCAAGTCACCAGTAAAATAAGCCATGAGTTTTTCAAATGCTTTTCTCATTTTAGAACTGCACTTTGATTCTGACTGTTATTCCCAGGACGTAGATAGAAATCTTTGCACTGATTAAAAGTGTGTTTTCTATTGAGCGCCCTGTTTTTGTTTCACTCCAGAGTTAACGTACTGTAATCATTACATCGACTGGAAGAGTTTAAATTATATAGAGAAAGAAATGAGGATCTGTGAAATGTACAATTTATATCACCTGTGAAAAAATACCAGCAAAAAAAATATTCTACATTACAAAGGGATTTCAGCTGACAATTCAGGGCTATAAAATATTATTAAAATAATCAATTTGATCATTATAAAAAATAACTCATTTTTTTAATACAATAAGTAATGGTCAGTGGTGTGAAGTAATAAATATCCTACTCACATAGCTGACCACAATCCATTTATGATTTTAATACTAATCTAATCAGATCAGCCTCATGAACAGTAATTAAGGTGGTTCAAGTGGCCTGTTCTAATTTTCTACCTCTTAAAACATAAATCTTGTGACTGTCCTGTATTTAGCTGCTTGCAGTCTTTGCTCTCCCTGTGAGGAGCATAAAAATGATCAAGGTCCAGGTGTAAAGACTTCTTACCATCCAATCCAATCAAATCCAGGCCACGTTCAACTCATTGAAGTTGCTTGAAGCTGATTTCAGGGTATTAAACAGTTAGAGGCTGGCAAGCACTTGCACTAATCATAGCCCTGACCTGTGACATGACATAAAACCATTAACATGGGGTTCAGGGTAGTCGGTAGAATTGAAAGATCAAAGAAAGAATGCAAGTGGTGCAGTGATAAATTGCAACATTTGGTGAGACAGACTGCAACACTTTAGACTCATAAAAAGCCAGTGGGCATAAAGAGTGGCAAATAATTAAAGAAATAGAGAGAAGGGAATAGAGAGAGAGGTACACAAAAAATACAGAAAAGGGGGAATGTACGGCCTGGAGTTTCCGCCACATTTGCATCCAGATACACACGTAATCTGGGCGCAAACAAAATACGTGGCTTAAGAGATCGTGGAATTTTGGCCGTAAGTGAGTAACTACAATATGTCTAAGTCTCCTCGATCTTTAAGTCCATCCATCAAACCTACCGTCAGATCAAATCTTCACCACAAATTTTCTTCTTTTTATGTTGCAAGCAATTTCTGTATTTTAGGAAGTCCTTCCTTTAGTCTATCTGGCTTGCAGTTTCCACTCGATTGCGTAGGTTTTTTTTGCACGATTCTCCCAGTATCAGTGTAACCGGTGCAAAAGATTGCAGAATTTTAAGCACAACTTGAGGGTCCACGATCTTTTGCACTAGTTTTAAAAACATTGCTCCAGAAGCAGGCCCTGCCCACAAAACTGGCCACATCCCCAGGGTGAATTAATCACCATTGGGAGTTTCCTCTAATTGCCCTCGTTTGCAGGCCTTCGAGGAGGCTCCAAATATTATGTTGGGAATACTGAAGACGTCATCTTCAGTCCCCACCACAAACTCCGTACCCTTCCCACTGATTCCATCCCTGCTCCCCGACCACTGTCTCAAGCTGAACCACACTGTTTCCAACCTCAGCGTCCTATTTGACCCCGAGCTGGGATGAGAGGGTTGTTGTATGAGGAGAGATTGAGTAGAATGGGCCGATGCTCTCTGGGGTTTAGATAATTGAGAGGTGATCTCATTGAAATGCATAAAATTCTTAGGGGGCTTCACAAGTTAGATGCTGAGAGGTTGTTTCCCCTGGCTGTTGAGTCTAGAACTATGGATCATAGTCTCAGGATAAGGGGTCGACCATTTAGATCTGAGGTGAGGAGAAATTTCTTTACTGAGACGGTTGTGAGTGTTTGGAATTCTCTATCGCAGAGGGCTGTGGATGCTTAGTCGTTGAGTATATTCAAGATTGAGATCGATAGATTTTTGGACACTAGGGGAATCAAGGGATATGGGGATCGGCGGGAAAGTGGAGTTGAGGTAGAAGATCAGCCATGATCTTATTGAATGGCGGAGCAGGCTCGAAGGGCCATATGGCCAACTCCTGCTATTATTTCTTATGTTCTTTTGAGCTGAGTTTCAGACTGAATACACTTTCCATTACGAATACCGCCTACTTCTACTTCTGTAACATTACACGCCTCCACCCCACCTCAGTTCCATCTGTTGCTGAAACTTTCATCCATGCTTTTGTCACCTCCAGACTTGACTATTCCAATATCTTCTTGGCTGGCTTCCCATCCTCCACCCTCTGTAAACTTCAGCTGATTGAAAACTCTGTTGCACATATCCTATCCTCCACCAAATCCCGCTCACACATCACTCCTCTCCTTGCTTACCTACATTAGTCCCCCAACACCTAAAATTCTCATCCTCATGTTGAAATCCATTCATGACCTTTCCCTCCACTCATCTCTATCAATTGCTCTAGCACTGCAACCGCCCACCTGAAACTCTCTGTTCCTCTGACTCTGGCCTTTAGTGCATTTCCCCCTCCCTTTGCTCCAACATTGGTGGGAGTGCCTTCAACTGTCTGGGTGACATACTCTGGAGTTTCCCTCATTAAAACCCTCCACCTCTCCATCTCCTAGTCTTCCTTTAAGACCCTCCTTCAAACCTACCTCTTCAGCCAGCGGGTGTGTGCATTTTATAAGTGCCCAGACAGTCCCGATTTTACTTTCCATTAAAGTCAATGGAAAGCAAATCGGGTGGGGTGTCGGGCGGCCGATCTGATCCCGTCAGTTTCCTGTTGGGCAGGTTAGGTTAAAATTACCCCGGGACTGATCGTTGATTTAATTAGAAAAATTAGGTCTCCCTTTAAGAATTCACATTAACAATTTTTTGGTTGATTTCTTAAATGTCTAAATCCATCATCTTTTGTAACCAGGAAGCAATGGTCCTAGTGGCATTTGATAGATTACAATGAGCATTTTTGCATTCTAATGTAATGCAACAGCTCCATGTAATGAGAACCCCAGACAGACCTATTAATTCGTTTAGTATGTTATGAGTTATAGATTTGATTTGTCATTCAGTAAATCTGGATTACCTGTCTCTTGCAATTAGAATAAGGACAATGAAGTGATTTAGTTAAGAATTATCGTCTAAAAATTCAGCGCGCCCGAAATTGAATGGTAGCGCCCCAAGCAGGAGGCGGGGCGCTACTGGAAGTGCTCCCCCTCCCTCTTGGTGTGCTCCCATTGAATATTGCAGCACTATGTGCAGCAGCGCCATGCACGCCGGCACGTAGCGCCGCGGTACTGCAGGTCTCCCTCCCCTGATTAAAGGGGAAGGGTCTAGCGATGTGTGCACCAGGGCAGTGCTGGACCACCGGGGAGCGGGGTGCCGGCAAAAGAGGATCGCGGCCGGCACCCCGCAGGAGGAGGCCAGAGGGGGCAGGTGCTGGCAGGCGGCCCAAAAAAATGGCAGCCCGGCAGCTGCCCTTTAATTATCGCTGCCCCGGCCGCAAAAACACCCCCCTGACCCTGTCGGACATAGCGTCCGGCGGTAGGTCAGGGGGCGCGAGCTAAGTTTGCGGCCGGGGCGCGAGCGGGGCACTGCACACGGCGATGTCTAGCGGGGTGCTATCGGCTACTGCCGCCAGTAACCTCCTGCTGAATTCCACAGGCGCCATCAGCCGTGCCACGCCCTGGGCACTAGGGAGGTGCAAAACAACCGAATTTCCCCCCCCCCAGGTGTTTTACACCACCCGTTACCACCATGAAATGGCGAAAAAACGGCAGCCGCCGCTCTTCCTCCAGCTGGTGGCGGGTCGCATGGTGGCTGCCATTTTGCAAGGGCCGGTAGCGCTGCCAATAAACGCGATCACTGGATCAATTGAAATTAATGAGATCTTGACGTCAGTGAGTGTGCAATGCTCACTTGACGCCCGAGCTGCAGCATTGGATTTTGCCATTGAACTTACCGGCATGTCTAAACATCGACAGGGAGAGCAGGCGTCCAACAGCAGGAAGGAGGCTCCAGCAGTGATATTTAAAGGGATCATCAGCAATCAGTTGCACCTGACATGTTTCTGCAGTTTGACTGGCGCTGTGCTACTTTCTGCAACTCCAACAGCTTTATTAACTTCTTTCAAGGTTCTAAGGTAACAGGGAGTGTTGTTGCAAGTGCAGAACGCCTTCATTATTTTTTAAAGGCTTCTGCTCATAACATTTGCTCACAATCATGGGGGCTGTACTGACAGTCAACCTTGTGCTCCAGGATCTTCGGCAAAGGGAGCGGAGGCACCGAGGAAGATGGGAATATGCGCGCAGAGGGAGGAGGAGGTGGGCCAAGAGGGCTCTCAACAGGTGGCCTTACCCACCTAGAGTCTTCCGACGGCACTTCTCCTAACTCCACTTAAGCAAGGAGCGGCGTCTTAGGAGGCTATGCTTCACCAAGGAGATGGTCACAGAACTCTGACACCTCCTGCAACCAGACCTGCAGCCTCAGAGCAGGGCGACCACGGCACTCCCAGTGGCAGTCAAGGTCACCGTGGTCCTCAATTTCTTCACCAGCGGATCCTTCCATTCTGCAGCAGGAGACATAGCTAAGATCGTGCCGTTTGCCATCCATCGCTGCATCTGGGAGTTCACAGAGGCTCTCTACATCAGGAAAAGGGACTACATTTTCTTCTCTTTGAGCAGAGAGAAGCAGGAGGAGCGTGTGTGTGGCTTTGCCAGGATAGCAGGCTATTCCATGATGCAGGGCGCCATTGACTACACACACGTGGCTTTGCTGGTGCCGCATAATAATCCTGAGATCTTCCGTAACTGCAAAGGCTACCACTCACTTAATGTGCAGTTGGTGTGCGACCACGCACAGCGATTCCCCAATGTCAATGCCCATTATCCTGGCAGCAGCCATGATGCCTTCATCCTGCGTTCCAGCAATCTTCCAGGCATCACAGCAAACTCGAGGGTGGCTGCTCGGAGACAAGGGCTTCCCACTCTGCACCCGGCTCATAACTCCCCTCTGCAACCCCACCACTCCTGCCCAGCACTCATATAATGAGAGCCATGCTGCCACCAGGAACATCATCGAGCAGACCATCGGGCTACTGGAGCAACGGTTCCGCTGCCTTGACTGCTCGGAGGAGCCCTCCAGTACTCGCCAGAGTGGGTGTCCCATTTTGTGGTGGTCTGTTGCATGCTTCACAATTTGGCCATCATGAAGGCGCAGCCCTTGCCATTAGTGCCACCACCTCAGGAGAAGGATGAGGGAGAGCAGAATGAGGAGGAGGAGGAGGAAGTTGAGGAGGAGGAGGGAGGGAGGAAGCAGGCAGCCAATCGTCCTTCTGGACGGGCTATCCGTGAGCAGCTCATCAGACTCTGGTTGGAATGAATTAAATCCCAGAGCCCCATTGCTCACCACATCCCCATCACAGCATCCCTGTGTCACAGAATATCACAGCGTCCTCCTGGGCACAAAGCTGAAATGAGAGACACCACAAAAGATTCCAATCAATTCACACATATTTACATGAAAACTATTAATGAATCACCCTTGTGCAAGCCCTTCGTGCCTGTCTTTCATGTGGCTTTTCCTAATCTAGTGCTCCTATGCAGTGCTACCCCAGTGGCTGCAGCGTGGTTGGTGCAAGGCTGCTGAGTTTCTGTGCAGGAGAATTCAGATGGCCTTGCAGGATGACCTCAAGCAGCTCTGGCTCTAGAAAGCCCGGATGTAGACTGCACCAGCTTGGCATGGGCGGCAGCAGTCTGGGCTGGCTGGTTGACAGGCAGCGGCAAGGGCAATGGCAAAATGACAGAGGTGGGAACAGGAATGCTGTCATCTTGAGAAAGGACAGCAGGGTCCAGCTCCACTGACCCACTGCCACTCCCCCGGGGCGGTGCCTCAGCATTCCTAGTAATCTGTTGGAGCACAGATTGTTGGCCTGCTGCGGCACCCTGCAAGCCCGGGTCGATGGTGGTAAACCCATGCTGTCGATGGCAGCATAGAATCAATCATAGAAATCCTAGAATCATAGAAATTTACAGCATAGAAGGAGGCCACTCGGCCCATCATGTCTGTGCCGACCGAAAAAGATCTATCCAGTCTAATCCCACTTTCCAGCTCTTGGTCCATGGCATCGTAGGTAACGGCTCTTCAAGTGCATATCCAGTACTTTTTAAAAGCGATGAAGGTTTCTGCCTCTGCCACCCTTTCAGGCTGTGCCTTCTGTTGCCTAGGCCCTAAGCTCTGGAATTCCCTGCCTAAACCTCTCCGCCTCTCTACCTCTCTTTCCTCCTTTAAGATGCTCCTTAAAACCTACCTCTTTGACCAAGCTTTTGGTCACCTGCCCTAATTTTCTCCTTATGTGGCTCGGTATCAAATTGTTTGTTTTTTAATACTCCAGTGAAGCATCTTGGGATGTTTTACTACATTAAAGGTGCTATATAAATACAAGTTGTTGCTGTTGTAAGTTCCAGATCCCCACCACCCTCTGGGTGAAAAAAAGTTTTTCCTCAACTCCCCTCAATTCCTTCTACCAATTACTTTAAGTCTATGCCTTCTGGTTATTGACCTCTCTGCTAAGGGAAATAGGTCCTTCCTAGTCACTCTATCTAGGCCCCTCATAATTTTATTCACTTCAATCGAGTCGCCCCTCAGCCTCCTCTGTTCCAAAGAAAACAACCCTAGCCTATCCAATCTTTCCTCATAGCTAAAATTCTCCAGTCCTGGCAACAACCTTGTAAATCTCCTCTGTACCCTCTCTAGTGCATTCACATCTTTCTTGTAATGTAGTGACCAGAGCTGTATGCAGTACTCTAGCTATGGCCTAAGTAGTGTTTTATACAGTTCAAGCATAACCTCTCTGCTCCTATATTCTATGCCTTGTCTAATAAAGGAAAGTATCCCTTATTCCTTCTTAACCACCTTATCTACCTGTCCTGCTACCATCAGGGCTCTGTGGACATGCACTCCAAGATCCCTCTGTTCCTCCACACTTCTCAGTATCCTACCATTTATTGTGTATTCCCTTGCCTTGTTAGTCCTCCCCAAATGCATTACCTCACACTTCTCTGGATTGAATTCCATTTGCCACTCTTCTGCCCACCTGACCAGTCCATTGATATCTTCCTGGAGTCTACAGCTTTCTTCCTTACTATCAACCACACAACCAATTTTTGTATCATCTGCAAACTTTTTAATCATATCCTTACATTGAAGTCTAAATCATTGATATACCACAAAAAGCAAGTGACCTAGTGCTGAGCCCTGCGGAACCCCACTGGAAACAGCCTTCCAGTCACAAAAACATCCGTCGATCATTACCCTTTGCTTCCTGCCACTGAGCCAATTTTGGATCCAACTTGCCATTTTCCCTTGGATCCCATGAGCTTTTACTTTACTGACCAATCTGCCATGTGGGACCTTGTCAAAAGCCTTGCTAAAATTCATGTAGACCACATCAAACGGGCTACCCTCATCAACCCTTCTTGTTATCTCCTCAAAAAATTCAATCAATTTAGTCAGACACGACCTTCCCTTAACAAATCCATGCTGACTGTCCTTAATGAATCCGTGCCTTTCTAAATGACGATTAATACAGTCCCTCAGAATTTTATCCATTAATTTGCCCACCACCGATGTTAGGCTGACTGGCCTGTAATTACTCGGTCTATCCATTTCTCCCTTTTTAAACAACGGTACAACGTTAGCAGTCCTCCAGCACCACACCTGCAGCCAGAGAGGATTGAAAAATGATGGTCAGAGCCTCCGCTATTTCCTCCCTTGCTTCTCTTAACAGCCTGAGATACATTTCATCCGGGCCTGCGATTTATCTACTTTCAAAGATGCTAAACCCCTTAATACTAACTCTCTCACTATGTTTATCTCATCTAATATTTCACATTCCTCCTGCTTAACTACAATGTTTGCAACACCCTCTCTTTTGTGAAGACAGATGCAAATTATTCATGAAGAACCATGCCCACGTCTTCTGCCTCCACACACAAGCTTTCTTTTTGGTCTCTTAATAGGCCCTACTCTTTTTTTTAGTTATCCTCTTGCTCTTTATGTATTTATAAAACATCTTTGGGTTTTCCTTGATTTTCCTTGCCAATATTTTTTCATGCCCTCTCTTTGCTTTCCTAATTTCCTTTTTAATTTCACCCCTGCACTTTCTATACTCCTCTAGACTTTCTGCAGTATTTAGCTCTCGGTATCTGACATAAGCTTCCATTTTTTGCCTTAACCTACCCTGTGTGCCCCTTGACATCCAAGGGGCTCTAGACTTGGGAATCCCACCCTTTTTCTTTGTGGGAACATATTTGCTCTGAACCCTCACTATCTCCTCCTTGAATGCCTCCCACTGCTCTGACACTGATTTACCTTCAAGTAGCTGTTTCCAGTCAACATTTTCTATATCACATCTCAGCCATCAATTCTGTGTGCATGCCCATCGTCCTTCTTCTGAAGGCCACCCCATCGAGGTTCTCATCGGACTCCTGTGCAGCAGTCAGAGCTTGGGTGTCTTCAAGCTGAGACAGCATGAGAGCAGTCTGAGCCTCTGCTGCAGCACTAAGATGTTGGGTCGCTTCCGACTGTGCTGCAATGGAAGGTGCGACATCGTTCATCATGCGCACCGTCACAACTGGGTCGCCACGGACTGTTTGGGCGTGTACCATCATTTCCAGGCTGGAAATCCTGGGCTCCAAGCTCTGCGCAAAGCTAGTTCAATGTTGGAGGCAGACACCTCCATGCTCCTTCACATTGCCCAGATGCTCACTGGCAGGCTTGCCATTGCTCCCATGAAATCTGTGTGCAAGCCCATCACCCTTCTTCCGACTGCCTCCCCATCGAGGTCCTCATCTGAGTCCTGTGCAGCAGAACTCGCTCGCGAACTTGGCCTCCAGGAAGCTGGCTCCCGAACCAACCTTTCCCCAGGCCTTGCTGCAACCCACTCGTCCCCAGTGCCTCACCCTATACAGATCTCGCTTCTACACTAGCCTCTAAAGTTCATGTAGTGTCATTTTCTGAGCTGGTGTCTGTGAGTGAATGATGCAGTGACGTGGTGTCTTCTTCCTCCTCTTTTTCTCCCCCTTCGCTCTCTGCGGTGACCTCGGGGACTGGCTGCTCGGGTGCTTGTTGGTTAACTGAAAGCAGAAAGGCACAAGAGTCGGGTTATGGGGAGAGGACGGGTGGAAAGCCAGAAATGCATGCATACAGCATGAGTAGCTTGAAAGTGGCAAAAGATTGTGGGCTGAGGGGGGAAGGTGGATGTGAGAAGAAGGATTAGGAATGAACATATTGTTATCGTCCCCAAGGGGTTGAACCTCACCGGTTGCCATGGCATTGACCACATGGCGCCCAATTAGCTGGAGTACTCGCTCCTCCAGCTGGGTGAAGTCCTGCGTGTCCACCTGGCCCCCGCCTGTCTGCTGCTGCTCTCGGCGATTATGTCCCAGCTTGGCCTGCAAGAGAAAGAGAAGTGTGAGTGAGTGTCGTGCAAAGTGTTTGGGTGATGTGCCTGCCATAGTTGAATAGCTGTCAGTGTGTGCAAGGTGCGAGATGTGGGTGTGAGTGTTGCAGCAGTGGTAATGTTGTGAGGGTGAAGTGAAGCTCTGATTGTGAGGTGTGAGTGGTGATTGGTAGAGATTGTTGGTAGGTGAGTGCTGGGAATGTGGTGAATTGAGCAGTGTGTGAGGCTTGTGGTGCAGATGGTGGTATGTGGCATTTTCTGAAGCCTTCACTCACCTTGACCACCCATGGGAGGTCATTAAACTTCTTCCTGCACTGGTTGGCAGTCCTGGGGACCACAGTGCTGGCCGTCACATGGTCCGCAATCTCCTGCCACATGGTTCGGGATGTATAGGGTAAGAGCTTTCTGCCAGTTTGTGGGTAGAGGACAGCCCGTCTCCTCTCCACCGCGAATACCAGTGCCTCCAGAGCGTCAATGGAGAACCTCCGGGCTCTCTCCCTGGGGCGACAATCTGCCATCTCGATGTGTACAGATCTCTTCCTTGTCCTTGAGCATCTTCTTCTGGTTGTTGGGGCAGCTGCAAACCCAACTGCCCTGACAATGAGGTGCTGCAGCGTCAATGCACCTTAGCACCACCCGTTAGCATGGCGTTAAGTCAAGAACGCACTTCTGTCAGCTGGTGGTGGGTCCCGCAGTAACTTCCATTTTCGACGTGCTGGTAGCGCTGCCATTCTTAAGTAGCGCCCTGAAAAAAAATGGCGGAGTGGTGACGTCAGTCGGCATGCAACACTGACTTAACATCACCACTGCAAACTTCAACCCTAGCGCTGAGTTCTCTGAGAGCTGTCTTAAAGGGACACACACATCTTTCAGGTAAGTTTGCACTTAAACTTTTTTTTTTTTTGATTTTATTGAAGTAGTGGCTTGTTCAATATATGGTAAAAAAAACCAGTTAAGTGTGTAGGGAGTGCTGCTGGACACTTGCAAGGCCTCAGATGGTAAAGGAAGGCCTCTGAGAAGACAGAAAATGCTGCAAATACTCAGCAGATCAGGCAACACCTGTGGAGAGAGAAACAGAGTTTATGATTCAAGTCAAGATGCTGCCTGACCTGCTGAGTATTTCCAGCTGTCATTTCAAATTTACAGCATCTGCTCACAGAGGGAAGGGGAAGACACAGAAGAGGAAGAGACAGAAGAAAAAAAAGCTGAGGAGGAGGAAGCCGAAGAGGAGGAAGTAGAAGGAAGGCTGCATCCCAGACAGCCCCTTTTTGGCAGGGATATCCGGGATGGAATCATCCCACTGCGGTCCCAGTGACTACAACCCCAATTCCCCTTTCAACATTTGTCCCACACCTTACCTTCCCTCTGTTACTGACCATCACAGCGTCCTCTTGGCCACAATGCTGAAATAAAAGCCACCACAAAGCAAACTTTCCAATCCAACTTTATATATCTATCCATCCAATATGACATCAAGAAATCAACTCATCACCCGTATGCATTCTCTTAATGACTGTTTGTTTTGTGCCTTTGCTTATCCTACTGATGTCACGCAGTGCTACCCCAGTGGCTGCATCATGGCTGGTGGAAGGCTGCTGACTTTCAGTGGGGAACACTGCAAATGGCCTTGCTGGTTGGCTTTGAGGAACTGGTGGCTGGGAGTGTCAAATCAATCTTCTTCTTCTTCTTCTTCTTCTTCTTCTTCACTCTCCTCTCCCTCTATTGACCAATCATTGGCTGGGCAGGTTGCATTTCTTGGGTGTGTGAAGTGAGGAAGGCACAAGGGTGGAGTTGTGGTGAGGGGAGGGCGGGAAAGAAAGAGGTGCATGCCAGAAGGAGGATAACATACAAGGATACCAGCATCTGGTATCCTTTCAGCCTTGCCACTGGCCAAGGTCTCAGCCATGCCCATGCCAAGAATGGCCTGCACCGTCTCCTCCAAGGGGGTGAGGTGAGGCTAAGAATGGGAGATGTGCCTTGTGATTGGTGCAGATTGTTGGTAGGTGAGTGATTGTGGGGGGTGAGGGGGGGGGCATTGTGCATTGAGCAGTGTGTGAGGCTAGTGGTGCAGTTGGTAGGAGATCGCATTTGAAGATGCAGTCACTGAATTTGACCACTGGTCTGAAGTCATGAAACTTCTTTGGGCACTGGACCCAGGTGGTGGTGGCAACACTGCTGGCAGTGACCGCCTCAGTGATCTGGTCCCACGTCATTCTTTCTGGAGGGCTTCCTGGCCCCTGTGGGTAGAGGACCTCTCTTGCAGTGTTGACCCTATGCACAAAGCTGGAGTGCTGCATGCGAGACCTTGGGTGCCCCTTTCCTGACTTGCTGAGTCTTTGTGTTGGTGCTGAAGCACTTTTACCATTTTTTTAGTTGCGAAGGACAATTAGGAACCGGTAGATGTGGAGTATCTGGATTTTCAGAAGGCCTTCGATAAGGTCCCACACAAGAGGTTGGTGAACAAAATTAGGGCACATGGAAGTGGGGGTAATATACTAGCATGGATTGAGAATTGGTTAACAGACAGAAAACAAAGAGTAGGGATAAACGGGTCTTTTTCAGGATGGCAGGCTGTGACTAGTGGGGTACCGCAAGGATCGGTGCTTGGGCCCCAGCTATTCACAATCTATATTAATGATTTGGATGAGGGGACTAAATGTAACATTTCCAAATTTGCTGATGATACAAAGCTAGGTGGCAGTGTCAGTTGCGAAGAGGATGTGAAGAGGCTTCAAGGGGATCTCGACAGGCTCAGTGAGTGGGCGAGAACATGGCAGATGGAATATAATGTGGATAAATGTGAAGTTATCCACTTTGGTAGAAAAAACTAGAAAGGCAGTGTATTTCCTTGTTGGGTGTCAGTTTGGCTCAGTTGGGAGTTTAGTGAACAAGTTGTGGGTTGATGCCTCACTCCAGTACATACAGCCCAGCACTGGGGGAGTGCTGCACTGTTGGAGGTGTCATGTTTTGGATGAAACATTAAACGGAGACACTGGGCTGGATTTTGAATGACCCATGGAGTCGGGTTTGGAGGCGTGTGGGGGGTTAAATTTGCAGGGTCGGGGGTCCCGACTCCATCCCGCCTCCACGCAATTTTGACAAAATCAGTCACGGGGTTCCCGACTCCGTCTCACCTCCAAGAGGCGGGAGAGGCCATTAAAGCCCTTAACAAGCCCTAAATTGGCACTGTAATGCCATTTTGAAACGTTTTAGCTAGTTTAACCCTTTTCCGACGTGAAGTACGCCTGATGTGAAACACTCCAGTGAAACCTGGCGGGAGCACAAGTGGATAGCTGGCTATCAGCTGCAGGTCCACTATTACAACGGAGATGTGATGAAGGTAGTAGTAGTATTAGGTGTGAAAGTCGCCTCTAATGCTGCTGCAGTGAATGTCTTCAGAAGTGCATGGCCTTTGCTGTGAGAGGACTTGGATGCAAAAAAATTCTCTCTCTCTCTCTCTCTCTCTCTCTCCATTTTCCACTCACATCAAAAGCCAGGCAGGTCCTCTCTCACCAACAGCTAGACAGTCTCTGAGACCAGGCAGTCAGCAATGATGACATCATCAGAGGCGACTTTCAGACTGAAACCACTAATTAGTTCATGGGTTCCCACGTGCTGGAACTCAATTGCCCAATTAAGTGAAAATTGCATCATTCATCCACATTAATCTGGAGTCGGGGGGGGGGAACACGAAATGCGGATAACACGACCCCAACCCGACCCCAAGACAACATCCAGCCCACTTTCTACCTGTTTGTGGGGCAGGAAACATCTGGTGGGATTATTTGAAGAGCTGGAAGTTCTCCCGGTGTCTTGGACCAACATCACTCTCTCAACCAACTTGACCAGAAACTCCCCATCCTGTCAAATCTCATTTGCTTTTTGTGGCACTTTGCTGTGAGTAAATTGGCTGCTGTGTTTCCTACAAAACAGTGTCGGCACTTCAGAAACAATCCATGGTCTGTGAAACACTTTGTGCCCTTCTGGTGATGGGAGAGGTTCTATATAAATGTCAGATCTTTCTTTTTTTGTCTATAGTCTCAGATTGCAGGTGTGGTGGGCTCCATTCTGAGAAAAACCCCTTGGGCTAATCTTCAGGACACAGTGTGAGTCTGTACAGGTCGAGGGAGGGGGAGTGGTGTGAGCCTCACTATATAAATATTTATGTTTAATTGTCTAACTAATTTTTATACAGAAAAAATACTTGTGTTGTGTTACAGGGGGTTCGTGGAATTTTTATAACATGGGAGGGGGTTCCTCAGAAGTAAAAAGGTTGAGAACCTCTGGGCCTTGAAATAGAAACACTGTTACTTCACCATATATGATGCAGTGTCTTGTCCTGCTCCTCACTGAGACTGACGCACTAGCCTGTACAGTGCAGCAACTTCACTGAGTGACTCCATGAGCCTGTAACTTCCATCCACAGATGGGAGAAGCTTTGAGAAAAAAACAAATTTAAAAGTCTCAACTCCGGCCCAGGAGCGTTCATTTCAACCCAAAGTACGATTATTATTATTCTAATTTTGTCTGGGTGGAGGGCGGAAGCTTCGAGAGTGAGTGCCTGATAGAAACTTAATTGAGAACAACAGCGTCTCCCTGGGAACCGCACTCGGTCTTACCTCCGAGCGGTCACTCCCGCACATCCCCGGTCACTGTGCCTGCGCGGTCACACTGGACGCCGGGACTTGTAGTCGCGGCTATTTTTGCATGGACGGCGTGGGTAAGGAGTATTACAATAACCAGCAGGCTACTGTTCTGTGGCTGATGGAAGAAGTTGAGAAACAAGGCAAACTTTGAAGAGGTGGAGCTGTGAAGAAATTCCAACTCACCCTCTGTTCCTGAACATTGCGACCCCTGCCTCTATGGGAAGGTGTTTTTGATTCTTCCCCCCAAAACTTACCTTTGGTTGGCAGCTACAGGGACACGGACAGCCGAGTTTTGGATGACCTCAAGTTTATGTAGGGTAGAATTTAGGAGGCCAGCCAGGAGTGCATTGGAATAGTCAAGTCTAGAGGTAACAAAGGCATGGATGAGGGTTTCAGCAGCGGATGAGCTGAGGCAAGGGCTGAGACGGTTGAAGTTACGGAGGTGGAAATAGGAGGTCTTTGTTATGCTGCGGATATGTGGTCAGAAGCTCATTTCAGGGTCAAATATGACACCAAGGTTGTGAACAGTGTGGTTCAGCCTCAGACAGATGGTAGGGAGAGGGATGGAGCCAGTGGCTAGGGAATGGAGTTTGTGGTGGGGGCTGAAGACAATGGGCTGGATTTTGCCATTGGGGCGGGCTGGGGGCGTGTCAGATGGTTTTCGTGTCAGGAACCCGACTCCGATGTGAAGTGCGAAAAAAGTGCAATTTTCCCCTAATTGGGCACTTGATTTCCAGCGTGTGGGAACCACTGGCCCAATGAGTCTTTCCATCCTGAAAGTCGCCTCCGATGACATCATCAGTGCTGCTGGATTTAAGGCCTGCAAGCAGCCTTGCTTCTTCTGGAGACTGCAAACTTTATGCCCATTGTTGTGATCGCTTCATTCAGCAAATATGTCCAGCATTAGGCCAAAGTGTGCTCCACGGTTCGATGACGCCGCCCTGCAAGCTCTGGTGGAGGGAGCAAGATCAAATAAGGAGGTGCTTTTCCCTTCCCCAGGGAGGAAAAAGCCTCCCCAGCAGACTAAAGCTGTGTGGCTGCAAGTGGCCCAGGAGGTCAACTCAATGTCTATGTGCCACAGAACCTGGCTGCAGTGCAGGAAGAGGTTTCATGACCTTCTCCACACAGGAAAAGTGAGTATGACTTTCCCATCACCCTCAATCTGATCTCCATCGCCTCTCCTCACCAGCACTCTGCTTTGCCAATCTCTTCCTCCACATCCCACGTGACACAGACATCCCTGCACCCTTACCCATTCCCTCTCTCTGTATGTTCACATTCACTTAACTATTCGACTATGCAGCCCTCACACTCCCTATCGCTGTGATGCTATGACAACAACTTACAACACACAGGGAGGGCCCTTGGTCTTGGCACCTCACTCCATCTTTGTCTCCTTCTAAGCATCTATGCTATGGAATCTCTACACTCACTCCTACATTTTCACTCAAACTCCACTTGTGTCCCTCATTGCAGGAAAATAGAGCCCACAATAAGAGGGAGAGGGTGAGGACAGGAGGAGGGCCACCCTCAGTAGCCCAGCTCACCACTGTGGAGGAGGCGGCCCTGGAGATTGTGGGAGTGGAGGAGGATGCGCAAGTGGGGGACGAACAGACGGGTGCATCACAGCAAGCTGGTGACAGAATAGTTTTGCATCTCTCTCGTTGACATTGCATGAGTAACTGATAATGATTCTGAAGGTCTAACAGATTGACTTATGATCATCTGTACAATTCAATGTGCATGCAAACTTTATCTCACATCTCCAACTCTTTCCTTTACTCCCCCACAGGACCATCGACAGCCCCCGTCCCCACTGACCAAGAGGAAGAGCCTGAGCTTCAAGACTCCTCAGAGGAAGCTGCAACCTTTGAAGGCGTAGCGTCAGCAGAATTCAGCGCACCCTGCACCAGCGCAGACACTCACACCTCGGAACTGCGCGAGATAGTGTAGTGTAGTGTTGTCACCTGGTGTATCACAGCTCACAAGTGAGCATCAGCAGATGGTGGAGACAGGGACAGCAGTGGAGAGTCCTTGTCAGAGGGCGCAGGACTCTGCCAGCTCGGCTCGGCTGCATGTCGACCCTGTGCCTCCGGGTTCATCCAGAAGAAGAGCGGTGCTGGAACTCCAGGAACAGGTGCAGGAATCTCTGGCAGGTTTTGTCTCAGGGTCGCTGCGAGTGTAGAGCGAATGGGGGAATCCATCGCTAACATGAGCAGAGCCTTTGTGGATGCGTTGGCGCATGAACGCATCACCACGGAAAGGATGGCAACCTCCGTGGAAAGGATGGCTACCGTAGAGGAGAGGATGGCTACGGCCATGGAGGAGCTTAGTCGCCAGGGTCGTGAAAACATGGTCATTGTTCAGAATAGACTGACAGCTCTTGAGGAGCGATGGTCAGCTATTGAGCAGAGAAACCAGACCTTCATGGAAGTCCTCTGGATTAGGACTTCCAGCGCAGAAACGGGTCCTCATGGCCCCCTGAAGTGCAGAAAGGGGCTGTCCAGCCACTTGCTAGCTCTGAAGTGGGGCTGACCCATGAGAGGGATGTTGGTGGCAGACAACAAGGAAGTGGGGGCTCCTCTCCAAGCGCTCACACGACCATGCCACTGCAGAGCATTCGGTCAGAGCCCCACCAGAATCCCCACCCAACTGAGATCGGCGTCTCAACCCCTGCACAGCCGCAGGAGCAGCAGACTGTTGCCGAGTCCTCACAGGCTCGCAACCCCAGAGGATGCCCGCCAAAGGTATCGAGGCAGGTGCAGCAAGAAAGTGAGCAAGGGGCCTCCACATCTGCTGAAGCCACAGGGAAGCACCACGTAGGAGCACGTGTAAGAGGAAGATAAAGCACAAGTAGTCACAAGGGTAGTCACTTGGGTGTCATGTGTTTATTTTTGAAATGCCATCAGTTGCTTGTTGTGATAAAAAATGCTGATGTCAAACTGTTGAAGTTGTGGCGTGTGTCATTTCGCAAATGGGACTTCCACATTGAGGGCTTAAGGTGACTTGCAATTGTCAGTATGGTGGTCATAGTGATAGGAATCCGCAGGTTCTTGGCCATTGTCGATGGTCTGGTAAGAAGCTGTGAGGCAAAAGTGCTTGATTGTCTAGGCTAAGCAAATCTGGTCAAGATGAACACGTCCCTTGCATCCCGCGCAGCAATGTGCTCACATACTGCTGCCGCTGGTTCATGCGCCTCTGCAAGCTGTTCGTTGTCGCTCTCCTCCTCCTCCTCCTCCTCCTCCTCCTCCTCCTCCTCCTCATCTGAGGAGGCTATGCGATGAGCCACTTGTACCTCAGGCAGCTGCAAGCCACGATGCTGTGCCATGTTGTGAAGTGCACAGCAGACCACGACCATTCTGGAGACCCTGGCTGCTGAGTACTGCAGGGCTCCACCTGATCTATCCAGGCATCTGAAGTGCATCTTCAGCAAGCTGATGGTTTGTTCGATTATGGATCTGGTGGAAATGTGGCTGGAGTTGTAGCACTCCTCAGCTTCGTTGGATGGGCTCCTCAACGGCATCATTAGCCACGTCTTCAGGGGAAAGCCCTTGTCTCCAAGTAGCCATCCGAAAAGTTGGTCTGGCGGACTGAAGAGCGGAGGCACATTAGACTGGCGCAGGATGAAGGAGTCATGGCAACTGCCAGGATACTTGGCGCAAACATGCAAAATTTCCTTCTTGTGGTCACACACCAGCTGTACGTTGAGGGAGTGGAAGCCCTTGCGGTTGAGAAAAATACCTGTGATGGGGTGCCTTAAGTGCCACATGTGTGCAGTCAATGACACCCTGCACCCTTGGAAAGCCTGCCAGATTGTCAAACCCAACCACACACGCAGTTACACTGGCTTGAGCCTTGGAGAAATTGATGTAATTATGAGCGATGGCAAAGAGGGCATCGGTTACCTGCATAATGCAAGTATGTGCGGCCGCCTGGGAGACGCCGCTGATGTCTGCTGCTGATCCCTGGAATGAGCCTGAAGCAAAAAAGTTGAGTGCGCTGGTGACTTTGACGGCCACTGGTAAGGGGTGTCCACCTGCTCTTCTGGGCTCCAGCTCTTGCTGCAGCATTGCGCAGATGTCACCCACTACCTCTCGCGAAAGTCGGAGCCTCCTTTGACACTGCTGCTCAGTCATGTTGAGGTAGCTGATCCTCTGTCTGTAGACCCTGTTTGGGGGCTATCTCCTGCGCCGTCGTGCTTCCATGCGCTGGCGCCTTCTGGCCTGTGCAGCTTCAGGTGGGTGAGCAGCAGCTTGGAGCTCCTGCTGCTGCTCCTGCAGTTGGTGCTGCTGTTGTTCAAGGTTCTGCTGCTGCCGTGGCTGGTCTTCGTCCGAATCTGATGTCCAGGAGGAAAGGAAATAAATGGTTCCCATTCTTCTGGTATATACCTCAGTTGAGGAAGCGCTCATTCAAGGTGGGAAGAGGGGTTTCCCAGGAGGTCACACTGGAGATGGGTGTCAGGCTCCAAACTTCCAGAACAATGAGTAGGCCTGCTAAAAGTTCCCCCAGACCTGAAACAACAAAGTTCTGCCACCTGCAAATGATGATTGCTGAAAACTCCTTTTTAATGGTGGAGCTGCAGCTGTTAGTAAGCAATCCACTTGTGATATCGCCAGGATTCACTGGCGTGTTCCAGAGGAGACGTACAGCACATGGGAAAAGTGTTAAAATCAGAAAGACCTCTCAAAATGGGATTATAGAGGCAATTAAGTGTTTGTTAAGGGCCTTAAGGGCCTATCCCGCCTCTTGGAGGCAGGATGGAGACGGGGTCAGAAAACACGCATGTGGGAAAATTGCTTGGAGGCGGGATAGAGGTGGGATCGGGCCCACCCGCCTTTTTTTGCGATTTTACCACCTCACACGCCTCCAATCCCGCCTCCTCGGGCCTGGCAAAATCGAACCCAATGGCTTTGGTCTTCCCAATATTTCAGATGCTGTAATATAGTTTTTGTAAAGAGCTTTGACCTGTTAGCGATTAAATAAAACCACTAATGAGGTTTATAAACCAAAAAATAACAACTCATGATTCTTACCAAATCTCATGATTTTTATGAGTTTGCCTCATGATTAACGAGACAGTGGGGTTGGCATTACTGCACTTTCCATCTTAACTTTGAACATTTATCAGCCAGGGAATATAATAAGAGGTTGATGGATGGTAGGATTCCTTTCTTCAGTCTCATTGCATGTCAGTTTATAATAAAGCCTGATCGTTTAAACTGAATAAAGTCTGCATGCTTTGGTTAAAAGTACAATTATGCTTGCACCTTGTGCATATTTTCCCCCATTACTTTATATCTGCCAGTTACTTTAACATGATTGACGTGACATGCAAACATACTTTAAAGTCAATTCACGTTGACAGAAAATAAAAAGCATCATGTATTTATATTTGCTTATATCTGCAAATCACAGGGATCCCACTGTTATTAGTTGACCCCAGGATCAACAAGAAGGGGGATGTTTTATTTAACCATGTTCTTAAAATGCTGTGTGAAAATGCATTGCATGATAGTACATACTGCAGCCACAGTGCACTGTTGAGGAGTGGGTGGATATTCCATCCAGTGACAGGGGCATAGATCAAGGAGACTGCTCTGTACTGGATGGTGTCAGCCCTCTTGTGTGTTGTTTCAGCTGCATTCATCCAGGCGACTGGCAAATATTCCATCACACTCCTGACTTAAGTCTTGTAGAGTGTGGAGAGGCTTTGAGGGGTCAAGATTGAGCCACTCATCGCAAAGTCCCCAGCCTCTGCCTTGCTATTGTAACCACAGTGTTAATAGAGTTGGTCCAGTTAAGCTTCTAGCCAATGGTAACCCCACGATGTTGATGGTGGGTGACTTGGCAATTCTATGATTGGGAGGAGGCTGATACAGCAGTATCAAATTTCAGGAGTTTTTGACCATTTTTTCACAGAAAGGATTTGGCAAAAGATTTACTTTTAGTGTATTTTGAAAGTGATATGAATTATTACAAGGGAAAAAAAAGGGTTTTGAGAGAGTAGGTGGGTAAGTTGCTAATGAGCAAGCTTTGATGTGGCTTCCTCGTGGACTGTGAATAATAAAACTTGTCTCCGTAATTGATAAACACTTCACACCCATTTATTGTGTTGGAAGGTTTTAATGTCTTTCTGGCTGTGACCAGTCAAGAAAGAAAATAGAATACCAGATGACTAAAAAGCAGTGTAGCTTTTGCGACAGAACCTGAGGGTAGACTGGCCCATTTTTTAAAAAATGATCCGGCGATAGACTGGGTCAAGAGTAATGGAAGTGGCAAAGAAGGAAATGGTACCTACAATGTGCACATGGCTGCTTTTTAGATCAGTACATTTTTAGTACAATATGAGACAGTGCTGGATCTAGTTCTAGGAAAATAAATGGGACAACTGGATAATGTAAGGTGGCCATAACATATACAGAAAAAGGTTCTGCAAAAATAACAATTTCAATGATAAAAAGGGAATTAGTCCAGAAAAATTGGCAAATAAGATGGTGCACAAATAATGGGAAACATTCAAACAGAAAATGATTAGGGTACAGACTAGACAAATTCCCACAAGAAGCGACAACAGGAGTTCCTTGGTTGAGCAGAGAAATTAAAATGAGTTTCAAAAAAGAGACATATGACAAATCTAGGGCTAATAAAATAATAGAATATTGAGTTGAATGGAGAAGATATAGAGGGGCTCATAAAGATTAGAAAGGCTAAGAGGAGGTATGAAGAAAGATTGGCAGGTTATAGTAAAATAGTAAATTTAGTAAAGGATTTTATAAACACATGAAAAGTTAAAGAATAGTTAAAGAAAGGGTAGGGCCATATATAGATTAATAAACAAATCTTATGGAGGATGAAGGAATGGTTGACATACTAAATAAGTTATTTGCCACAGTTTTCACCGAAGAGTCTGGTAGTGGGTATGAAAGGGTACAATAGGTGGAGATGGAGCAATTATATAGGATAACTATAGATAAGGAAGTAGTATTGAAAAAAGTAGTGACACTCGAACTGGAAAAGGCTCAGGGCCCTGATAAAGGGCATCTGAGAATGCTCAGGGAATTCAGAGAGGAAATAGCCAAAGCCCTGACCACAATCTTTCAAACTTTTTTGGGTATGGATATTAGACAGCCAATATGATTTTGTAAAAGTCATGTTTGACAAATTTAACAGAGTTCTTTGAGGAAATAATGGAATGTATTGACAAAGGAAATGGCACTTGTTGTGTTGATGGCTTTTCAGAAAGTGTTTGATAAGGTATTGAAGGGAATAAAGCAGCATGGATAGAAACTCAGATAAAGGACAGAAAACAGCTAGCAGGTGTTAATGAATGTTTCTTGGACTGGAGAGATGTAAACTGCAGTGTTCCCCAGGGGCCAGAATTGGGACAACTGCTGCACTCTGAGGGAAGATGTTGGCCTATAATTTGCGGTCTGCGGCGAAGCAAAGGCAGTTTGCCATTGGCCCCGAATTAAGCTTCCCACAAAGATCTTGCGATCTCTGTGGCGAGAAGTTCGGCTTTTCCGACGTTCAGTTGAGATCAGTGTAAGTTAATGGGGAATCCCTAACGCAAGCTGCTGTGATGTCAGCAAGCTGTCTAAGCAGACAATCACAATGCAGAATTCTCACAGACTGGGAACCAGGAAGTGAACAAGCTCCTTTTATTCTAACTTTTAAAAAATGTTATAGAGAGCAAAACAAAGATTAATTTTATTTTAAAGTTTCTTAAAAATTGTAATTTTTATTAAGATGGATAAATTTGACACTCCATAAATTGAAATTAGTTTTTCAGGGCCATCATTTGTTTAGCAGTCAATACATGGTGAAATCCCCAGTTACACCTAATCCAAAAGAGCCTAACTTTTAATGGGGTATTTAACAGCGATATTACCGTGAAAAAGCTGAAGTTCTCGTCAGTTTCACTGATTTTCCCTGATTACACTGATTGCCGGCTATGGGGGTGGGGGTGGGGGTGGGCGGGGGGTGTGTGCGGGGGGTGGGGGAGGAAAGTGCAGCCAGTGTCGGAGCAGTGAATGACTGACTGCAACTTTAGGACTGCTGTGTTGGAATGCGTGTGCGCTAAATCCTGAAGTTGCGCTTAGTTTCAAAGGGGTAATAACAGCGAACACTGTTCGTTGACTGTTATTAGCCACCGCAAATTCCAGGCCCTTACTTACTTACTTACACCAATGGCTGGGAATTCCCTCAGAGCTTCTCCCACTCTGCTGCCGTAATTTCACTGGATGTGCGACGGAAATCCGGTTTACACACGTAGACTGAGTTTCCACCACAGTTCCGGTGAAGTTATGGTGGTGGAGCAGCTCGAATGAAATTTCTGGCCCATGTTTCTGGCACAGGCACAATGGGCCGAATGGCCTACTTCTGTGCTGTAAGATTCTATGTAAGATTCTATGTTATTAGACATTAGACCAGCAAATATTTTCTTTTATCGAATTCATCTTATTGAGGCCTGAACTCTGATCCTGATTTTTACAGATCACGAGTTGGATGTCGACTTTGTGCGATAGTGTGAAACGGGTGATAGCGAATCGACAGCCTGCTTTACACTTCTCCTGATTTTTATTTCAATTGACTTCAGTGGAAATAAATATCGGGAGAGATGTAAAACAGTCTGCCGATTCACTATCACCCATTTTACACTATTGCACAAAGACAAAATCTATCCCCGTGAGTGGGTACCAGAGAGAAGTTTTGTAATAAAGAGTTATATGGAGGTTGTAGAGATATATTTGGTTTGCTGGAATGTTATGCAAGTAACCAAGATATCTGTCACTATTAGTTGTTTGATATCTAACCATTGAGGACACAAAGGGTACTGATTGCTTATAATATTCAAGGCACGAATACATGACTGCATAAGACATTTGATATCGTAACGTCACAGGCTCCAACACATGGTTTTCTTAATAAAATGAATGCAACTAATGGGCAGGAAACAGCATTGCACCATAACACCTGCTACCAAGCT
Source organism: Squalus acanthias (assembly GCA_030390025.1). Taxonomy (NCBI): domain Eukaryota; kingdom Metazoa; phylum Chordata; class Chondrichthyes; order Squaliformes; family Squalidae; genus Squalus; species Squalus acanthias. The sequence goes on from CM059426.1 coordinate 51,225,056, forward strand.
TCTGAACCCATTGGGAATCCAGTGTATTGTAGAAGTCTGTTTCAATTTTTTAAATAAATGTATCATAAGATGAAACATACCTTAGGTCTTTGCAGAATGATATTGACCATGCACAGAGTGAATGAAATGTAAACTACATGAGTTCAGATTAAATACAGCTGCTCAGGGACCTTTATCTTATTTAAATCATTCATCACCATAAGAATACAAACATAAGAAAATTCAGAATGAGGAAAAAGGTGAATGCCATCAATCCCACTTTATTCAGAGTTCCTCTATGGTTCTTCTATCATGGACTTCCTTCCCAGCGCACCTGTTGTTCCACTACTTTAAGGAACATTAATTACCCCTTAGAAAAATCAGTGTTGTTCTGTCTTTATAATCCTCAAGCTCCCTTCTCAACCACTTTACCCTGATGCTACAGTTGCAGTGTGAGTGCATTCTAAACAGGTTCTTCCAGGTCCTTCTGGCAAATTCTTGGAAAGACACAGCCTCTGGTGATAATATACAAACAATGCATAAGCACCCCAAACCTGCACTGTGACAATCGACAGAAGTCAATATTGTTCACCAGACTTGACATTAGAGGCTGGATTTTTGGCAGTGGAGTAACATGTCTGTCTACCTTCTCTGACCACCGTGAACCTGAGCCACTTTGTTGGATCAGGGCCATGCAGGGCGGGCGCCCACCTTCAAAAGGGAGCACGCCAGGCTGAAGCAGAATCTGAGGCAGTAGTTCAATGGGGATGCTGCTGCATAAACAAAAGAATCAGCCACAGAAAAGTCCCAAATGAAAGAAAGCCTACTAAGGTAAGTGCTGGGCACCAATTTGGATTATAAGGACAAGCCCCCCCACCCCTCCATTTTCAGACAGTGAGGCTATTACTACCATTACCCCGGTCCTACTACCACCTTCCACAAGGCAGTCCTGGGGAGCGGTGGTAAAAGGGCTGGACAGGTTGGAAATGTGATGGGAAGACTGAAAAACTAGCTGATGGGCAACTGACTGAACCAAGCATTGTTCCTTACCTGTTTGCTGCGACCTCACCTGCGCTACAATCTTCAGCCAGAACTGGTCGCTTGCCACTTTAATTTTCCATCCCACTCCCACTCCGACTTCTCTGTCCTTGGCCTCCGACACTGTTCCAATGAAGCTGAACGCAAGCTCGGGGAACAGCTCATCGTCTTTCTACTAGAACTTTACAGCCCTCCGGCCTCAACATTGACTTTAACAACCAGAACTTAACCACTGCTCTCGTTTTCTCTCAGACAGCAGGTGCTGATAATGTAGGATGAGTGCACCAGCACTTCTGGGAATGGAGGAGGTTATGGGCTGGTGCTTGGGATGGGGATCTCCTATCAGTATACGGGAATGGTAGAATAGTGGTTATGTTACAGGACGAGTAATCCAGAGGCCTGGACTAATGATCCAGAGAAGTGAGTTCAAATCCCACCATGGCAGCTGGGGAATTTAAATTCAGTTAATTAAATAAATCTGGAATAAAAAGCTAGTATCAGCAATGGTAACCATTCTACAATAATGGTAACTATCGGATTGTTGTAAAAACCCATCTGGTTCACTGATGTCTTTTAGAGAGGGAATCTGCAATCCTTATCTGGTCTGGCCTATATGACTCCAGACCCACAGCAATGTGGTTGACTCTTATCTGCCCTCTGAAATGACCTAGCAAGCCACACAGTTGTAATAAACTGCTACAAAAAACAATCATATGAATAAAAACGGATGGACCACCCAGCATCGACCTAAGCACCGGCTTCGGACACGACAACGGCACACCCAGCCCAGTCAACCTGCAAAGTCCTCCTCATTAACATCTGGGGACTTGTGCTAAAGTTGGGAGAGCTGTCCCACAGACTGGTCAAGCAACAGCCTGACATAGTCATACTCACAGAATCATACCTTTCAGCCAATGTCCCAGACTCTTCCATCACCATCCCTGGATATGTCCTGTCCCACCAGCAGCAGCGACCCACCACAGGTGACGGCACAGTGGTATACAGTCGGGAAGGAGTGGCCATGGGAATCCTCAACACTGACTCCAGACCCAATGAAGTCTCATGGCTTCAGGTCAAGCATGGGCAAGGAAACCTCCTGCTGATTACCACCTACCGCCCTCCCTCAGCTGATGAATCAGTTCCTCCATGTTGAACACCACTCGGAAGAAGCACTGAGGGTAGCAAGGGCGCAGAATGTACTCTGGGTGGGGGACTTCAATGTCCATCACCAAGAGTGGCTCGGTAGCACCACTACTGACCGAGATGGCAGAGTCCTGAAGGACATAGCTGCCAGACTAGGACTGCGACAGGTGGTGAGAAAACCAACATGAGGGAAAAACCTACTTGACCTCGTCCTCACCAATCTACCTGTCACAGATGCATCTGTCCATGACAGCATTGTGTAAGGGATTCTGACCCTGCGTGTCTCGCAGCCTGTGAGATTCACGCGGCTCTGTGCAGCCTGTATGTCAGTGCGGGTTTAGGCCTTGTTGCCTGTTCTGGTCTCCAGCCAGTCTGGGAGCACTAGACACACCTGTGAGTGGTTCGAATCACTCGCCCTTACGGTTCTAGACACTGGACTTAGATGCGAGAGCAGTAATGGAGATGAAACTCATGTAGACTCGGTTGAATGGTACGAAATGGAAAATCTTTATTGCATGATATTTAAGATTATGAAATACATGTCATAAGCACAGATTAATGACAGTACAATCTTACAAGCAGTTATATAGCTGATCCTAGGGAAACGAGGAACGAACGACACACCGTAAATAGGGGCACACATTACAAGTATCCTTAATACTTAAACCCTCCCCTATCAATATCTATCCTAACTAGATTCGTAGGATTTCGAGACTCATGCTCACCACTCGTGATAACTTGGAGAAATTCCGAATAGCTGATCGGATGTTTTTCACCGCAGCACCCACGTGTCGGTCAGGAGATCTCCTGGTCCCACTTGTTTACTTGCTTCGGCTCTGGCTAGCAGGCTGGACCGTCTGCTGTGATGAAGATCTGTGTTGGTTGGTTTAACAGGTACTTTTCCGAGCAGGGTTCACAGTTCAGTCAATATCATCGATGATGAACCATTCTTGCAAGTTCAAAGAAGTCTTCCTGGCAAGGAAAACTTGGCTATTCGACCTACAGGCGCGGTCGGGATTTACTGACCGTGGCGATGAGTATGGTCTTCCTCTCTTCTCATCTCATCTCATCTCATCTCATCTCATCTCGGGCCTTTGGTTCCGCTGCCAGTTACCAACATAGGTCTTCGTTACGCGACACGAGGTAGATCTGAACGGATCAGAAAGTTCAACAGTCTTTTTCAAGGAGGCACCAGGCAAGCAGGAACCCGACTACGAGTCAAAACACAGGAGCAGCCACGAGGTTACGAGTCGATCGGATAAGAGAATAAGAGAAAGATGGACGGTTGGATCTTGTAATTATAGTACAAAATCTTCCGTTTCCCGCCCAACCTTAATGTCCTTTCTTTTGTTTGGGTCTGGCGCTCAAATGTCTTGTATGGGTGATCTCCGTTCTTAATGGGTTTCGGGGCTACTCGTAAATGTCTGAGTACCTGTTAATATTTCTCCCATTGTTAAATCGGTCGGTGTTCTCCCTGGAGGGGTTGTGGGGCTTCCAAGTGTTTTGTATAACTACCTGCTAACGGCTCTCTCATCGTAGAGTCGTTGGGATTTTACATATTAATGTCTTTTGGATGGGCCCTTGATTACTCGGTACAATAGCTTTCATTCGTACCTGGGAGACCGATTTCAGTATTTATGTGTATACTGTAAACCCATAATGTCTCGTGTATTATCTTCACTGTGCTGAATCTTAATCGATCTTGCACAAATGTTTATTGGAACGCCATCTTGTCTGCCTGTCGAAAAGTCTAGAATGTTCTGTCACGAGGTGCGGCGGCCATTTTACAGGCTGCTTGTGTCTACTTTGAGAAACCTGGCAGCATTCTGCTGGAATAAAAGCTGTTTGAACGAAACTCTGTGTTTTCTCCTTATTAATAAAATCGCGATATATTGCGAATTCTACAATTGGTAGCAGTGACCACCACACAATCATTGTGCAGATGACGTCCCGTCTTCACAATGAGGACACCCTTCATCATGTTGTGTGGCGTCTACCACTGTGCTAAATGGGATAGATTCAGAACAGATCTAGCAGCTCAAAACTGGGCAATCCTGAGGCGCTGTGGGCAATCATCAGCAGCAGAATTGTATTCCACCACAATCTGTAACCTCATGGCCCGGCATATCCCTCACTCTACCATTACCATCAAGCCAGGGGACCAACCCTGGTTCAATGAGAAGTGCAGAAAAGCACCAGGCATCCCTGAAAATGAGATGCCAACCTGGGGAAGCTCCAACACAGGATTACATGCATGCTAAACAGCAGAAGCAGCATGCTATAGACAGAGCTAAGCGATCCCACAATCAACGGGTCAGATCAAAGCTCTGCAGTCCTGCCACACCCAGTCGTGAATGGTGGTGCACAATTAAACAACTAACAGAAGGAGGAGGCTCCATGAATATCCCCATCCTCAATGATGGTGGAGCCCAGCACGCAATTACAAAAGCGTTTGCAACCATATTCAGCCAGAAGTGCTGAGCGAATGATTCATATCGGCCTCCTCCTGAGGTCCCCACCATACTTCCTAAATGTTGAAAGTTTGGGGAATGCAGATGCTCAAAGAGACCTGGGTGTCCTTGTACATGAGTCATTGAAAGTGAATGTGCAGGTGCAGCAAGCCATTAGGAAGGCAAATGGTATGCTGGCCTTCATTACAAGAGGATTTGAGTACAGGAGTAAAGAAGTCTTGCTCCAATTGTATAGGGCCTTGGTAAGACCACACCTGGAGTACTGTGTACAATTTTGGTCTCCTTACCTAAGGAAGGATATACTTGCCATAGAGGGAGTGCAACGAAGGTTCACGAGATTGATTTCTGGGATGGCGGGACTGTCGTATGAGAAGAGATTGAGTAAACTAGGCTGTATTCTCTTGAATTCAGAAGAATGAGAGGGGATCTCATTGAAGCATACAAAATTATTACAGGGCTTGATAGGATGGCTGCTGGGAGAATGTTTCCCTTAGCTGGGGAGTCTAGAACCAAGGGCCACAACCTCAAGATAAAGGGTAAGCCATTCAGGACTGAGATGAAAAGAAATTTCTTCACACAGAGGGTGGTAAATCTTTGGAATTCTCTACCCCAGAGGGTTGTGGAGGCTCAGTCGTTGGGTATATTCAAAACAGAAGTCGATAGATTTCTGACTAGTAAGGGCATCAAGGGATATGGCGATAGGGCCGGTGAATGGAGTTGAGGCAGAAGATCAGCCATGATCTCATTGAATGGCAGAGCAGGCTCGAAGGGCCGAATGGCCTACTCCTGCTCCTATTTCTTATGTTCTTATGTTCTTATACAGAAGCCAGTCTTCAGCCAATTCGATTCACTCCACGTGATATCAAGAAACGGCTAAGCGCACTGAATACAGCAAATGCCCCGACAACATCTCGGCTGTCGTGCTGAGGACTTATGTTCCAGAAGTAGCCGCGCCTCTAGCCAATCTCTACAAGTACAGCTACAACACTGGCATCTACCTGACTGTGGAAAACTGCCCAGGTATGTCCTGTCCACAAAAACAGGACAAAACCAATCTGGCCAATTCACGCCCCATCAGTCTACTCTCAATCATCAGCAAAGTGATGAAAGGTGTCATCAACAGTGCTATCAAGTAGCACTTACTCACCAATAACCTGCTCACCGATGCCCAGTTTGGGTTCCACCAGGACCATCAGCTCCAAATCTCATTACAGCCTTGGTCCAAACATGGACAAAGGAGCTGAATTCCAGAGGTGAGGTGAGAGTGACTGCCCTTGACAACAAGGCAGCATTTGACCGAGTCTGGCATCAAGGAGCCCTAGTAAAATTGAAGTCAATGGGAATCAGGAGGAAAACTCTCCACTGGCTGGAGTCATACCTAGCACAAAGGAAGATGGTTGTGGTGGTTGGAGGTCAATCATCTCAGACCCAGGACATCGCTGCAGGAGTTCCTCAGGGCAGTGTCCTAGGCCCAACCATCTTCACCTGTTTCATCAATAAGTTTCCATCCATCATAGGGTGAGATGTGGGGATGTTCACTGATGATTGCACAGTGTTAGCTCCATTCGCAACTCCTCAAATAATGAAACAGTCCATGCCCACATGTAGCAAGACCTGGATGACATTCAGGATTGGACTGATAAGTGGCAAGTAACATTTGCACCACACAAGTGTAAGGCAATGCCTATCTTCAACAAGAGAGAGTCTAACCATCGCCCCTTTACATTCAATGGCATTACCATCGCCAAATCCCCCACTATCAACATCCTGGGGTGTCACCACTGACCATAAACCTAACTGGACCAATCACATAAATATTGTGGCAACAAGAGCAGGTCAGAGGCTATGTATTCTGCGGCGAGTGTCTCACCTCTGACTCTCCAAAGCCTTTCCACCATCTACAAGGCACAAGTCAGAAGTGTGATGGAATACTTTCTACTTGCCTGGATAAGTGCAGCTCCAACAACACTCAATAAGCTCGATACCATCCAAGATAAGGCATCCCGCTTGATTGGCACCCCATCCAGCACCTTAAAGGTTCACTCCCTCCACCACCGGCGCACCGTGGCTGCAGTGTGTACCATCTACAAGATGCGCTGCAGCAACTATGCAAGGCTTCTTAGGCAGCACCTCCCAAACCCGTGACCTCTACCACCTAGAAGGACATGGGCAGCAGGCACATAGGAACTCCATCACCTCCAAGTTCCCCTCCAAGTTATACCCCATCCTGATTTGGAAATATTATGCCGTTCCTTCATCGTCGCTGGGTCAAAATCCTGGAACTCCCTCCCGAACAGCACTGTGGGAGTACCTTCAGCACACGGACTGCAGCGGTTCAAGAAGGCGGCTCACCACCACCTTCTCAAGGACAGGAAGGGATGGGCAATAAATGCTGGCTTTGCCAGCGACGCCCACATCCCAAGAACGAATAAAAAAAAATGACTAGCTGGGTGGTCTGCACCACTGATGTCTGCATTTTTCTTCTGCCACACTCCTGGGCCACTGGAACAGTTTCCAAATAGTCAGATTTTCCATGCTTCCCTCCCCTCTACTAATCTGCTGTAACCATTTTCTATTTTTTAATTTCTCTCTTTATTGCCTCCTTATCTTGCACCATTATCACTTCTGTCATTTAATCATCTACTGTCCTTCACCTAATCACAGACCATTTTTTTCTCCCTCCCACTTTTCCCAGCTCTGTTCCTCCTTATAAGTTGTTTTCATCTATAACATCTTCTGGTTCTGATCAAGGGTCATAGACTGGAATCATTAGCCCTACCTTCCTCTCTCCGCAAATCTTGCTTGACCTGCTGAGTGTTTCCAGCATTTTGATGTTTTCATTATTTTTTCAAAAGGCTGCTCTTTAGTATTCATGCACCCCATCAGATTATTCCCATCTTACACGGGTTTTATGCCAATCACTTCCCCAATAGATATGAAAAATGAGATGACCCACGTGGCTCTCAGTTTACCATGTTCTTTGAGCAAAATCCCTTAGCTTTGTAATAATACATACATTTGTTGCGATAGATTGGGACACTGCAAGGGTAAAATATAGTCAGCTGAGGTTGAAGGGAGTTCACAAAGCAAAAATGCCAGTGGGCTGTTTTGGTTCTTAGGAGTGACACTGAAGCGGCACTTGTGAGGATACTGTGCCAACATGCAGTGTAATTTCACAGTAGACTTACATTGGGAGATTTTCCTTTATGGGCACCCAACAGACAGCGTGCATCTGGGATGGACTGGCCTAGATGGACTCCAGGTGCAGGCCTACCCCTTGGCTGGGCTATGCACAAGAAAAACCAGGAACTGTAGATCATTTATTAATATTCAGTACATTAATAATTATCACTGTCTTATTATATTGAGGCACTGATGCGAGGAACTGAGTGGGAGGACAAACATCCATTATCCCACTTGGCTTAGTTCCCAGTTGTAGACACACTGAGTAGAGGCTATGGTATCTCTTGGCAGTGAGAGGAGGAATCAGGCAGAATACTCCAGCATAACCTTCATCTCATGCCTGATAGCAGCTATACCAAGACAACAGAGTCTGCAATTTCACCAGCCATGGCGAGTCCAGGTGTGGCCGGAGTAGGCAGCGGCCTCAAACCCCGCACCCGTCTTCATCCCGCCTCCTCCAAGTGATTTTGCCCTGATTGGGCTTGTTAAGCCCGCCCTGCGAGGTTCCTGGCCAACTAAAAGGAAGTGGGTCTGATGACGTCGATGCGTCATCAGCCGGTTTCCTTAAAGGGGCCATATCGACATTCAATTTGACAGTTGTGCTGTCAGTGTTCTGCAGCATTGAGGTGCTGCAAACACTGACAAACACTGCACAAAGGTGCACGGCTGCACCCAGGCTCTCCCATGACTTCCTCCATATGCTTATGGAGGGAGTCACAGCACGCAGGAGGTTCTCTTCCCTTCCAATGGGCAGAATAGACCTCTCCAGGAGACCAACGCAGCCTGGTTACACATTGCACAGGAGGGCACAAGTAGGGATGTTGTCAGGAGGACCAGGCTGCAGTGGCGCAAACCTTTCAATGATCCCAGTAGATCACAAAATGTTACTGCAAAGCCACACTCAACCTCATCCTCCGGTGCCACTCATCACATCCCCATCACTCTGCCTTCCCTACCCTACTCCTGCACATCCTTACATAATTATGGATGAGGACCATTTTAGTTCATCCATCCAAATGCATTCAGGGTTTTACTTCCATCAGTCTACCAAGTGTTGATCAAGCTTTGTGTGAAGACTTCCTGATATCAGGCCTAAAATTACCTTTTACTTGTATGAATCTGTGTCCTCTTTCCTACTCCCATGAATTAATTTAAAGTAATATTCCGGATTTACTCTTTCCGCACCATTTACTACCTTACATACCTCTGTAAGATCATCTCTCCGATGCCTCCATTCTAGGTTGGTCGGCCTGATTCTCTTCAGTCTTTCCTCATAATTCAGATCGGTGATACCAGGGATCAGCCATGTGGCTCTTCCCTGTAATGTCTCTAGTGCTTAAATATCTCTCTTGAGTCTTGGCGACCAAAACTGAATACATACTCAAGTTGTGGCCTGACCAGAGTCATGACTTCTGACTTACACTCACCTATTTTGGCTATGTAGTTCAACATTCTATTGACTTTGTTGATTGCTGCTCTGCATTGATTAGACATGTTTCGTATCTCTTTCCGCTTCATTCATTGAGTATATGTTGCTTATTTTTCCATCTTGTGTGCATTATTTTGTTCTTATTTGCATTAAATTTCACCCGTCACTGATCTGCCCATTATTTTGTCTAAGTCACTCTGTATTTTCTGTGCTGCTTCCTATGATTCCACTGCTCCATCCAATTTTATATCAGCAGCAAATGTAACCACATTGTGTAGAATTTCTGAGTCCTGGTCATTTATGGAAATGAGAAACAGTAGTGGTGACAACACCGTGTCCTGGGACACCTCACTCAGCATCCCTTCTCCCCCACCTCGATGTAACTCCTCTAATGAGTACTTGTTGCTTCCTGCACTTCAGCCAGTTTCTTAAGCATTCCTGGAATTTATCCTGAACCCCCACTTAGCCTTAAAAAATATTCCTTGATATATTTAAGAGTGGTGACTTGATGCAGTTTGTTTAATCCAGCTGAAAATAGGTTTGTCACAAAAAATAAGCATTTTTAATCAGAGATCTAGTCCACCACCTGCGAGTAACCCAATTTTAAATAACTGAAAATGACTGTGTAGTCAGTTTCTTAGTAAATTAAAAAAAAAAAATTCTATTCAAATGCTTTTAAAATGCACCCATAAGAACCTGCTTAATTTTATGAGCCTCCTCGAAGGCCTGCAGATGAGTGCAATTAGCGGAAACTCCCAATGGTAATTAATTCGATCTGGGGGAGCTTTGCCAATTTCGTGGGCGGGGCCAGCTTCGAGCATAATATTTTTTATACTGGCGCAAAAGATCGCGGAAACTCGATTTGTGCTGGACGTATTTTGTGCTTGAAATTCCGCAATCTTTGGCACTGGTTTGTTGCGCTGAATAAAACAGCACAACCGAGCGGAAACTTCAGGCCACTATGTCGCAGGGCTTTCCACAGTCCCCTTGGGTCTTCTTCAAACAAGTTGAGGTAAATAATTTCATTGAATTTAACCCTTTTAAAATGATATACTAAAGATCATGCGAAACATGATCCTGCTGTGGTCACTGTCCATTAGGGGTGTTATAACTTCCATTTCCTGTACACGATCTACATTCTTTACAAGTACCAGGTAAAGATGACCACGTCCTCTTCTTGCTTCCTTCATGTACTGGGTCGTGAAACAGCCATACTGTACATTTACAAACTCTGATTCTAAAACACATGGGTTTTCTCAGTTTATGTTTGGTTGATTGAAGTCTCCCATTAAAATAACTTTCCTGTTGTAACATATCCTTCCGATCTCTTCATAGAGTAATTTGTTTTCCTTCATACGTCGGTCTGGGACTCTGCAGCATGAGCTTGGATTTTTATTCACATTAGTGAGGTCTACCTAGCTTCCTTTGTCTTTGCTGTGCTGATGCTGCTATATATCAAGTTGAAATGAACACGAGTCATAAACAATGTGAAGCTCAGACGGATTTGACAGAAAACAAATTTTGAAAGGAATGACTGTTCAAAAAAAGAGGAATCTGGTTCTGAGAGTAAAATACATTAAAAGATATAGATAATCCATAAGAGCTGATCAAGCTGGCAAGATCATAATGGCTGCTGAAATTATTTATTCAAAAATAGATCATTAGATGCTATGGGAACAAACAGAAACTTCATATAAATAACGATCCATATTATATTACTTGAAAGCATGCCTCTTTCTGACCATTATCTCTGATGCTGACCTGCGAGCTCATTGTAATCCATATGTATGTGTGAGGGTATTTAAATGTAGTTAATAAAAGCTTAGTTTATAGGTACGCTGTTTTTAGATTAACGCTGTTAATTGAATTACACCAGAAATACATTTTTAACAATTGCCCGATAACTCTGTGAGTTACGCATTTTGTCGGATCAGAATGCCATTTTCTAAACCAGCAGGAAGCATACTCACTGTCAATCCCAGTAGCTTATAATGCAGCTGCTTCTTTGCATTTGTTTTAATTAGTAGGGATAACTGAATAATTTTCCTCAGTGAAAATTTGCAATTTGGGCATGCACAATGTAGCTTTTTGTATGCACACATTGTAAATACCCATATTTGGAAGCTTTCCCCATTTTGTCTTACCTGATATTTCACAAACAGCATTTAATTATGTACAGTAGGCAACGTGTTGGATTCTTTGTTGGTTGTCAGTTTTTGAATAAGTTGCATGCAACGACCAAACTGTATGCAGACAACATGACCTTGCAGATGAATTTTCACTTTCATTCCTGTTGGCATGTGAACTCTGAAAGAGAATTGTCACATTTTACATTTTTGAGTGCTCTGAACGATGTCCATTCCAATCTTTGCCAATCAGTCAGTGATAACTAAGTAAACAGGCAGCCACATCATTTACAATTGGGGATCTGTCAGCCCACAATGTGGTGGCTGCACACAGGAATGAAAATCCGGGATTGTCTTTTCTCAGTTACAGTATTTCTTTGATTAGATTATGAGAAACTAAGCCATGTCCTAGCAGTTTACATTGTGGGTTAAAGAAAGGTTTAAGGTTGCAAGCTGCCTTCTCATTTGTTTCATTACTTATACTAGTGCAATGCATTCCATTTTGCTTATCAAATCAGCGATCACAGCAAATAGTAATGGTCAGAGGCATTTTACAGACGGAGAATAGGTCCTTCATTGTTTTGGCCCTTGAAGATACATTAGCGCCTTCACCAGTCTTACGCACACTTAAACCAAGAAATACTGGTCAGGAAATCCTGCAACGGCGATTCTGGTAACAAATGCCATCAGTTAGACCATTGTGTGCCCCGAATCTCCATTGTTGAATTTACGCTAATTTGCTGAAGAACTGATTAGCATACACTGCATAGCGATGGATCAGAAGTGGCGCAGTGAATAGCCAAATTAAAAACCCGTAGCGATGTGATGCTCTTCGGGCCCAGACGTGTTTAAAATAGATGTTTGAAGGTTGAACTGATAGACAGAAACGGGCACAAATTCAAATTATAGAGAGCTGATTCGCCTTAAGAACTGTTTTTATATCTGTTTGGTAAGTTCATTAAATGGAACAATAACGCCTGCCCCCTTCCCATTGCGGTTGTACGAACATCACAGAAGCCAGAGGCTTTTAGTCTTCAGTTGCTCAAGCAGTCTGTAATCCTAGTGCTATTTCTGATTTGCTGTTGGATTTTAATAAGCTGTGAATAGGGTGGCTCGTGTGGAGCATAAACACTGGCATAGTCAGTTGGGCCAACTCTGCTGTTTCTGTGCTATACATTCTATGTAATTCTATGTAAATGGGCACATTTTGATCGATAACGACTACATTCACAACATAGAGAATTAATGATCGGAATTACATATTAAAAAAGTCACATTCGGGTGGTAATTTAAGGCTGGGGACTGTCAATCCGCTCCCCCCCGCCGATATATATGATTTCTGTTGCTTTGCACTTTGCACCAGTGACCCTCAACACTGTCAGAACTGCATTACTGAATAATAATAAAAAGCACCTAATGAGAGCAACACAATTATTTCTTAATTTAAACAGTAAACTACGATTCCTGTGATTACACTAAACTTACTGAGCCCACCAGCGGCATTCCACAATGGTCTAAGTGGCAGCGGTGATCCCAGTGATCTCGCCATTGATTTTAATGGGTGGAGCTATGATAATTAGCTGTTCAACGGTTTCGGCAAGCGAAATGGCACAGCGGCACGAAAGTCTCAGGAACTTATGGAGTGGCATAAGTAATGGCTGAAGTTACTTACGCCATAATTTCCTGTGACTTTTGCACTGTAAATCAGGCCCCGTGATGTAGCTGTGCCATTACAAGGGCACATATCTCCAGGAAATTCTGGGCCAATGGTTTATGATCGCAGATGTCTGTATTTCAGCCTCAACCATTCAGTAGTGTTTAAATATTGCAGGAGATTACTTTCATGATTAGAATCTCCCAGTAGTTAGCCTGAGGGGCTCATTACAATGTGTACAAAGGAGAGATGCACAGATGAGTACGTGCCTGGTCAGTGTACTTAGCAGGGCCAGTGAATGGCTTATTATTATTTTATCACAAAATGAGTTGAAGATTTTGTTTCCAGATGACTTGAAGTTGTTGTTTAAAAATACAATTTATTCATACTGTATGGCCTTTTGCAAAACCTATTTTTTTATATAACAAAGTTACAGATTAAGCGCCTGATAAAAAGCATAATGGGTTTTGGATTGATTTCTGTCTTTAATGATGCTTTCAAGATTTTTGACATGTATGATTTATACGGTCTCCTATGAGTCTATTCACTGAAACTGGTGTCTATTTAACTTGATGGTTGTAGTCCCTGCAGCTCCCAGGAGGGAGTACAAATGGAAGAAAGGATGGTGATCTTTTACATTGCCTCACACACTGAAGTACTGGAACTTATGAATTTGTAATCAAGGAACCAAGGGGAAAAAAAGATGATTAGAGTACACGAACTCCAAAATTGGTTTGAATCCTTCTGACAGCAAAAAAAAAAATGCCCATTACAGTATGACATTTCTTTTTGGTCAGCACTGCTTTGAAATAAGGTCACTGATATTTAGTTGAAGGTCCCAGTATCCACCATGTACCTTGCTTTCAGTTCTCTCGCCTTTTTTCTCACTGCAGCCACAATTAATCTGGCTAGGAGACAGAGCAGAGTGGAATAGCAGACTGTTCCATAAATCAGCGGGAGGTGAACATTGTCTGCATCTGAGTATTAGATTGAACTGAAGCCAGGATTTTCAACTCAGTCCCTCCAGTGTTGATTTCCTCAATTCTTGCTCTTAAGGATTCCAAAACCTGAATTAAAACTGACAAAAAAATAACTACAGTATTGTTAGTTGAGCAATACCTGGTCACACTGGTATTTTATGGCGTTACACAATTTCAGCCATGTGTCCACCATCTCACTCTATATGATCCCTCAATTTTCTGCTTTGATATGCTGGAATAGACATTGGTATGCATTGTGCCCTTTTTTTCGGGCATCAAATGGGCCCAAAGCACACCAATTTAGCAGTGGGACGGCCTGCTCCTAATCTGCGTAGATGTAGTTTCCATTGCTAAATTTGTGGGATGTTTGGCCCCTTGAATATGTTAATGAGAGGCCTAACTCCTGTTGAAGGACCCCTTAACAAAATGTATTATCGTTGAGCTGCGAGTCTGCCCCGTTCAGGATTATTCAATGACCCCCGTGGCTGCCACCTAATGGTAAGTTAAAGCATTAGTATTACTTTTTAAAACCCTTCCCGTGGAGCCAGGAGGAGCAAGAGCGCTCCCCAGTGATAACACTCAACTCTGAGTCAGAGGGGGTGAAACTGGGTGCCTTTGCGCCTCCTGTTAGTGCCCCCAGGGGGTGCTAATGGGGTGCAAATGGCATTGCGACCGTGCGTGGCGCTGGCATCGACTCCCGCCATATTTGGCGGGAGTTTTGCGGCGGCGCTACAGCGTTGCACCCCGATCTCCTTCATCTGGAGATCGTGACATCATCGCCGTGCGCATTGCTCCAGTAGCGCCCCGGACACGAAATTGACTTTCGCCCCCTGCAGCAGCGCCGGTCTAAAACACCGACAGCTGCAGGAGGCATGCATCGGGCGGCCGGCCGCTTCAGGGGCGATGATTAAAGGCGAGGTGGCTAAGGTAAGTGGAAAAAAACCTGAGCTTTCCTGTTGCAGTTTTTTTGCGGGTTTCTGCCCGCGATCAATCAGCCCGGCACTCTGCTTGAGTGCCGGGCTGATCGCGCGGGATCGTGGTTGCCTTGGTGGTCCAGGTAGGTACTTTTTCTATTGCATAGCCTGCAGCGATGGCCCTTCCCTTTAAGGGAGGGAAGGAGCCTTTGAACGCAGCAGCGCTGCACGGCCCAGTGTTTTTTTTTAATTCATTCACGGGATATGGACGTTGCTTGGTAGGCCAGCATTTATTGCCCATCCCTAATTGCCCTCGGTGGTGAGCCGCTTTCTTGAATACCACTGAGTGGCTTGCTCGGCCATTTGAGAGGGCAGTTAGGAGTCAACCACAATTGCTGTAGGTCTGGAGTCACATGTAGGCCAGACCGGGTAAGAACGGCAGATTTCCTTTCCTAAAGGACATTAATGAACCAGATGGGTTTTACAACAATCCGGTAGTTTCATCATCACCATTACTGATACTAGCTTCTTATTCCAGATTTATTTAATTAATTGAATTTAAATTCCCAGCTGCCGTGGTGGGATTTGAACTCACATCTCTAGATCATTACTCCAGGCCTCTGGATTACTAGTCCAGTAACATAACCACTATGCTACTGTACCTGAAGGAAGTGGAGCGCTGCTGAAGTCTCCGCCCCGCCTGCTGCCGATTGTGCTCCAAGAAGGAAGTGGAGCGCTTGATTTCGTTCTCCACTTCCTTCCTGGAGTGCAAAACTGAATTTTTTTAAAGTTTAGAAACATTAGCGTCTGGCACTAATTTTCTCAACTTTTAAAATTTAGCACCCCAAACGGGGCTATAATAAATTTCTCCCCCAGAATGTTGTGGGTTCAGGCTCCGCTACAGACTTAAGCACATAATCTAGGCTGATACAGTGCAGTACAGTGGCATTGTCAGAGGTGTCATCTTGAATGAGATGTTCAACTGAAGTTCTGTCAGCACTCTCAGGTGGATGTAAAAAATCCCATGGCACTATTCAAAGAAGAGTATAGCAGTTCTCCTGGTGTTCTACCAAATAAATTCTAAACCAAACAACTAAAAACAGATCAGCTGGTGATTTATTTCACCAGATGTTTGGGAGACCATGCTGTGTGCAAAATTGGAAACTGTGTTTCCCTAGGGGACTAGAAATTCATTATAGCCAAGGAATGAGCGGTGTTTAGACTAAAAATGGTTAAGTAGCGGCAATTGAAAATCGTCTAGACTGCACGCGAAATTCGTCCTCACTCCTCATTAAAATGATTGCAGTTATGATTCTAGTCTAAAAACCTAAGCTCATTGGTGTTACACTGAAAAGATGGACCAATATCAGGTGTAGTCTAAACGCAAGTAATGATTGCCACAGGCTTTTTTCACTACTTAAAGGAGGGGTCCATTGATACTGCAGCAACTCATTCTCACATTGATGGGTGTGCAGCTCCCTCAACAACCATAAGAAGGACAAAGAGAAGGAGCACTTATTTACAAATGCTGATGGTAGATCGCCGCCCCAGGGAGAGAGCCCGGAGGTTTTCCGAGGAAGCTTTGGAGGCATTGGTTTTAGCGGTGGAGAGAAAGCAGGTGGTCCTGTACCAACTGGCAGGAGGCCCTCACCGCAAGTCTGCCAGACTATGTGGAGGGAGGTGGCACACCACGTCATGGGCAACTCTGTGGTCCCCAGGTCCCACACCCAGTGCAGGTGGAAGTTTAACGAGCTCACACGGGTGGTTAAGGTGAGTGAAGGCTTCAACAAATGCTACATACCACCATCTGTACCACAAGCTTCACACACTGCTCAATGTACTACACCCCCAGCACTCACCCACCAACAATCTCTACCTAGCAACGCTCACACCCACATCTCACACCTTGCACACAATGACAGCTATTCCACTATGGCAGGCACAAGGCTCATTAGTTATTAGAATTCATGTGATATGTGTGATATGTTTATAGATGCATTTATTAATGGCGTTTGGAATATTTTGTGGTCTCTCTCATTTCACCTTTGCGCCCAGGAGGTTGCTGTGATATGGCGTGAGACAGGGATGGTATGATGGGGATGTGGTGAGCAACGGGGATCTGGGGTTTCATTCATTCGAATCGCAGTCTGATGAGCTGGTCACGGACAGCCCGACCAGAAGGCTGATTGTCTCGCTGCTTCCTCCCTCCGTCCTGTTCATCCTCCTCCTCGTCCTCCTCATCCTCATCGTCTTCCTCCTTGTCCTCTTCCTCCCCTGCCTCGTCCTCCTCCTGAGGTGGTCCCGCAATCCCAACTGGCAAGGGGTGCGCCCTCATGATGGCCAAGTTGTGGGGCATGCTGCAGACCACCATGAAATGGGACACCCGCTCCGCCGAGTACTGGAGGGCTCCTCCCGAGCGATCAAGGCAGCAGAACCGTTGCTTCACTAAGCTGATGGTCTGCTCAATGATGTTCCTGGTGGCAGCATGGCTCTCATTATATGAGTGCTGGGCACAAGTGTTGGGGTTGCGGAGGGGAGTCATGAGCCAGGTGGAAAGCGGATAGCCCTAGTCTCCGAACAGCCAGCCTCGAGCTTGATGTGGTGGCTGGAAGAGTGCTGGCGCTGTGGCTTGAAGGCATTGTGGCTGGTGCCAGGATAGCGGGCATTGACATTGAGGATTCGCTGACTGTAGTCATACATCAACTGCACATTAAGTAAGTGAATGATTTTTAGCATGTATTGTATTATGAAGTCTTTCAAAAATAATGAGGGAGTTTTGTACTTGCCAGAACACTCCCTGATACCAAAGACTCTTGAAATGACTAAGGAAAACTCTTCCAGTAGCAAGAATTAGCACACAGCCACTCAAACAGGTGCGAGTAATTGGTGAGGATCCCTTTAAATATCATCACTGCAGCCGGCTTCCTGCTGCTGCACGCCACCTGAAGCTGTCATTGCTTTCTCCAGCTGGTAAGAACCTTGGCTAAAACTAAGTTGGGAGATCAGGCATCCAGTGAGCATTGCACACTCACTGACCTCATGATCTCCATCATGGCGAGCTCCCTGGTGATCGAGGTTACCGGCAGCGCTACCGGCAACATCAATATGGTGTACAGCGCTGGAACCGGCATCAGCTGTCGTTACAGCTGTCAATGGCACTTTAGTGCCATCTCCTGGCACTAACATGTGGCGGAAGCCACATGAATTTCTAACCCCCTATATAACAACAGTGACTACTCTTCAAAAGTATTTAATAAGCTATGAAGTGCTTTGTGACATCCTGAGGACATGAAAGGCGATGTATAAATGTAACTCTTTCATTCAAAGACAGAGCTTCTCTCCCACATTCAACCAGCAGCTACTAGCTTTCCCCTTTGATGGGATTCGTTGGCCCCGATCTTGACAGGGGTGGGCAGGGGAATGGAGTTTCTATTGTGAACCCGCATACTTTTGACTCCACAGTGTGTGCAGTTTTACTTTGACAGGATCCTGCCCAAAGTCAGCCTGTTTGAAAGGCTTGGCTTCCAGTCAGGCAGGGGGCACTCTGGAGCAGGCCGCAGTGCAGGTAAGTCGCCTGCTGCTGCTAGTGGGAGCGTGGGGGAGGGTGGTCCATCCCCCGACCCCAGGGGAAGCCGACCCTTGACTCCGGGGGTGGGGGGGTGTATGGGGAGGGGTCTGAAGGGCGTGGGAGCTTTGGGGGCCAGAGAGAAGCAGTTACCTTCTCCCTGAAGCTGTCCTCGCCTCTCTTCAGCTGCCAGGTTTCCTGAGGCCTGGGAAACCCGTTGGCCAGGGTTAAACCTGCAAAGCAGGTTAAATCAGAGACCGCCAGCCTCGTTAAAATATTTAACTTGCCAACCCACCTCCTGGGAGTGGGTTGGCTGCCCGATCCTTTTTCCGCCCCTGTTAAAACAGGAAGTGGGCGGGTTGGAGGTGGGTTGAGTTTGAGATTTTTAAAGATCAAGGGCTAGAAATTCCGTAGCGCCCCGATTGAGACGCTAACTTTTGAAAAGTAGTAAAAGTAGCGCCATATGCTAATGATTCTCTCCTGATGGGAAATTCAGCTTTAGCGCTCCAAGAGGGAAGTGGAGCATTAAATCAAGCGCTAACCACTTCTCTTAGGGCTATAAAGTCTGAGAGCGGGGCAGTAAACATAGACATAGAACATAGAAGATAGGAGAAGGAGTAGGCCATTCGGCCCCTCGAGCCTGCTCCCCCATTTAATGAGATCATGGCTGATCATCCAAATTCAGTACCCTGTCCCTGCTTTTTCCCCATATCCCTTGATCCCTTTAGCCTTAAGAAATATATCTAACTCCTTCTTGAATATATTTAATGAATTGGCCTCAACTGCCTTGTGTGGTAGAGAATTCCACAGTTTCACCACTCTCTGGGTGAAGAAATTCCTCCTCATTTCTGTCCTAAATGGCTTACCCCTTATCCTTAGACTGCGACCTCTGGTTCTGGACTCCCCTGCCATTGGGAACATCCTTCCTGCATCTAGTCTGTCTGGTCCTGTTAGAATTTTATAAGTTTCAATGAGATCCCCTCTCATTCTTCTAAACTCTAGCGAATATAAGTCTAATCGACCCAATCTCTCCTCATACGTCATTCCTGCCATCCCAGGTATCAGTCTGGTGAATCTTCGCTGCACTCTCTCCATAGCAAGAACATCCTTCCTCAGATAAGGTGACCAAAACTGCACACAATACTCAAGGTGTGATCTCACCAAGGCCCTGTACAACTGCAGCAAGACATCCTTGCTCCTGTACTCGAATCCTCTCGCTATGAAGGCCAACATACCATTTGCCTTCTTAACCGCCTGCTGCACTTGCATGCTTACCTTCAGCGACTGGTGCACAAGGACACCCAGGTCGAGTTGAACTTCCCCTTTTCCCAATCTATTGCCATTCAGATAATAATCTGACTTCCTGTTTTTGCCACCGAAGTGGATAACCTTGCATTTATCCACATTATACTGCATTTGCCATGCATCTGCCCAATCACCCAAACTGTCCAAATCATACTGGAGTTTCTCTGCATCCTCCTCTGTAGCAGCAGAGTGCTGAACAATTTGGAGTGCATTGCCAACGGCATCAGAAGTTGCTTCCCTTGTTTAAGTGGAAGGGCCAATGAGGGTGCACAACCTACTTGTCAGCAGTTCTGCGTTGCAAGGCGACCTGCGCCACTGCCATTACAGCCCCAAACACTCTCACAAAATGGAGGGCTTGCAAATGTTGCAGCAATGAAACATCAAAAGCTTTGAGCAGGCACCTGACTGGTGCAAATAATGAAGGTTGGCCATCCTGAAAACCATTCCCTTTAATTAGTGCTCCCCAAGCGGCCAGCCAAGTTGACAAAGCCTCAAATTCCTGCCGTTGTTCACGCCTGGTGATACAGCAGGGGGCGGGAGGCAATTTCACATCCGCGGTGATAACGGGGCGCTGCGCATTTTATGACGTCACGATCTGCAAGGCGCTAAAGGCCCAGACTGTAAGGGGGAAAAATTCAGCTGCTTGCGCCTCCCGTTAGCGCCTTAAGAGGGCGCTAATGGGGCGTAAAGCAGCTAACGCCCAGGCGCAGCGCCGCCCACGCCTCCCGTAAAATTCAGCGGGAGGTTAGCGGCGGCGCCAGCCGGTAGCGCCCTGTGGCGCTGCGCCGCCGGCGATGACGTCATCGCCGTGCGCAGCACCCCGCTCGCGCTCCAGCCGCGATCTTCAGTCGCGCCCCCTGATTTACCGCCAGACGCTATGTCCGACGGGTTCAGGTAGGCGTACGTGCGGCCGGGGTGGCGATATTTAAAGGGGAGGTGGCAGGCGGCCATTTTTGTTGCTGGCCGCCTGCCAGCACCTGCCCCCGTTGCTGTCCCCGGCCCCCGTGAAGCCCCCCCACCGTGAAGTGCCGGCTGCGCTCCAAGAGCCCGGCACTTCTCTTGAGTGCCGGGCTCTTTTGCCGGCACTCCCGATCCCTGGGAGCCCAGCTGGGCCGCGGTTCGCGCTGCGCAGGGTCCCTCCCCTTTAAGAAGGGGAGGAAGGCCTGCAATACCGCGGCACGTAGCGCCAGGATATTCCCTCGCAGCGCCCCAAGAGGGATGCGGGGTGCTTCCAGTGGCGCCCCGCTTCCCTCTTGGGGCGCAACCACTGAAGTTCCGGCGCGGGGCCGCTAATTTTTTCGGGGCGCTAAAAGTCGCGCCTCGGCGAGGTTAGCGCCCCAAATGGGGCGCGACTCAATTTTTACCCCTAAGAGTTAGCGCCAGCGCTAATCCGGCACTGAAGTTTGCCGGCATCGCTACATTCGCCGCGCCAGGCACGAACCGAGGCCCTAACCAACCACATTTTTCCCCCTTAACATCTCACCTGACCCCAACCCACCTGTTTTTGGGGGTTAAGATTCATCACATTATCTTTCTTCATCTATTGACATCTTTACCTCACTATCTCTTATGATCTCAAATGTAACTCCCACAACTACATGGCTAAAACTATGTCCAAGAAGCTTGTTTTCCTCTTTTGTGGCAAATACTGATTTCCATCTCAAGAGCTCTTCATTCCTGAAAAAGCCCAAGTCCATCAAATTATATCAGCATTGGCTCTTCTAACACCTTCACGTTCTTGCACAGGATACACTAGAAAAGCTTGCCATCTGTGAAGTGATCCCTAGAATCATAGAATCATAGAAAGTTACAGCACGGAAGGAGGCCATTTCGGCCGATCGTGTCCGTGCCAGCCAACAAAGAGCTATCCAGCCTAATCCCACTTCCCAGCTCTTGGTCCGTAGCCCTGCAGGTTAGAACATCCCAAGTGCACATCCAAGTACTTTTTAAATGTGGTTAGGGTTCCTGCCTCTACCACCCTTTCAGGCAGTGAGTTCCAGACCCCATACAACCCTCTGGGTGAAGAAATTTCCCCTCAAATCCCCTCTAAACCTTCCCCCAAATTACTTTAAATCTGTGCCCCCTGGTTTTTGACCCCTCTGCTAAGGGAAATAGGACCTTTCTATCCACTTTATCTATGCCCCTCATAATTTTATACACCTCAATAAGGTCTCCCCTCAGCCTCCTCTGATCTAACGAAAACAAACCCAGCCTATCCAGTCTTTCCTCATAGTTAAGATTCTCTACTCCCGGCAACATCCTTGTAAATCTCCTCTGTACCCTCTCTAGTGCAATCACATCTTTCCTGTAATGTGGTGACCAGAACTGCACGCAGTACTCTAGCTGAGGCCTAACTCTTGTATTCTAGGCCACGGCTAATAAAGGCAAGCATTCCGTATGCCTTCTTAACCACCTTATCTACTTTGCCTGCTACCTTCAGGGATCTGTGAACATGCACTCCAAGGTCCCTTTGTTCCTCTACACTACTCAGTGTCCGACCATTTAATGTGTATTCCCTTTCCTTGTTAGCCCTCCCCAAATGCATTACCTCACACTTCTCCGGATTGAATTCTATTTGCCACTGTTCTGCCCACCTGACCAATTTATTGATATCTTCCTGCAGTCTACAGCTTCCTTCTTCAGTATCAACCAAATAGCTGATTTTAGTATCATCTGCAAATTTCTTAATCATACCCCCTATATTCAAGTCAAGATCATTGATCTATACCACAAAAAGCAAGGGACCTAGTACTGAGCCCTGTGGAACCCCACTGGGAACAGCCTTCCAGTCACAAAAACACCCATCAACCATTGCCCTCTGCTTCCTGTCTCCGAGCCAGTTTTGAATCCAACTTGACACTTTGCCCTGGATCCCATGGGCTTTTAACTTCGTGACAGTCTGCCATGTGGAACTTTATCAAAAGCCTTGCTAAAGTCTATATACACTACATCAAACGCACTACCCTCATCTACCCTCCTTGTTACCTCCTCAAAAAATTCAATCAAGTTTGTCAGACATGACCTTACCTTAACAAATCCATGCTGACTATCCTTGATTAATCCGTGTCTTTCTAAATGAAGATTTATCCTGTCCTTCAGAATTCTTCCCAATAATTTTCCCACCACCGAGGCTAGGCTGACTGGCTTGTAACTACTCGGTCTATCCTTTTCTCCATTTTTAAACAAGGGTACCTCGCTCACCTCTTGCCTTTAATCCCTCTCTCTCCATCACAATCTTTATTGTCTCTCTATTTTTCAATTAGAGCCCAGGTCTGTACTGTTTTTATATTCATTCCTGGGATGTGGGTGTCACTGGCAAGGCCAGCATTTATTGCCCATCCCTAATTGCCCTTGAGAAGGTGGCGGTGAGCCGCATTCTTGAACCGCTGCAGTCCATGTGATGAAGGTACTCCCACAGTGCTGTTAGGGAGGGAATTCCAGGATTTTGACCTAGCGACGATGAAGGAACGGCGATATAATTCCAAGCCAGGATGGTGTGTGACTTGGAGGGGAACTTGGAGGTGATAGTGTTCCCACACGCCTGCTGCCCTTGTCCTTTGAGGTGGTAGAAGTCGCGGGTTTAGGAGGTGCTGTCGAAGAAGCTGGGATGTTGTCGGGGACCATAGCCTTTGCTGTTTCCAGTGTGCTCAGCCGTTTCTTGATATCACGTGGAGTAAATAGAATTGGCTGAAGACTGGCTCCTGTGATGGTGGGGACCTAAGGAGTAGGCCGAGATGGATCATCCACTCGGCACTTCTGGCTGAAGATGGTTGCAAACGCATCAGCTAGTCTTTTGCACTCATGTGTTGGGCTCCACCATCATTGAGGATGGGGATATTCATGGAGCCTCCTCCTTCTGTTAGTTGTTTAATTGTCCACCACCATTCATGGCTGGATGTGGCAGGACTGCAGAGCTTTGATCTGATCCGTTAATTGTGGAATCGCTTAGCCCTGTCTGTAGCATGCTGCTTCTGCTTTTTAGCATGCATGTAGTCCTGTGTTGCAGCTTCCCCAGGTTGGCACCTCATTTTTAGGTACACCTGGTGCTGCTCCTGGCATGCTTTTCTACACTCCTTATTGAACCAGGGTTGGTCCCCTGGCTTGATGGTACTGGCAGAGTGAGGGATGTGCTGGGCCATGAGGTTACAGATTGTGGTGGAATACAATTCTGCTGCTGATGATGGCCCACAGCGCCTCATGGATGCCCAGTTTTGAGCTTCTAGATCTGTTCTGAATCTATCCCATTTAGCACGGTGATAGTGCCACACAACACGATGGAATGTGTCCTCAGTATGAAGACGGGACTTCTTCTCCACAATGACTGTGCGGTGGTCACTGCTACCAATACTGTCATGGACAGATGCATATGCGTCAGGTAGATTGGTGAGGACGAGGTCAAGTAGGTTTTTCCCTCGTGTTGGTTCTCTCACCACCTGTTGCAAGCCCAGACTGGCAGCTATGTCCTTCAGGACTCGGCCATCTCGGTCAGTAGTGGTGCTACCAAGCCACTCTTGGTGATGGACATTAAAGTCCCCCACCCAGAGTGTATTCTGCACCCTTGCTACTCTCAGTGCTTCTTCCAAGTGGTGTTCAACATGGCAGAGTACTGATTCATCAGCTGAGGGAGGGCGGTAGGTGGTAATCAGCAGGAGGTTTCCTTGCCCATGCTTGACCTGAAACCATGAGACTTCATGGGGTCCAGAGTCAATGTTGAGGACTCCCAGGGCCACTCCTTCCCGACTGTATACCACTGTGCCGCCACCCCTGGTGGGTCTGTCCTGCCGGTGGGACAGGACATACCCAGGGATGGTGATGGAGGAGTTTGGGACATTGGCTGAAAGGTATGATTCTGTGAGTATGACTATGTCAGGCTGTTGCTTGACTAGTCTGTGGGACAGCTCTCCCAATTTAGGCACAAGTCCCCAGATGTTGGTGAGGAGGACTTTGCAGGGTTGACTGGGCTGAGTGTGCCGTTGCTGTGTCCGTAGCCGGTGCCGAGGTCGATACTGGGTGGTCCGTCCTGTTTCATTTTTATTATTTTGTTTCGTAGCGGTTAGTTACAACTGAGTGGCTTGCTAGGCCATTTCAGAGGGCAATTAAGAATCAACCACATTGCTGTGGGTGTGGAGTCACATGTAGGCCAGACCAGGTAAGGATGGCAGATTTCCTTCCCTAAAGGACATTAGTGAACCAGATGGGTTTTTACAACAATCCGATTCATTAGGGGCCCAAGATGAAGAGATAGAAGAATCCAATGTCTGGCCTCATCCAAAAGCCTTTTAGCACCCTGTGTTACAATGATGGTGGAGCCCAGCACGTGAGTGCAAAAGACAAGGCTGAAGCATTTGCAACCATCTTCAGCCAGAAGTGCCGAGTGGATGATCCATATCGGCCTCCTCCTGCAGTCCCCATCATCACCGATGCCAGTCTTCAGCCAATTCGATTCACTCCACGTGATATCAAGAAACGGCTGAGCGCACTGGATACAGCAAAGGTTATGGGCCCTGACAACATCCCGGCTATCGTGCTGAAGACTTATGCTCCAGAACTAGCCACGCCTCTAGCTAAGCTGTTCCAGTCCAGCTACAATACTGGCATCTATCCGACAATGTGGAAAACTGCCCAGGTGTGTCCTGTTCACAAAAAGCAGGACAAATCCAATCCAGCCAATTACCGCCCCATCAGTCTACTCTCAGTCATCAGCAAAGCGATGAAAGGTGTCATTGACAGTGCTATCAAGCGGCACTTACTCACCAATAACCTGCTCACTGATGCTCAGTTTGGGTTCCGTCAAGACCACTTGGCTGCCGACCTCATTACAGCCTTGGTCCAAACATGGACAAAGGAGCTGAATTCCAGAGGTGAGGTGAGAGTGACTGCCCTTGACATCAAGGCAGCATTTGACCGAGTGTGGCATCAAGGAGCCCTAGTAAAACTGAAATCAAGGGGAAAACTCTCCACTGGCTGGAGTCATACCTAGCACAAAGGAAGATGGTTGTGGTGATTGAAGGTCAATCATCACAGCCCCAGGACATCGCTGCAGGAGTTCCTCATGGCAGTGTCCTAGGCCCAACCATCTTCAGCTGCTTCAACAATGACCTTCCCTCCAACATAAGGTCAGAAATGGGGATGTTCGCTGATGACTGCACAGTGTTCAGTGCTATTCACAACTCCTCAGATAATGAAGCAGTTCATGCCCGCACGCAACAAGACCTGGACGACGTTCAGGCTTGGGCTGATAAGTGGCAGGTAACATTCGTGCCACACAAGTGCCAGGCAATGACTATCTCCAACAAGCGAGAGTCTAAACACCGCCCCTTGACATTCAATGGCATTACCATCACCGAATCCCCCACCATCAACATCCTGGGGGGTCACCATTGACCAGAAACTTAACTGGACCAGCCACATAAATACTGTGGCAACAAGAGCAGGTCAGAGGCTAGGTATTCTGCGGCGAGTGTCTCACCTCCTGATTCCCCGAAGCCTTTCTACCATCTGCAAGGCAAAAGTAAGGAGTGTGATGGAATACTCTCCACTTGCCTGGATGAGTGCAGCTCCAACAACACTCAAGAAGCTCGACACTATCCAGGACAAAGCAGCCCGCTTGATTGGCACCCCCTCTACCACCTTAAACATCCACTCCCTCCACCACCGGCGTACCATGGCTGCAGTGTGTACCATCTACAAGATGCACTGCACCAACTCGCCAAGGCTTCTTCGGCAGCACCTCCCAAACCTGCGACCTCTTCCACCTAGAAGGACAAGGGCAGCAGGCGCATGGGAACACCACCACCTCCAAGTTCCCCTCCAAGTCACACATCATCCTGACTTAAAAGTGTATCGCCGATCCTTCATCATCGCTGGGTCAAAATCCTGGAACTCCCTACCTAACAGCACTGTGGGAGTACCTTCACCACACGGACTGCAGCAGTTCAAGAAGGCGGCTCACCACCATCTTCTCAATGGCAATTAGGGACGGGCAATAAATGCTGGCCTTGCAAGCGATGCCCACATCCCATAAAAACGAATTTTAAAAATAAATAAATAAATGTCGGCCAGGACATCTCCCCAGCTATTCAAATAGTGCCGTGGGATGTTTTACACACACTTGTACATTAAGATGGGGCCTAAGTTTAACATCTTATCTGAAAGACTGTGCTATTTCTCTTTGGACTCTTTCTAACAAGCTTCAGGATGATAAAACATGCATTGGGCCTAACAGAGGGAGATTCAAGGTCGGAAACCAAGATTTGGCATTTTTAAAAGGCATGTTGGGCCTGTAAAGGGAGAAAAGGCTGCAACAGGGAATGGGTATAACCTCTGTAAAGACAGTTTGGGTATTGGAGTAAATCAAATTGTCTGGGGAACTGTGTGACCTCACTCAGCCCCTATCAGACATTAACATCCTAACAATCGACCCACGGAGGAGCAGTCCCCACCCAAAACACAGGACCCATCCAAAACATGCATAATGCAAATCACCTCGCCAACCTACATAGAAATCTCGGGCTCAGACAGGAGACTCGAAACCTGAGTATAGCTATGACAATTAACTAGGAACGCAACAGCTCATTGAATAATCAGTACAGCATCCCGAAACCATTTTACACATTTCTAATCAAGTTACCATTAACGAGCCCGCCCAAATCAAACAATAAACCGGGACTGATTTGACACGCAGATTAGAAGGCCCCTCAAAGTATAATTGAAGGCCTGTTTTCTCAAGAAGTCAGTTCTCTCTGGAAGCAACACACAAGAAGAAACCGGAGCATCGAGACGGGGCAGCATTCTACCGTACACCCAAGGTCAACAGCTTCAGTGACCCAGGACATCATCGGACACATCGCAGCAACAAGAGCCTTACGAAACTACCAACAATATATTACCACCAACCAACTTGGTAATATCAAGCCACCGCGACCAAAGAAAAACAACTCAGGAGAAAACCGAAGATTCGAAAGTTTTCCATTCCACAGTCCATTCCTGACTTACCCCCCGGGTAAGATTTTTACTTAAAAGGAACTCTAAACCCTATCTCTACAGAAGGAAAGTGGGTACTCGCCCCATAAATCCAAAATGCACCCTACCGCATCAGCGGACTCGCGAAGACTGACCAGCAGTCGAAGTCCTCTACCGCGTCCGGGGTACGGCAGATACCGACCAACACATCCAGCGAACCCCGAAACCGCGAACCAGCTCAACTGTCAAGGATTCGTTTGGTGAGCATTATCCCTGGTCCTCTAGCGTTCAACTTAGCTCGGAAGTGGGATCGGGAGGGGTGAGGTATTCTCTACTGTATTTCCCTCGTATGTATTAAAATGTTCCCCATTTTTATTAGAGTATAAGATTGTTGTGTTGTATTTTCTTTCTTGAATAAAGATCAAAGTTTCTTGCACCAAAACCAATTGTCTGCTGCACTTTTGTCACAACCCCCAAATAAGCCCAAGGTCTAGAACCAAGGGAGTGGGAGCGATTCGAACCGCTCATAAATCAGTGGTGAGGCTGACCCACACACCACCCCCTACACATTGGCGGTCATGCCTTCAGCTGCCTAGGCCCTAAGCTCTGGAATTCCCTCCCTCAACCTCTCTACCTCTCTCTCCTCCTTTAAGATGCTCCTTAAAAACTACTTCTTTGACTAAACTTTTGGTCACCTATCCTAATATCTCTTTATGTGGCTTGGTGTCAAATTTTGTCTGATAATCGCTCCTGTGAAACGCCTTGGGATGTTTTACTGCTTTAAAGGCGCTATATAAATGCAAGTTGTTGTTGTTGTTGATTGGGAAGGTGCCGGGAGAAGGAGAGCAGGTGGTATGGGTAGTGGAAGAGTCAACCAGGGTGTCACAGAGAGAACGGTCCCTTCAGAATGCTGAGTGGGGGAGGGGAAGATGTATTTAGTGGTGGCCTCATGCTGAAATAGGCTGAAATGGTGGAACATGATCTGTTGATTGTGAAGGCTGGTGAAGTGGAAAGGGGATCCTATCATGCTTTTGAGAGTGGGGAGAAGAGGCGAGGGCAGAAGCACGGGAACTGGGCTTCTCTTCTGATCAAACCTGCTGTCAAAGGGGGCGCTTTTATTGCAAGGCAGGAGGTAGAACTTGCTGAGACTGAATGGCAACTCTCTGATAACTCCTCCTAACTCCCCCTGGATCATGGCCCCACTACTGAACACCAAGCCATAAGTTTCCAGCCTGTTTCTGACCTCATCTCCTGTGGAGATCTTCTCCTCATGGGAAAAGCACCCCTTAAGTTGCCTGAAGGGTGAGCTGACAGATTGCCCAACCAATATTGAACGCAATGCAAAGAAAATCCGCTGGGTTCTATAATCGGCAGGCAATCTGCTCTGCCATCTTACTGCCCAAACAGTGAAGCTGAAAATGACCCCCAACACCTTGAACGTAAGATCAAACAATGAACTGAACAAATGAGCAGGAATTAATATTTTTGTAAATGTTATGTGCCATGTGACATGAGTCAGCCGATTCATTTTTGTCAAGATAGGGGCGGAATATTTTCATCTTACCAATTCATTCAGCTGAAAGTGACAGTTCTGTTCTAGGATTTTTATTGGATTCAACCCAAAGTTTGGAGTTCATCTTTCAGGAGTAATTATCAGGTTTCATTGAAAAATCAGAAGGCATAACCATAATATGGAGGTTCATTAGAGTTACCATTAGCAAGAGTCAAATACTACAACATAATGAAAGATATTGGGATCTAAAGAGGATATTTGGCAGGTTTTGATTAAAAGTAAACAACTAGTTTCAGACTGGAGTCCAGTAAATATTATGACTTCTAATATCAATCAAAGCATTTATCAAAATATTTTCCATTGTTTCTATTTTCTGTGTTTTCTATGATTGCATGTTAGATATGTTGGTACTTTGCTGGCAAAGGCTATGAAAGTAGAAATAATAATTCACTGCTGACATCAGCAAAACTAAAATGGTGCCCTTTGTCTTGTTTTGACAGACATCAACATCGTGCATGATGCAAATTCAAGTTTCTTCTGTTGGAAAGTTAGCACAAAGTATTGATAAATGCTCTATCCTACCTAAGAATTATTAGATATCAATATCTAACATAAATCAACAATGTAGTAAAAACACATAGACAATAGGCACGCTGATGTACAATAATACCATATAATTAGCCTGATAGCAGCATATTTATCAAGGCAAGGACGAGTACATGTAAAGGGTAGAATGACAGAAGCATTACATTCTTATCTTGACAGGACGTGCTGCACTGTGATATACAACTGTGTTATTAATGATGACAACAGTATTAATCTGTTTAATGACAGGAAATTATACTCTTTTGCATTAGAATAACTGTGTGAGAGTCCATTGGCACTGTAGCTAGAACTACAGGGTGGTAAAGATTAATCTCATCAAACACAATGCCAGAAAACACTGAACTTAGGTTATATTACTGGGAGATTGTGGGGCCTAAATTCCTTAGTGCCTCAAACCGGGCGTGATTCCGAACTAAATTAGTCATCGGCCCTAATCAGGCGAGCCGCGGGCACCAATTGGGCCTTACCAATTTTACCACATGCCAAGGTAAGTCCGGGAGGGGTGGCGATTGTGGGGGGGGGGGCAAGAGCGGGCTGGCAGCGGCCCACAGTTGTTTTGTGGTGCCAGGAGGAACAGTCTTACACTTTCCAACTCTGTAAAATACAAAAAAAATCTCAAAGTTGTTGGGACATTTTTGAGCAGCTACCAGCAGTCCCTTTAAGGACCGTTGGTTAGGCTGTTCAAGACCATGAAATAGCAAAGCAAGCTCGGACTAGTATAAACAAATTTAGCAATCCGGGTTGGAAGTGAGCGCAGGAACCTCATTTCAATATTGAAATATTGACACGCAACCAGCGCACATTTCAGGCCCTGAGCAATTTAACAGGGAGCCACATGCCTGAGCAGATCAAGTACAGGCCTCTGTCCTGCTAAATTGGCTATCGTTACGCCCGTTTTAGGCCCATAAAAGCAATGGGCCAGAAATTAGGCTCCCTGGCTTCCCACGGGTGCAAGGATCGCGCGCGCACCTACCTACCGCACCTGCCGTTGACCCCTGGGCCCACGGGTGATTCGGGTCCTGGGCCTCCTCCAACTGCCGGTGCGCAGGGCTTGCGTATCCCAGGGGTGTAGTTAGTGCGATGCGTTCCCTGGGATCACGTGGGCCATGGAGAGCCAATGGCAGCAGACCATCTTTCATTCATAGATTTGACAGGAAGACCTGTAAAATCTATGAATACAGATCGGCCCCAAAACATCCCTAAAACTGCAAATACATTTTTTTTAAAACATCACATTTTTAAAATAACTATAAATTACATTAATTAACTATTTTAAACAAAAATTTAAATTTAAAAAAAAATTAATTACACTTTTTAACGGGGTTAAAACTAAACTTACCTTTCTTTAAAGTAATTAAAAAAGATAAATCTGTGAAAAAAATGTTTAAATTTTAATAAAATCAACACTTACCTTGTTAAAAGAAGGCCTTGCGCCTCCTTTTTCAATGTGTATCTTCTGCGTGCTTATCCTCACGGAGGAACCTGTAAAAAAACCCGAAGTGCGAGGCGAACGCGCTGGCCCTCCGGCGTGCGCGTTCGACCTCTGAACCCCTTCCTTCAGGGGAACGGAAGTGCCGGTTTCCCGCGCATGCGCAGTGCATGCAAGAAACCGGCACTTTCGTTTCGTCCACGGGTGAGTACACAGCGCGTACTCACCCGTGGCGAGCCTAATTTCTGCCCCAATGTCAAAATTAGACCCCAGCGTTCTTTGTGGGGTAATGCAATTGCTAAGTTTGACCACTAGATGACATGTACCCTACTCTGGGCAGTTGTTTACTGCTTGCAGCAAGAGGAACTCCAGTGGCCATTTCCCATGTGCCAGAAACTAGTAAGAGGTGCCCTAAGTCATCCCAAATAAATATTAGTCACAATGATGGTTTATACCCAGTGGATTCCTCAAAGAATGTCCGGTCTTATTTTTCCTTGTTATATTAAATTTAGTTTGCAGTGCGCTCAGTGAATACCAGTTAAAAAAGGCCAATCTTCCACATGTGAGTTTGTGTTATATAGAAGACAAATTATTCTGTTTGATGTTTCACCTCACAGTTCTTTTACAGTTGATAACATATTCTAAAAATGTAATCTGTCAGATGGCAGTGATTATTTATTGACGTTTTCCTATTTCATTTTCTACTTTTTAAATAGGTTTGCTAACCCTTCCAGTTTGTCCTGGAGTCTCATGAAATTGAAGAGTTATCTCCAAGACACTCCTGCGAGCAATGAAAGATCGTAGGGGCACTTTCTTCCCCGATTTGCTTCTTCCAGACTTACAAACTGCAGGGCCGCAATGCACCTAAATCATAGAATCATAGAATGATACAGCACTGAAGGAGGCCATTTGGCCCATCTTGCCTGTGCTGGCTCCTTGAAAGAGCTGTCCAATTAGTCCCACTCCCCTGCTCTTTCCCCATAGCTATGCAAATTTTTCCAGTTCATGTATTTACCCAATTCCCTTTTGAAAGTTATTATTGAATCTGCTTCCACTATTCTTTCAGCCAGTGCATTCCGGATCATAACAACTCGCTGCGTAAAAAAAATTCTCCTCACCTTGCCTCTGGTTATTTCCCATTTACCTTAAAACTGTGTTCTTTGGTTACTGACCCTTCTGCTACTGGAAACCTCTATTAAATCTCCACTTAACCTTCTCTGCTCTAAGGAGAACAACCTCAGCTTCTCCAGTCTCCCCACGTAACTGAAGTCCCGCATCCCTGGTACCATTCTAGTAAATCTCCTCTCTATCCTCTCTAAGACCTTGATATCCTTCCTAAAGTGTGGCGCCAAGAATTGGCCACAAAACTCCATCTGGGACCTAACAAGTGATTTATAAACTTCCTTGCTTTTGTATTTTATGTCTCTGTTTATAAAGCCTAGGATCTTACACAAACTAAGGTTGTATTTCCTGGAATTTAGAAGGTTAAGGGGTAATTTGATCGAAGTTTTCAAGATATTAAGGGGAACTGATGGGATAGATGGAGAAAAACTATTTCCACTGGTTGGGGAGTCTAGGACTAGGGGGCATAGTCTAAAAATTAGAGCCAGGCTTTTCAGGAGTGGAGATAGGAGACACTTCTACATACAAAGGGTGGTAGAAGTTTGGAACTCTCTTCCGCAAACGGCAATTGATACTAGGTCAATTGTTAATTTCAAACCTGAGATTAATAGATTTTTGTTAACCAAAGGTATTAAGGGATATGGGGCAAAGGCGGGTATATAGAGTTAGGTCAAAGATCAGCCATGATCTCATTGAAAGGCTGAACAGGCTCAAGGGGCTAAATGGCCTACTCCTGTTCCTATGTTCCTATCCCGTATGCTTTATTAACAGCCTCCTCAACTTGTCCGACCACTTCAAAGATTTGTGTATGTACACTCTCAGGTCTGCTTGTTCCTGCACCCCTTTTAAAATTGTACCATTTAGTTTATATTGCCTCTCCTCATTCTTTCTACCAAAATGCATCATTTCACACATCTCTGTTAAATTTCATCTGCCATGTGTCTGCCCATTTCACCAGTCTGTCTATGATCATCTGAAGTGTGTTACTGTCCCCTTCATTGTTTACTACATTTCCAAGTCTTGTGTCATCTGCAAACTTTGAAATTATGCCCTGTGTACCCAAGTCCAGGTCATCAATATATATCAAAAAGAGCAGTGGTCCTAATACTGACCCCTCGGGGGCACCACTGCACGCTTATCTCCAGTCTGAAAAATAGCCGTTCACCACTAATCTCTGCTTTCTGTCCCTTAGTGAATTTCGTATCCACGCTGCCACTGCCCCATTAATCCCATGGGCATCCATTTTTCTAACAAGTCTATTATGTGGTACCCATCAAACGCCTTTTGAAAGTCCATATTCACAACATCAATCGCACTATCTTCATCAATATCTAGGTGACGCCTTATTTTAGTGATGGCTAGTACGTGGGGATACAATACAATGTCTGTGTGAAAAAATATCTGTAACATCATTCTCTGGATCAAATGAAGTTGCCATATTCCTGAATTTCACTCCTTGAAGTGAAAGTTCCTACTCCTGCATTTTTTGTATTTCAATTGAAGTTGGACCACATTAAACATGCACTTATTGGACTCAGAGCGAGGAATTCCATGAAAGCATTAACTGCTATGAATTTTAATGTTTTCCGAAGGAGAATGTGCCAAACCTATGTTACACAAATACGCTGACTATATAGGACTGAACAAGTGCTCAGCAAGTCAAGGGATTGACTAGTAATGTGTAGAATATTGCTGACGACTGAGCTCTTATTGCACACTGGAGGTGACTTTACTAATCCAACAGCAAATATTTCAAAATAATAATAGCCAATAAAATAAAAAAAACTGTCGCTGTGTCTCCTACTGCACACATGGGGCTTTATTAACAAAATTGTTTGCGCCACATTTTGTGTTGCATATTGTAAGAAGCAACTTAACTCGGTCAAAAAATCATTGCAATTTGATTCTACAAGAATGTGCCTGAAGTTACCATTAGAGTAGGAACAGCTATAAAGGATGCAGTTTGACGAAAATATCTTTTTCATCTGAATATCTGAATCAAGTTTGAGTGTATAAAGTCCATCTGCAGCTTCTGGGTGAAGAAATTGCTCCTCTTCTCAGTCCGAAATGGCCGACCCCTTATCCTGAGACGATGCCCCCTAGTTCTAGGCTCTCCAGCCAAGGGAGACAGCGGGCTGGATTTTGATACTGGGGCGGGTTGGGGTCGTGTCATCCACTTTTCGTGTTATCCACCCGACTGCAATTGGATGTGGGAGATTGATGCGATTTTCACCTAATTGGGCAATTGAGTTCCAGCATGTGGGAACCCATGACCCAATTAGTGTTTTCAGTCTGAAAGTCGCCTCTGATGATGTCATCATTGCTGCTGCATTGAAGGTCTGCAAAGACTGCCTGGCCTTTGCTGTGAGAGGACATGGATGCAAAATGAGCAGCAGCAGCCCTAAGTCTGCTCCCAGATATTTTTGCACCACCACTCCCAGATATGTCTCCCATCCACCACCACTCCCAGATATTCCATCCATCCATCCAGATATGTCTCCTCCTCATCCATCCAGATATGCCAGCCAGCCAGCCAGCCAGCCAGCCAGCCAGCCAGTCAGCCAGCCATCGAAATGTGCTCCCACCAGGTTTCACATTCGTGGTTCAGAACAGGCGTGCTTCATGTAGAAAAAGGGTTAAAATCACAAAGGCCTTTCAAAATGGCATTATAGAGGCAATTTAGTGCTTGTTAAGGGCCTTAACAGCCTATCCCGCCTCTTAGAGGCGGGACGGAGTCAGGACCAGCAGACACGATTTAATGAAAATTGCGTGGAGGCGGGATGGAGGCGGGCTTGTGCCCGCCCACCAGTTTTCGCAATTTTAACCCCCCACACGCCTCCAAACCCACCTCCACAGGTCAATGAAAATCCAGCCCAGCCTCTCAGCATCTTCCCTGTCAAGCCCTCTCAGAATCTTATATGTTTCAATGAGCTCACCTCTCATTCTTCTAAACTTCAGAGAGTATAGGCCCATTCTACTCAATCTCAACAGCTAAATGAAGGTGGGAGCTGCCAGATCCAGCAGGTAAGTGCTTTTTAGAGCACAGCTTCTGGACCAGGAGGAGCAGAAGGAATTCCCCTGGCCTTTCAAGCAAATTTTCTGTACACTCACACCTGCCCCCCCACCCCCCCCGCCCCCACACCAAACCCACAATGTTTCCTGGTCTCCTCTCCTCCCGAATGCCAATCAGAACACCCCCCACCCCACCAACCAAACCTGCGATGCTTCCTGGTCCTCAACAGTCCCCAGCTGCCACCTTCTACCGCTGGCTTTCCTGCCCACCAGCCCGCCAGCCTGTCAATCTGGCCGGCTGCCGCGTGGGAAATGGAATTAAAAAAGGATAAAACACGAATTTAGCGGCAAGACCTCTGTGTCCCCGGGATATCCATGTTTCACCCCTGCTGCCATTCTCCCCCACTCCCTGCCCGCCTCCCCGTAAATATCGGGGCCTTTGTCTTTGTAATGAGGAGACAGCCTAGCTCTCTTCCATTTTCTGAAAACTAGCATTTTGAGAGCTGTCTGCCTCATGCTGTTGTTTGGTGGTGTATATGCTCTCTCCCACTGCTCTGGGCAGCTGAAGCTGCCTTTTATTTGCCTCAATGCTATAACTGTAATGCTTCCCTGAACACTGCTATTGCATGTTCACAGAATTGGAAGAGTTATTTTTGCTGTTCCTCAGGAAACTGGTTAAGTTGTCATGTAGATAAGGGATAAGCTGAAGTCCCCAAGGTCATCAATGATGAATACTGGTGCATATTCAGACAGGAGTATTGTCCCTATGCTGCACGTCTTTACCTAGAGCAATTGTCACTGTAACTTGAAGAAGTCAATTCTAGATTAGGATTTGTGAGAGCTGGAATAGGAGCTGAAGACATGCATTTAGATTTAACAGTAAAGACTAGCCTTAATGAGGCTAAATATGTCGAGGTAAAAAGCCTCTAATTATTACACATTCACATTGCTATCAATTTGTAATTTTCTTTTTGTTGCCTGTTGAAATAAATCCAGAGCGTATCAGAGGCATTCAGATATTTATATCTGCAGTGAAAAGCACTGACAATACAACCTGCAATAACATATATCCAAGCCTCCATATGTACTATGGATGTGGCTGCTGACACCATCTTTCATTAGGACAGTTGCATCCCAGTGCAATGCTGGGCAGACTCAGTGCTGAATACTACATCACACTTTGAAATGTTTAATGTAACATCCTATGATTCCAAACCTGTTACACTCATGGTATTTCTCACAATGGATTCAGATTTAATTGTGCAGAATACAGAACCATTGGCTGTTATTAGCACATTTGTCTGATAAATATATAAATTGATAAATAGACAAAGAGATCAATCAATCAAATTGCCTATCTATCTATTTCCATTTGTTTATACAAAATTGATTCCTTGAAGTACATTTTTAGAAGCTAGTAAATTATATTCGGGGCATGTTATTTGCTTAGGTTTGTTCATTTTAAGCAAGTGTCATGACTTTGTCCACTGTTAACTAAGGAATAATATGATAAAAAAAACCTTCAACACTTTATCAAAGCCTACTGATTGCAGCCCACACTGTCTCAGTCTGATGTGTCAAAGCTGTATCTATGATTTATGTGTTTACGCTGCAAGCCTCTGCTAGTTTGTATGAAAGCAGCTCTTTATCACTGCCCAGAGATGCACCTGTCTGTCGATAGCACATTATCAAACAAATGTGATCCCATTTGTTGGGCGATATGAAGCACATCTTAAAATGATTAACAAAATCCTCAAATCATTCTTCTCGGTGTGCATTAGGCCTTGTAAACAAACTCCGAAATGTGTAAGTTAATTATAATCAAGAAGCTTGGTCCTGCTTCTCACACAAAGGCTGAAGGAAGCCCTTCTGTTACATTCCTAGGAGTTCTCTGCAGGAGAAACATTCAGACGTGCCTTATATGCCACAAACCTAACCTGTATTTGCTTTTATTGAAGAAATATGTGAAAAACTGTAATTCCCCATCTCAGAGCAATCCTGAAGGACACGTAGGATGTTATAGTCAAATATTTTAAACTATGTTTAATCCCTTATGGCGGGATGAGAGACCTTACAGGTATATTCAAGCATTTTATTTTTTAAAAAGCAGTGGAATAACAATATAGTCAAGTAATTTAGGCAACAGTATTTGAAGCTCATATCAATGAAAAGGAAATACCAATATTTCAGGCCGAGGTATGATAGTGTATACATATGTAATTATTGAAATTGGTCAATATTTGTTCCTTCTTTCACTAATTGTCCAACTTGGGGTTTCTGTACAAGGATGTGCCAATATATTTTTGTTACTTAAAACAGCAACAAGCAGGTTTTACGTAGAAGAATTCTCGACTCAACGTTACTGAAACAGAGCCCAACACTTCCATAGGAGATATTGCCTGTGGCACTGTGGAAACTCAGACTGACATCTCCCTCAGCTAACGTATTAGTAGCAATGTCAATGGAGTATGTCGCTGAATTAGCCACCTCATAGGCCCAGATTGTTAAAAATCATTAACCTACCTTACAGATAGCCTGAATGAGGAGCTTCTGTAGTGTTAGCAGATACAATAAAAGTTATATTTCTGCATTGCCACAAATTTTGCTTGCAGCAATATTCTGATTTTCTACTTGATTCTGTGCTGCATTTTATTTTACACCTGTTTACTTCTGTGATTTTTACTGAAAGAGGTAGGAATGAAATTTCAAACAGAGCATCGTTCTCTATTACACCTCAAATTAATTAATGAGTCAAAGCATGCTTGGTGTTAGCCTCAATTCAAGCCTGAAACCAGATATAAGACAAAAGCTGCCATCAGCATAAATTGGACCAGAGTAAAGGAATGCAAACTGAAAAGTGTTACAGTAAATTGTATTTGTGTTGTTGCGCTCCGGGAGGGGGAATCTACTCCAGTGTGTGAAAGTCGGCAGAAAGCCTCAATAGTGCAATAAGAATACTGGAGATTATGTTTAGCCAAGGTGTTGAAAAGATCCAATATTATAAACGTAAAGATCAAATCTCATTACCAAGAGTAAGAAGTGGGATTAAGTGAAGAACAAATTCAACAAGTCTTCTCAAAAATAATTTACTGAGGTTTTCTGTTCTTTCTGAACTCTGCTCTCACCGGAGTTGTTATCGTTTTGATAGTAGTTTCTAGTCGGCAATGTAATGAAGTTAATAGATTGTAAAATAACAAACCTGAATAATAAAATTGCAGTTGTGGTTTCTCTTTTGAAGATATTATTATACCCATAGAGGCAAGGAATGCTCTCACAATTGGTGTTTATACTGACATCAGTGTTGACAGAACAGTAACAAATTCAATGTATGGAGTGCCTTTAATGTCGAAGATCACAGAGACGTGGGTAAAACCAGATGCTGGGCCAAAGAAGGAAATATTACAAAGGATGACCAAAAGTCTGGCCAAAGAGATGGGTTTAAGGAGATTTCCAAAGGAAGAGAGGGCGGTAGAGAGATGGAGCGGTTTAGGGAGGGAATTCCAGACCATGGTTCCCAGGTGGCTGAAGGCACCACTGCCAATGGTGGAGCGATGAAAATTCATCCTCCATTCCTCCCACCATAGGCCCTACTCTCTGGAATTCCCTCCCTAAACCTCTCTACCTTTCTCTCCTCCTTTAAGTTGCTCCTTAAAACCTAGTTATTTGACCAAGCTTTTGATCACCTGTCCTAATATCTCTTTATGTTGCTTGGTGTCAAATTATGTCTGATAACATTAAGTGAAGCACCTTGGGACATTTTACTATGTTAAATATAAATGCAAATTGTTGTTGTTGTTGAATGTTGTTGTTTTTAAAGTAAAGACAGCTTGAGCACAAAGAGCTATCAGTACATTTTTGTGTATGCTTTCATCTTGCGGGAGATGGAAGATGGCAGGATGAAAGGATGATGGAGCCGGGTGTATAATGGGCAGCCGATCCACTATCACCCATTTCTGCCTCCGCTGAAGTTGAATTTCACCCTCACTAAGATCTGAAATTGTTGTAGTTGATAAGACCTTAGGTCGGTCCTGGATTTTCTTGCTGTACTTTCCCAGTAAGTGTCATTCACATTTCTCTGTTTTCCCTTCCATTTTAGATTTATGTCTGATTGACTTTGTCTGTATATCTAATACCTTTTCAAATGCCCCACTGAGATGACCTTTATATATCCTACAGTAATTTACACTCGTTCCTTGCATTTTTAAATTTATTGACTATTCAACCCATTAGCTGCCTCTTTGTGAAAAATATTTAGCATATTTAAACTCTTGACCTCATCTTTTGGTATTGATCAGTCCAATAAACAGACATATCCAGCCCAACTCTGTCAGTTCTGATGAAGGCTTCCATGTGAGACATTAACTCTTTCAAATGCTGTCTGACCTGCTTTGCAGTTCCAGCATTGCGTGTTTTTATTTCAGATTTCCAGCATTCATAATTGTTCTTATCTTTACACTGAAATGATGTGAATCTCCTGCTTCACAGATGAGGCCAACTCTGAGTGTTTGCCCTGAACCAGGAATAGTGTATATAATTTTACATTTATATTTGGACATTTATTATTTGAATATTTAATATAATTTGAACATTCACCCTGTGCCAATCTTAGTTATACAGGACTGAATTAAAAAATTAATGGGATAACCAATCTTCAGCTAGAGCTTGCTGGAGTTGACAGCACTAACACAATGAGGAAAGATTTCCTCTGTGCACTATGTGTTGTGAAATCATAAACCATTTTATAAAGAACACATTTAGGATTTCCCCCCAGTATTTTCTACTTTGGGAACACCAGTAAATTTAGCTATCTAATTAAATCTAAGTTGAAATAATTTAAATTACTCAGCTAATGATATGGAAATTAGCTGGCTATCTTTGGCAGCGAAAAAAATGAAATTTGTGTTTGAGGAAAACAGAGGTAGACGAACTAGTAACTGCAGTCACTAAACAAAATTAAGTCCCATTTGAATCAAGGCAGCATTCATCGGAACCTACTGCATGCTGTGATAGGTGCATGGAGAGTGACAACATTATTAATAATGCCTCACACATCACACAACACGGGAATGGCTGCAGAGCATGGTTGAATGGCGTGAAAAGGTCTGCAGAGGATAAGATAGATTCCAACTGTAAATGGAGATCGGCAGCTGGAAAGTAAAAAGCACCATCGGCCCTGCAGTGAAGAAAATGGCACAGTTCTTCAGGCAGAGGTCAGCAAGAGAGAATAAGATAGAGACAGAGAGTGAGAAAAAGAGAGATAAGAGGGATCCAAACCTGAATCAGGTGTTCCAGAGACCCTCTTCTGGTAAGTTTTGAAATTAGAGAAAGTCGCAAGTTAGTAAATTGGGAAGTACACCAACTGTAATATGTAGAACAGAATTAAAATATTTATATAGTTAAAAATGCTATAAATTTACTAATGTACGTTGTTGCTTTCAAAATAATTTTAAAATTAAAGAAAAAAAGCAATGAGGTGCAGCAAAGTGCAGCAAGCATTTGAATTGGCTTCATCCAGCTGGAAACACCCTCAACATGTTTAGACGAGTATTCAAACTGACTGATGACAACTGACTAAGGAGTTTGACTCACTGGTTCGTTTGCTAACTGAATTCAGCGCCTCCTGGACACCCTTATCCAAAAGCCTCAGGGATGTTGCAATTCAGACTCCTACTGTGAAATCAGGTGGCCTAGTTACAGGGAATATCAAGATCGCCTCATGTGCCACTGGGGCTGAAGTATCCAACAACTGCGAGGAGACTTTGTCATTTCTAGTTCAGATCCCTCCACACAAAATAACTATTGATACCTGAAAGTAAGTAGAAAGAGATCAGTGAATGAATCTCTTAGATAGATGGTTAAAAATGGATGAATGACAGAATTGTAACTGAACTGCCAATGCCGACTACAAGATTAATAGCTGATAACCTACTAAGACTGACATTTTTTACAGTACGTGCCATATGAAAATTGGCACTGTATATGCACATCAAATGCCTTACACAGTAGAGATATATATGCTACTTGTACAGGAGAGAGCTACACCATTTACACAGAAAACACATGGCATATACAATGCTCCTCTACTCAACTGATATGCCAAATAAATGCATATCATCAACACAGCTTCTCCTGCTCTCAAATATATACTGCTGTATTATAGTGGGCATATCATTTACTTGGTTTAAAACATGCTAAACCAGATTAAGAGTGACACTTAAATAAGAACATAAGAAATAAGAGCAGGAGTAGGCCATTCGGCCCCTCAAACCTGCTCCGCCATTCAATAAGATCATGGCTGATCTTTTACCTCAACTCCACTTTCCTGCACTATCCCCATATCCCTTGATTCCCTTAATATCCAAAAATCTATCGATCTCTGTCTTGAATATATTCAACGACTGAGCCTCCATAGCCCTCTGGGGTAGAGAATTCCAAAGATTCACCACCCTCTGAGTGAAGAAATGTCTCCTCATGTCAGTCCTAAATGACCGACCCCTTATTTTGAGACTGGGACTACTAGTTCTAGGCTCCCCAGCCAGGGGAAACAACCCCCCCTGCATGTACCCTGTCAAGCCCTGTAAGCATTTTGTATGTTTCAATGAGATCACCTCTCATTCTTCTAAACTCTAGAGAATATAGGCCTAGTGTACTCAATCTCTCCTCATAGGACAATCCCCCCATCCCAGGAATCAGTCTGGCGAACCTTCGTTACACTCCCTCTATGGCAAGTATATCCTTCCTTAGGTAAGGAGACCAAAACTACTCCAGGTGTGGTCTCACCAGGGCCCTATATAATTGCAGTAAGACGTCTTTACTCTTATACTCAAATCCTTTTGTAATAAAGGCCAACATACCATTTGCT
This sequence comes from Squalus acanthias, assembly GCA_030390025.1. Lineage (NCBI taxonomy): Eukaryota > Metazoa > Chordata > Chondrichthyes > Squaliformes > Squalidae > Squalus > Squalus acanthias. Next base: position 51,267,349 of record CM059426.1, read on the forward strand.
TTCCTAATTGCTTGCTGTACCTGCATGTTAACTTTCAGTGATTTGTGTACAAGTACAAAGACACCCAGGTCCCTCTGAACACCAACATTTCCCAATCTCTCACCATTTAAAAAATATTCTGCTTTTCTATTTTTCCTACCAAAGTGGATAACTTCACATTTCTCCACATTATATTCCATTTTCCGTGTTCTTGCCCACTCACTTAGCCTGTCTATAACCCCTTGAAGCCTCTTTGCATCCTCCTCACAACTTACATTCCCACCTAGCTTTGTATCATCAGCAAACTTGTATATATTACATTTGGTCCCCTCATCCAAATCATTGATGTAGATTGTGAATAGCTGAGGCCCAAGTACATGCCTCATTGAGGGATGCACATTGAGACCTTTCTATTCACAAAAACTTAGCTGAAAGTGTCCCATTTTTGAGCTATTGCTGAGATTTTCCGACTGCTTTTGTGGGTGTGGATAGGTATTGGTAGACGGAACATACATTGATGAAAGAGAAGTATCCGTAGATGTTACATTCATTGTAGAAACTGGTTTGATATGGAGTGTGTTTTGGAAATTTAGATTTCATAAGAAAGGTGTCTATGATACTGGCTGAGGAGTTGAAAGAAGAATTGGATTCACTGAATTACAGTGCTGATCTTAGTTAAAGACAACTGATAGCACCACAGCATATTTATTCTTTACAATGGTATGTGTGATAGTAGGTCAGTTGGGACCACCAGAGAAACAATATAAACAGCTCAAAATATTTCTCTGTGGTTCCACAGACCTCCCACCATAGATATGGCAGGACACCAGGAGAACCCCCGTGGAATTTCAGGACCTGGGACTTTATTGTGTTCCAGTCATCACTGGGGTTGGGGGGATGGAGGGGAGGGGGGTTGGAGTGGATGGGAAACAAGTGCCTTATCTGCACGTGTTCATGTGTTGCATAATGATCCTGAAGGAATGGGCTATGGGAAGGTGGAGTTGTGGCTCCTGCCACCCATGGGGAAGGAGAAGGGGAGGTAGAAATTAGATATATAATTTGCAGCGACTTGAGCACAAAATCCAGGCTGACACTACAGTGCAGTACAGGGAGTGCTGCATTGTCGGAGGTGTTATCTTTCGGATGAGACATTAAATCGAGGCCCCGTCTGTCCTCTCAGGTGGACCTAATATATCCCAAGCCAGTATTTCAAAGAAGAGCAGCAGAATTCTCCGTGTCCAACATTTATCCCTCAACCAACAGCACTAAAACAGATTATCTAGGCCATTATCACGTTGCTGTTTGTGTGACCTTGCTGTGAACAAATTCGCTGCCATGTTTCCCTACATGACAACTACATTTCAAAAGTACTTAATTGGCTGTAAAGTGCTTTGCGACATCCTGAGGTTGTGAAAGGCATTATATAAATACAAGTCTTTCTTTCTTTCTGTACGGTAAAGGTTTTGTGGAGTAAGAGAAAGAGAGAGAAATGGAAGGTGAAATGCTGTTACAGTTGTTGACTTGTATCATTGTTGCAGGGTATTATTAAATAGAAAGAAAGAAATTGCATTTGATTCAATTTAGTGTTCTAAATAAATAACTGTGTGGAGCCAAGTCTGGAAGAAATGAAAGGCCCTGTTATGCTGTGCATATGTGGATTTTCACAAAGAAAGAAAGACTTGCATTTATATAGCGCCTTTCACGACCACCGGACGTCTCAAAGCGCTTTACAGCCAATGAAGTACTTTTTGGAGTGTAGTCACTGTTGTAATGTGGGAAACGCGGCAGCCAATTTGCGCACAGCAAACTCCCATAAACAGCAATGTGATAATGACCAGATAATCTGTTTTAGTGAAGTTGGTTGAGGGATAAATATTGGCCAGGACACCGGGGATAACTCCCCTGCTCTTCTTCGAAATAGTGCCATGGGATCTTTTACGTCCACCTGAGAGAGCAGGCGGGGCCTCGGTTTAACGTCTCATCCGAAAGTCGGCACCTCTGACATTCAATACAGAGGACCTTTGGGCCGCCTTACTAATTATGCTTCTTTTTAATTACTTTTTAATTGTTAAATGTTTTCAATAGTTAGGTCAAATGTTTAATGTTTTGTAAAAGCTGGCTGCAACAAATTACATTGGGTTCAGTATTAGGACAATATACAGATACTAAATATTATTGATTGCACAAATAAAGAAAATCACAGTGTAGGCCAAAATGTATCATTAAGGTATGGTTGAGTTATTTTGCTGAAACCGAGGTGTCGTTTTGCGTGACATTACATTCACTCTTTTCACTGTATTAAGACTGTGTGTAAGTTATTATTCAGATATAAATGTGTTTATACAGGATGAGCCGCATCAACTGGCTCTGTCAGTTCTGTATCAAATGATGCATCTCCAGTGTGATCTGCTTTTACGACCCAAGGACAACCCTAGTTAAAAGAAAAGGTCAGGCAGAGAAAAGATGACATAGCTCCAGATCCCTAAAGACAGCTCTCCGGTTGCTGAATTTTAATGCATTGCTCAGATCCTCAGGGGAACCCAGCATGAAATGAGAGTTTTCGCAAAAGTGCAGCAACAGATGCAATTGGTCTTAACCCATTCCTCAGAGAATGTGAACTCACAGCAACAAGGCTACCCCAAGTTTTGCACCTAAACTGTCAGGATTTCTATGGTGTATAGTGCAGAACTGAGGAATTAGAAAATGAAATTTTGAGTTCAGGCCACATTTCTTTTAGTTATCAAAAAAAACAAATGCTCTTCCATCCCAGAGATATTTTTTTAAGTCACAGTTGATTCCTGTTGGCATAATAGAATTTTCAGTGTGGAAGAATTTTGTTAAAAAAAAGAAAGAATTCTGTTCAATTGAATATACCATATACATTAGCAATTTAGTTCCAAAAAGTACAAAACTATTACAAATATTTAATACAGGGCAGTGTCTGTATCCATGGTCGTTTTATACATCATCAGTTGAATCATATCATCGAGCCTTTCAATCAAAGAAAAATGTAAATAATTGAATTGTATTTTAGGAATGGAATTCCTTCATAGAAGCATATACAATACATTTTACATTCGGATGAGCTGAAAGAAAAAAAAGAAAGACTTGCATTCAGGACCACCGGACATCCCAAAGCACTTTACAGCCAATTAAGTACTTTTTGAAATGTAGTCGCTGTTGTAATGTAGGAAACGAGTAGAATAACCTCTTTTTTTGTATTGAGGCAATCTCTTTGTTTCAGTTTGCTTTATGTATCCCAAAGCCATGTTCTTTATCTTTATTTCTCCCATATTGGCCCAGAATTTGCTGGGCCGTAGCACCATAGTAATGGTGAAATAACGACAAATGCCATTACTATTGCCACTAAAGTCATAGGAAATGATGGTGTTGGTGAATAACGCCACTGTTATAGCAACGCCATCATTTGTTGGGATGTTAGTGCTGCTCCACCGGAACCATTGTTGCAACCTGCAAAGGATCATCATGGAAGCTCCGCCCCTCCCCCTATTGAAAACAGCAGTGAGGACCCATTTGGTACATTAAGGCCTGTTTTATCGCCGTTTGCGGGAATGCCATTTCAGAAAGCCATTGTAGAGTCAGGCTCAATAAATCTGTTACTGTTGGGATGATTGTGTGATAGATAACCAATGAAATTTAGCATGTAGTGCATCAAATGATGCCAGAGCAACATGGTGCGTTCCTTTCAATGACGAAATAGTGTATTAATAATCTAAAAGAACAAAAATTATACGCTTTCCATGGGCTGTTTTTAAAAGTGATCAATGACTTTATTCAGACGATGACCAACCAACTCATTGAAAACAGTGTGCTTTGCTAGTAATCACTATTCAGGTTTCAGAATTAATCTCGGATTGATCATTCGAGATGTTGAATCAATCAAGGAAAGGTACAGCTAAATTCTAATTGTACTTGTGATTTTACCATGACCAATTAGTATTTGTGAATTGTGAACAACATCCTGGAGATAATTACAGACATACTTTTCAAGACTATACAAGGCAGTTTGATCTGTGTTCATTTCAAAGATCAGCTGTTCTCTTCCATTTTATAAACATGAGAAGTCGCACAACACCAGGTTATAGTCCAACAGATTTATTTAAACTTACAAGTTTTTGGAGCTCTCGCTCCTTCTTCAGGTAGGGTAGCTGTGAGAGAATCTCCCAGAATTCACAATATAAACACAGAAAAAATGTATTCAAATCTTTCCCTACATCAAAGACACACTAAGAGCACAGCCAAGACAATGAGATGTGTCCCAGGGGGTCCAACGTGTCAAAACACCTGCTGGCCGCATATCCTGTCAATTTGTGTTGGTTCTTGTGTTAGTTTTTTTAAAAAAAACCTGGAAAGACCGGCCATGATGTCAAGTCACGTTCTGTATCGTGACATAAACCCGATATCGCGATTGAGGCCATCCTCATGAGTGCGGAACTTGGCTATCAGTTTCTGCTCTATGATTTTGCGCTGTCGTGTATCCCGAAGGCTGCCTTGGAGAACGCTTACCCGCAGATCCGAGGCTGAATGCCCCTGACTGCTGAAGTGTTCCCCGACTGGGAGGCAACCCTCCTGCCTGGCGATTGTTGCGCAGTGTCCGTTCATACGTTGTCTCAGTGTCTGCATGGTCTCGCCGATGTACCATGCTCTGGGGCATCCTTTACTGCAACGTATCAGGTAGACAACGTTGGCCGAGTCACATGAGTATGTACCATGTACCTGGTGGGTAGTGTCCTCACGTGTGATGATGGTATCTGTGTCCATGATCTGGCATGTCTTGCAGAGGTTGCCGTGGCAGGGTTGTGTGGTGTCGTGGTTGCTGTTCTCCTGAAAGATGGGTAATCTGCTGCGAACGATGGTACTTTTGAGGTTAGGCGGCTGCTTGAAGGCGAGTAGTGGAGGCGTGGGGATGGCCTTAGCAAGGTGTTCGTCGTCATCGATGACATGTTGAAGGCTGCGAAGAACATGGCGTAGTTTCTCCGCTCCGGGGAAGTACTGGACGACGTAGGGTACTCTGTTGGTTGTGTCCCATGTTCGTCTTCTGAGGAGGTCTATGCGGTTTTTCGCTGTGGCCCGTCGGAACTGTCGATCGACGAGTCGAGCGTCATATCCCGTTCTTACGAGGGCGTCTTTCAGTGTCCGTAGGTGTCCATCGCGTTCCTCCTCGTCTGAGCAGATCCTGTGTATTCGCAGGGCTTGTCCATAGGGGATGGCTTCTTTAACGTGGTTAGGGTGGAAGCTGGAGAAGTGGAGCATCGTGAGGTTGTCCGTGGGCTTGCGGTAGAGTGAAGTGCTGAGGCGTCCGTCTTTGATGGAGATTCGTGTGTCCAAGAATGAAACCGATTCTGAGGAGTAGTCCATGGTGAGTTTGATGGTGGGATGGAACCTGTTGATGCTATCGTGTAGTCCTTTCAGTGATCCTTCGCCGTGGGTCCTAAGGAAGAAGATGTCGTCGATGTATCTGGTGTACAGCGTTGGTTGGAGGTCCTGTGCAGCGAAGAAGTCTTGCTCGAACTTGTGCATGAAGATGTTGGCGTATTGGGGTGCAAATTTGGTCCCCATGGCTGTTCCGTGTGTTTGGGTAAAAAAATGGTTGTCGAAGGTGAAGACATTGTGGTCAAGGATGAAGCGGATGAGTTGTAGGATGGCGTCCGGAGATTGGCTGTTGTTGGTGTTGAGTACTGAGGCTGTCGCAGCGATGCCGTCATTGTGGGGGATATTGGTGTAGAGTGCCGATACGTCCATCGTGACGAGGAGTGTTCCTGGTTCAACTGGTCCATGGGTGCTGAGTTTCTGCAAGAAGTCTGTAGTGTCGCGACAGAAGCTGGGGGTTCCCTGTACGATGGGTTTCAGGATGCCCTCGACGTACCCAGAGAGGTTCTCACACAGGGTTCCATTGCCTGATACGATAGGACGTCCGGGTGTGTTGGCTTTGTGTATCTTTGGGAGGCAGTAAAAGTCTCCTACGCGGGGAGTACGTGGGATGAGAGCGCGTAGGATGTTTTGAAGGTCTGGATCGAAGGTCTTGATCAGTCTATTGAGTTGGCGGGTGTGTTCTTTGGTCGGATCTGCGGGTAGCTGTCTGTAGTGTTCCTGGTTGTCCAGTTGTCGGTATGCTTCTTTGCAATAGTCCATTCTGTTCTGTATGACGATGGCTCCTCCTTTGTCCGCTGGTTTGATGACGATGTTGCGGTTGGTCTTGAGAGCGTGGATGGCGTTGCGTTGTGCTCGGGTGACATTCTGGACTGTCTTGTGAGTACGGCTGATGAATCTGGCGTTGATGCATTTCCTGACAGCTTGAGCATACATGTCAAGATTAGGGCTGCGACCCTCCGGAGGGGTCCAAATTGACTCTTTCTTCCTCGGTTGTAGCACTGTGGTTCCCTCTGTCTGCTGTTCCGGATCATTGATTGTCTCATTAGGAATGTTGCTGACATCTTGGGATTTGTGGTAGTATTCCCGGATCCTCATTCTCCTGATGAATTCCTCTGTGTCCGCCGCGAGACCGATGGGGTCCATTTTGGTGGTGGGGCAGAACTTGAGCCCTAGGGCGAGAACTTCGATTTCGTCTGGTTGAAGGGTGTGGTCCGACAGGTTGACGATGGACTTCCCTGTGGTTGCAACCGTGGTACCGGGGGAGGCTTGGTTGCAGCTGGTGGTTACGCCGAGTTTCTCAAGCTTCCTGTTCTTGATGCGCATGTAAACAGCAACAGGATTCCCAGTGAGCGATAGCGCCACTGTCTCCAAAGCAAACTGACCTGTGTATACAGCTGTCCCACTTCTGAGCAGTTTCAAAGCTCCTTAGATCACCCACTATCATTACTGTAGTGTATGATCATGAGCTTCTCATCAAATTCTGTCTTTGGATTGGCGCTGGAGAATCGGGGCAAACAATGGTCTTATGGCGATTGGCACCAATAACATCCTTGCAACAAATTCTGGGCCGAAATGTTGAGTGATAAAGCCGTCAATTGTAGATTCATCGAATCATAGAATAGTTTTAGCACAGAAGGAGGCCATTTGGCCGGTTGAGGCCGTGCCAGCTCTCTGCAAGAGCACTTCAGCTAGTCCCACTCCCCCATTCTTTCCCAGTAGCCCTACATTTTTTTTTCCTTCAGGTACTTATCCAATTCCCTTTTGAAAGCCATGATTGAATCTGCCTCCACCACCCTCTCAGGCAGTGCACTCCAGATCCTAACCACTCGCTGCATAAAAAAGTTTTTCCTCATGTCGCCTTTGATTCTTCTGCCAATTACCTTAAATATGTGTCCTCTGGTTCTCGACCCTTCCGCCAATGGGAACTGTATCTCACTATCTACTCTGTCTAGACCCCTCATGATTTTGAACACCTCTATCAAATCTCCTCTCAACTTTCTCTGCTCAAAGGAGAACAACCCCAGCTTCCACAGTTTATCCACGTAACTGAAGTCCCTCATCCCTGGAACCATTCTTGTAAATCTTTTCTGCACCCTCTCTAAGGCCTTCACACCCTTCCTAAAGTGCGGTGCCCAGAATTGGACATAATACTCCAGTTGAGGCCGAATCAGTGTTTCGTAAAAGTTCATCATAACTTCCTTGCTTTTGTCCTCTGTGCCTCTATTTATGAAGCCCAGGAGCCTATATATTTTTTTAACTGCTTTCTCAACCTGCTCTGCCACCTTCAACGATTTGTGCTCATATACCCCCAGGTTTCTCTGTTCATGCACTCCCTTTAGAATTGTACCCTTTAGTTTATATTGCCTCTCCTCGTTCTTCCTACCAAAATGTATCACTTTGCACTTTTCTGCGTTCAATTTCATCTGCCACGTGTCCGCCCATTCCACCAGCCTGTCTATGTCCTCTTGAAGTCAATCACCATCCTCCTCACTGTTCACTATACTTCCAAGTTTTGTGTCATCTGCAAATTTTTGAAATTGTGCCCTGTACACCCAAGTCCAAGTCATTAATATATATCAAGAAAAGCAGTGGTCCTAGAATCGACCCCTGCGGAACACCACTGTGTACTTTCCTCCAATCCTGTCCGTTTTTGAGCCAGGTCTCCGTTATTGCCACAACATCATATTCCCATGTGGCTATTTGCGCCAACCTTATTTACCACGCTTTGTGCGTTTACATACATGCACAGTAAACCTATCTTAGACCTTCTTATATTCTCTCTTAGTCTGACCGCACCTAATATCATACTATTTCTTACACTAGTGCTATCTGTCTCTCTCAATCCTTTGTGCCCCTTGCTTCTCCTTTCTAATGCTACATCCTGGTGCCCATTCTCATGCCAAATTAGTTTAAACCCTCCCTAATACCACTAGCAAAACCCCCATGAGGGTATTGGTCTCGGCTCTGTTGAGGTGCAACCCATCCGGCCTGTACAGGTCCCTCCTCCCCAAGAACCGGTCCCAATGTCCCAGGAATCTAAAGTCCTCCCTCCTGCACCATCTCTCCAGCCTCGCATTCATCTGCGCTATCCTCCTATTTCTATACTCACTAGCTCGTGGCACCGGGAGTAATCCGGAGATTACTATCTTTGAGGTCCTGCTTTTTAATCTCTTTCCTAGCTGCCTAAAATCTGCCTGCAGGAACTCATCCCTCTTTCTACCTATGTCGTTGATACTGATATGGACCACGACCTCTGGCTGTTCACCCTCCCCCCTCAGAATGTTCTGTAGCCACTCAGTGACATCCTTGACCCTGGCACCAGGGAGGCAACATACCATCCCGGAATCATGTTTGTGGCCGCAGAAACGCCTGCCTGTTCCCCTAACTATTGAGTCCCTTATCACTATTGCTTTCCCGATCTTCCTTCTACGCCCCTTACAGCTGAGCCACCCGTGGTGCCATGGACTTGGCTCTGGCTGTACACCCCAGAGTAACCATCACCCTCACCGGTTAGAGAGTGAGATGCACTCAGGGAACTCCTGCACTACCTGCCTGATCTTCCTTGTCTGTCTGGTGGTCACCCATTCCCTCTCTGCCTGTACACTCTTACGCTGCAGGGTGACCACCTCTTGAACTGTGCTATCCACGTAGCTGTAAGCCTCACGAATGCACCTCAGTGATGCCAGCTGCTGCTCAAGCTCTGAAACCCAGAGCTTGAGCTCCTCCAGCTGACGACACTTCCTGCACACATGGTTTACAGGACACGGGAAGCATCCTGAAGTCCCCACATGGCACAAGATGTGCATTCCATGGGACTGAAGTGCCCTGCCATGCCTCTATTTAATAGACTATTAACTAACTTAACAGAAATAAACTCAAGACTTAAAAAAAAACAATCACCATCTACTCACCAATCAGCTCCTTCCCTTGTGTGGACATCACTTTAGGTTTTTTCACCTCGCTCCCTGACGCTCGCGCTCCCTCCGGGCTCTGGGGTCTACATTTATCTCCAGCTGCTCCTCTCGCTCTCCCACAGGTCCGCTCTCAGGCCTATTAACTTAGAGTCCTTGGGTTCTGTGGCTCCACTCCTCCTTTTCAGTTCGACGTCTCAACTGCCTTCCTCCTCGCCACCGATTCCTGCTCTCCCCAAATTCTTCCACTATGTCCGGAAAATTCCTTGGAGCTGCTTCCTCTCCTTTGCCGGAAGTGCAGTGAAAGCCCGGTTTACATGGGTTTTCGCCACACTTCTGATGAAGTAAAGCGCAGCTCCAAGGAATTTCCCGGCCTATGATTGCCTGCAGGGCACTACAACTGACTGCATCTAGTCCTCAGCAGACAAATGCACAAGCACACTTTCTAGCTGACATCACTGGACAGGAATCAGGAGACAGAACTCTGGCTGATTTTTCCCATCCTAGCCCAGGCACTGAGATCAGTGGTGTGTCCCTGCTGTCATCCCCACTATGATCAGATAACTCCAGTCTAGGTCGAGCTTGGCACCTTCCTGGTTTCTATGTCTCAGCTAATGATTAGATAGTGCCTTTATTAACTGAGTCTCTTGTTGACTTCTGTGTCTTTTCCTTGGTCAGCATATTAATTCAATTGTCAGATGCATGCATTTAAAGCTCATTTCTCACAAGGGAAATGTTGCCAGTGGTAAATAACCACTTGGTAGCCGTTTGTATGATATGACCTTCTCCAATCAAGTTAGTTTTCTCATATTAAGTCGTCGCAGCGCTACTGGCCAACTCATTCCAGCTCTCACAAGGCAAACTTAAAGGGGACTGCTTTCATGAAAAAATAATTTGGCAAACCTTTTTTGCTTGAGGAGGGAGAAAAGCCAAAAGAGCGACACTCCACTTTAAACATGATGATGTCATGCACAAATGCAGCAATAGTTTCAAATCTATATCATCACGTTACAAGTTTGTACAGAAATTTAAAACAAAATTGTCAAATACTTTTTTCTTAAGTGGAGAGGCTTGAAATGTAAACTTTCAACCAGCGAATGTCTAGTTCCTCTGGCAGATCGCCTCAATGTTTTCTGGGCTGTTTCCAACCCCCCTTTCCCCACCCTCCCATGTTTTTACTTTGCTCCCTTGCTCTCCTGAATGTGGGATCTCACAGCTTGAATAAGGCCTTATTTGTGCTAACATTCCTCCGATATCTCACCTGAGTGCCATTCTTCAAGCATCAGTGAGAGCCTGAAGAACTCGTCTTACTTTCCAGCAGAGGTCACAGGATAGCGATCACGAACAAGAACCACGGCTGATTTTTCTGCTTTCTAGTCAACTGAAATCAGCTAACTCAGCAAAGACTCAGGATCAATCCTGGGATCATACTGGTCTGAATGGCTCACACTAAAGCACACAGTACACTTATCTATTGAGCCACTTGGACTTGAACTGATTTATTAATCGTATACATGTAAATTCACACCTCTCCATTAACAGTGCGTTGCTTCACTGCCTCTTATGTGCCAGCGGTGCTTGGGTAAATCTTTGAAGTTCTAGAGCGCAGGAGGGAGATTTACAAAGGCCCAGAGCACCTCTGTGTGCCATATAATCAGCTGACCTTGGCAAAAATTAAATGATTTTTATTCATTGTCGCCACATGCTTTGTGAGCGAGGATCCATACTGTATTGTCATCCCTTAAATGAAATAAAAGTTCTGATGTAAAACCAAATCCTGATCCAGACTCATTTGTGTTCAAGCTGACAACTTAACATGCAGGCCCATGTCCTTTGTCTGCACTTTGTGCGTAATCATTCCCGTTGTATTACAATGTAATTCACTTTTTCCCCTGCTGCATTTACCTAAACTGCTGTCAATAGCAGACAATTAACCCAGAGGGACAAGGGACAAGGAAAGACATAAATCAGGCAATAATGCTGTCTTTTGCAGCTGCGAAATTATCGATCGATGTTGTGACATTGTCTGCAAACTAATTAACAAGAATCCTTTACATCAATTTTTAAGAAGCCGCTGTTAGCCTTATGTGATATCTCTCCTGTATTTTATTTCTCTTCATCTCATACACTGAGCTAGAAGTTATATACAAGCAACAAACATAGATATTTAAAAACAATACATTATCAAATGATATATTACAGAATAATTTATGAATCTGTGGAATAAGAGCAGGGATTTAAATGATCAAAGCTGCTTGCTATAATGGGTTGGCATTATAGACAGTCCATGATCAATGCTATCCTGCAAGTCTGCATCCTTCATTACCTTAACCCATCTATCAGTGTCTTTCCATAGATTTAAGTTTTTACCCCTCTACCCTGGTGCAATGTTAATATGTTATGCTTCTTTTTGAAAGAATTTACAAAGTTGACAGTCACTGCTGTAGGTGAGTATTTATTTCAACCAACACTAAACCGCATGAAGCTTAAAACACTGGTTTGTTTTGCTGATTGGATAAATCTCCAACATCTCTATTGCTGCTGCTACTTTGATGAAGCTTAGTTTCCTCTTATGTGCCAAACCTTCTTGCCCCCTCAGCAACACTTGACCTTACAAAGATCAAGCCTAACCAAAACCGAATACTATGCCCAAATCTGGAGAAGCTCTTCTACTTCTCTCTCACACCCCTGAACAAAATTTGGGAACAAGCTGATCATCTGATGTGTGGTTCCTCTCCAGCCTTCAAACTAACTCTCTCTCTCTAATTTATCAAGACAGTATTACCATGGTCATTGCCCCTCTGAAAAAATGATTCTCAACTTTCCTAAGCTCCAAATGCAATGTCCTCCATGCCTTTCCTCCTCCCTGTATCCAATACAGTGTTGAAATTAATACTTATTGCACCATCTCCTACTGTAGCTCATTCTTTCCTGGATCTCAAAATCCTTCAGTCTTCCTTTCTCCTCCAATCTTCAACTGGTGTGTCCATTCAATGACACATGGGCAATATGTGCCCCACGGGCATTGCAATCCTGCCAATGAAGCTTAACTAACTGCTTCTATTTGTATTTACATTTTTTACTCTCTACATTTGTGCTACATGAATTTCATGAACCTGGAGGATTGGAAAGAGCTGTTCTTAGCACCATACCTAGATATGTTAATATTGTACTTTGAGATGTATGCAAATTAACATTAATTTCAACATTATAGTCTAGGTATCCCATAGATTTGTCTGCGTGATTTTGGGATGCTAATATGGCAGGTGGGGGCGAGATATGGGGCAGGAAACTGTTACACAGGATAATGGTCCTCTTTAGCACCCACCAAGTTTTCCACCATCATTTCTGACAGAGAGTAGAAGCACCTATTTTTGGGTAGGTGCATGTAACCGAATCTGCAATGAAGTGGCGACATAATGGGGGGAATTTTAACGAGGCTCAGCATATGGGTTTGGGTGTGAGTTGGGGGTGTAATCCCGGGAAAATGCGAGCATGTCAGGAAGCTGACTCCAACCTGGATACCCACTTAAAATGTGTCCTTTTAGAATCCCGAGGTTGAGGCCCAGGAGCCATACAATGAATGCCATCGAACAAACCATCAGCATGCTGAAGCTACGCTTCAGGTGCCTGGACAGATCTGGAGGCATCCTTCAGTACGCACCAGCCAGGGTCTCCAGAATGGTCGTGGTTTGCTGCACTCTGCACAACATTGCACAGCAGCGAGGTTTTGACCTGCAGGAAGAACAAGGCGCAGAGCAAAGAGTCTCCTCGGACGATTCCGAGGAAGAGGAGAAAGACAAGGAGGTGGGAGAGGAGGAGGAAGAGATGGAAGGTGATGCAGATAATGCACCTCCAGCGGCGCACATTGCTGCCCGGGATGCTCTTATTATTGCGAGGTTCACTTAGGTTCCACCAGTGCACCCATGCAACATGCAAAAGCCACTTTTGCCCACCACCCCCCCACCCCCCATTCCACACCAATGCCATTAACAGAAAGCAGTCCTACTTTTCTTAGCGTCAATTCATGTCTTCCCATTCATCATCACACAACCGAAAAGGCCACTTGCCAGCTAGCAACCAAGAATGGGCAAGCCATGAAAGTGGTGCAAAACAATAATATTTATGTGGCTCATATATAAAACAGAAAGTTCACATTCTAACAATGAAAGAAAGACTACCGGACATCCCAAAGCTCCCACAAACAACAATGTGATAATGACCAGTAATCTATTTTAGTGATGTTGATTGAGGGATAAATATTAGCTAGGATACCGGGGATAACTCCCCTACTCTTCTTCGAAATAGTGCCATCGGATCTTTTACGTCCACACGACAGGGCAGATGTCTCATCCGAAAGACAGCAGAGCAGCACTCCCTCAGTACTGCACTGGAGTGTCAGCCTAGATTTTTGTGCTCAAGTCTCTGGAGTGGGACATAGAACCCTCAACCTTCTGACACAGAGGCGAGGGTGCTACCAACTGAGTCACGGCTGACACACAATGTGTAACTCAGCCATGTGCATACCCTTGTGCGACTACAAATCTTTGCTCTCCCTTTTCCTACAACTTCTATGAGGTGAAACCCCTGTGGCTTCAGCAGAAGCAGAGGCAGGCTGCTTAGATCCCTGCCCTGACAGCTGGGATGCTCTTGGCCAACGTCCTCTGCGCTGTGGAGCCTGTGAGGGCCCCGCCGAAGACTGCTCCACCTGCACCTGTGCTGGGGCAGATTCAGCCACCGGGACATGAGGCAGCATGTGGGGTACTGACTGAGGGCGGGGCTGGGGGGGTGCAATGGGTGAGAAGCGGAAGTGTTTTGAGCTGAGTCCCCACTTCCATGTCCCCTTTCACCATTGTCCCTCTCACCATCACCCCTCTCATAGCCCAGCCACACTTCCCTGCTAGCAATGAACTGGAGAACACTTTGCTGCAGATCAGTGTGGCGATGATTTAAGGTGGCATTCAGAGTGTGCAAGCCATTGGTGAATGCCTGCATGCACTCGTTTGATTGCCACGTTTGATGCTCCATGCAGGTGGCCTCTCTTTCCATGGACAAAGGCCTGCGACATCATGCCACTCATGCTTGAGACGGACTCTTTCAATCCCTCTGCAAGCATGTACAGTGCAGCTGGAACACCTGCCAGTACATCGCACATTCTCTGCTGTTGCTCCAGAAGTATCCTGTTCGTCGATGGCCCCGAGGTACAGTATCTGCGTCCAGCTGATCAGAGCTTGGAGCATTCTGTGCCCTCCGACCCGGACTCTGCACTGCTGTCCCTGTCTCCACTATCTGCTCATGCTCACTTCTGATGTATGAGTCACCAGGTGAAAACCCAACAATCTGCCTTACTGGTCCCACCAAAGTGCAAGTATCTGAGCTGGTGCATGGTTTGCATGAGTCCTGTGACGGTGCACCTTCAGAGGGAGTGACCTCCTCTGAGGAGTCGTCGGTGGTGGCGGCCAGCTGGGCCACCTCCTGTGGGACACGTGAAGGTCCTGTGGGAGATAAAAGACATGAATAATTACTGTCAAGGTAAGAAAGTTTGACATTATCATTATGCACATGATCATATTTCACTTGCTGTTGACATCAAGTCAGCTTGAGTGAGTGTTGTATGCCATGTGGCCAGGTCACCAGGTAGCTGGGAGGCCCCCCAGCTCCCCATCCCCAACGGCCAGGCATGCCGAGACTCCACTGATTCCCAGCACCTACTCCTCTGCACTTGTTAGCTGCGAGATCTGTGGAGGGCCACCTCCAGTTCTCTGCCTCTCCCTCGTGTTCTGTGCTCTCTTCTCCTATAAGGAGGGAAAGAAGAGTCCTGTGAGTGAGAGTTATGGCATATGTTGAACAGATGGATGAGAGCATTTGTTGATGGTGACTGTAAGGGAGAGGCATGACATTGCATAAGGATGAGGGTGAGTGTCAGTGGTGGATGGGCAGATGGTGATGTAAGGAAGTGCATCAAGAGAGAGAGAGAGATGGGTGTACCTGCAAGGTATGTTGATGTGAGCATTGATGTGCTGGAGTAGGCTTGAGAAGGCAGAGTGAGGGGGTTGGAGTGATTCGCACATCAGGATGTAGGTGAATGTACCATTGCCCTCACCTTTCCTGCCCTGCTTAGGGCATTGAACCACTACCTACATTGTATCCAGGAGCGTCGTGCCACGCTCCTGCTGCTGACGTCTTGTGCCACCTCCAACCACGCCATCTTGGTATCCCCAGCTGGTTCTTCCTCCCATCGCCAGATAACAGTGTATCCCTCCGGGTCCTCACAGACCCCAGCAGCACATCCAGGGAGGTGTCACTGAACTGAGGCGCAGCCTTTGCCCTTCTGGACTCCATTCTCCCACTTCTTACTCTTTGGCTCCCAATTTGAAATTCCTTCAAATTGTATGTTTGGTGTGTCCCTTTAAATACTGGAGTTGAAATCAAGTCATGCGGGTCGTCATCACGCCCGCTGAAGCTAATTGGTTGGGAAACCTGGAAATCAAATGGTAATGCAGTGACTGGGTTAAAATTCTACTGAGACGCACTGCAGTGACTTCCGGGTTTCCCGTGTGCTACCGGACCGCCCTCCCACCCCCACCCCCCCACCCTGTTCCCAGCGCGAGCCGAACTTAAAATCCAGCCCCATATGTTCAATTTCCATCATTACTACCTCATTTACACTGAGACTTAATCACTTCAGTACAAACACCCAGGATTTCTAGGTGTTGCTATAAAGGTCGAAGTAATGTTAATGGCAAGCTTAATCCATTACTGTTGCTGTTAGAACCTTATTATTGAGTTATTTTGTTGTGTTTTTTCCATTAACTTCAAAGCGGGGTGTGTCACATTTTACCAAATTTAAGTCCAGGATTTAGCCCAAGTGAAAAATTTAGACTTATATGTGGTCACAAGTCAGAATGGCTCTCAAGGATCCACCTCAACAAGACAAAAAGCTTGGACATCCATGGTGGATTGGTGACATTAGTCACCGTGCAACGCCGACTTAACGTCACCATGACCAACTTCGACCCTAGCTCTGAGTTCAGCGCTGGGTCATAACCATGCCAAGGAAATCCAGCGTGTAAAGAGGCTCACAGAGGCGCTGTCAGCACCTCTTAAAGGGACACACACATCTTTCAGGTAAGTTTGTATTTAAGCTTTTGGACTGGGTTTTTGGTTTATTGAAGTAGTGGCTTGCTGCAATAGATGTTAAAAGTTTTTTTAAGTGTGTAGGGAGTGCTACTGGATGCTTTCAAGGCCACGGATGGTAAAGGAAGGCTCTGAGGAAACAGAAAATGCTGCAAATGCTCAGCAGGTCAGGCAACATCTTTGGAGAGAGAAAGAGAGCTCATGTCTCAGGTCGAGATGCTGCCTGAGCTGCTGAGTATTTCCAGCATTTTATGCTGGCATTTCAGATTTACAGCATTCACTCGCATAGGGAAGAGGAAGCCACAGAAGAGGAAGAAGCAGAAGAGGAGGAAGCTGACAGAAGGATGCAACCCAGGCAGCCCCTTTGTGGCTGGGCTATCCGAGAATGGAATCATCTGCCTGCGTTCCCAGTGACCACAACCCCAATTCCCCTTTCAACGTTAGTCCAACACCTTACCTTCCCCCTATTACTGACCATCACAAAGTCCTCTTGGCCACGATGCGGAAATAAAAGCCACCTTAAAAGCAAACTTTCCAATCCAACTTTATGGGCAGAATTTTCATTGACCCTTGGAGGCGGGCTTGGAGGTGTGTGGGGGTTAAAATTGCGAAAACTGGCGGGCGGGCACAAGCCCGCCTCCATCCCGCCTCCGTGCAATTTTCATTAAATCGTGTCTGCTGGTCCCGACTCTGTCCCGCCTCCAAGAGGCGGGGTAGGCCGTTAAGGCCCTTAACAAGCATTAAATTGCCTCTATAATGTCATTTTGAAAGGCCTTTGTGATTTTAACCCTTTTTCCACATGAAGCACGCCTGTTCTGAACCACGAATGTGCAACCTGGCGGGAGCACATTTGGATTGCTGACTATCAGCTGCAGCTCAACCATGAAATATGAGATGTGATCAGCCATCATTTGCAGTTGGCAGGACTTCGTTGTCTGAGGTCTGGGGGAACTTTTATATGGCATAACCACAGCTGTGGAAGTTTGGAGCCTGACACCCATCTCCAGTGTGACCTCCTGGGAAACCCCTCTCGCCACCTTGACTGAACGCTTCCTCAACTGAGGCATAACCAGAAGCATGGGAACCATTTATTTCCTTTCCTCCTGGACATCAGATTCGGACGAAGACCAGCCGTGGCAGCAGCAGAACCATGAACAACAGCACCACCAGCAGCAGCAGCATCAACAGGAGCGCCAAGCTGCTCCTTACCCACCTGAAGCTGCACAGGCCAAAAGGTGCCAGCGCGTGACCACATTGCTGCCCGAGATGCAAGGGACGCACTTGACCAGATTTGCTTAGCCTGCAAAATCAAACACTTTTGCCTCGCACCTTCTTATCAGACCATCGACAATGGCCAGGAACCTACGGATTCCTATCACTCTGACCAGCATACTGACAATTGCAAGTCATCCTAAGCCCTCAATGTGGAAGTCCCATTTGCGAAATGACAGACGCCACAACTTCAGCAGTTTGCCAGCAGAATTTTTAATCACACCAAGCAAGTGCTGGCATTTCAAGATTAAACACAACATTACACCCAAGTGCCTACCCTTGTGACTGCTTGTGCATTATTTTTCTTTTACGCGTGCTCCTACGTGGTGCTTCCCTTGTGGCTTCAGCAGATGTGGAGGCCCCTTGCTCACTTTCTTGCTGCTCCTGCCTCGACACCTTTGGCGGGCGTCCTCTGGAGTTGCGAGCCTGTGAGGGCTCGGCAACAGTCTGCTGCCCCTGCAGCTGTGCAGGGGTTGAGACGCCGATCTCAGTTGGGTGAGGACTCTGATGGGGCTCTGACCGAGGGCTTTGTAGTGGCTTGGTCGTGTGAGCACTTGGAGAGGAGCCCCCACTTCCTTGTTGTCTGCCACCAACATCCCTCTCATGGGTCAGCCCCACCTCAGCGCTTGCAAGTGGATTGAGAGCACCTTGCTGCACATCAGGGGGACCATGGGGACCCGTATCTGCACTGGAAGTCCTACTCAGAAGGACTTCCATGAAGGTCTAGTTTCTGTGTTCAATAGATGACCATCGTTCCTCAAGAGCTGCCAGTCTATTCTGAACAATGACCATGTTTTCTACGCTCTGGCGACTTATCTCCTCCATGGCCGTAGCCATCCTCTCCTCTACTGTAGCCATCATTTCCACGGAGGTTGCCATCCTTTCCATGGTGATTCGTTCATGCGCCAATGACTCCACAAAGGCTCTGCTCATGTTCACTATGGACTCCTCCATTCGCTCCACACTCGCAGCGACCCTGGAGACAAAACCTGCCAGAGACTCCTGCATCTGTTCCTGGAGTTCCAGCACTGCTGATCTTATGGATGGACCCAGAGGCAAAGGGTCGACATGCAGCTGAGCTGAGCTAGGAGAGTCCTGCGCCCTCCTGACTAGGACTCTCCACTGCTGTCCCTGTCTCCACTATCTGCTGATGCTCACTTGTGAGCTGTGATACACCAGGTGACAACACTACTCTATCTCGCAATGCTCCCTCCGAGGTGTGAGTGTCTGCGCTGGTGCTGGGTGCGCTGAATTCTGCTGATGCGGCGCCCTCAGAGGTTGCAGCTTCCTCTGAGGAGTGGTGAGGCTCATGCTCTTCCTCCTGGACAGTGGGGACGGCTGCTCGCGATGGTCCTGGTGGGGAGTAAAGGAACGAGTCAGAGATGTGAGTCCAAGGTTACATGCATATTGCAGATTGCAGATGATCATAAGTCAGTCTGTTGGAGCATCAGAATCATTATCAGTGACTCATGCAATATCAATGAGAGAGATGATAAACTATTCTGTCACCAGCTTGCTGTGATGCACCGGTCTGTCCGTCCCCCACTTGCGCATCCTCCTCCACTCCCATTATCTCCAGGACCGCCTCCTCCCAGGTGGTGAGCTGGGCTACTGAGGGTGGCCCTCCTTCTGTCCTCGCTCTTTCCCTCTTATTGTGAGCTCTCTTTTCCTGCAATGAGGGAGACAAGTGGAGTTTGAGTGAGAATGAAGGAGTGAGTGTCAAGAATCTATATCATTGATGGTTAGGAGTGAGGTGGCAAGACCATGGGCCCTCCCTGTGTGTTGTAAGTTGTTTTCATAGCATCACAGCGATAGGGAGTGTGAGGGCTGCATAGTCGAATAGTTAGATGAATGTGACCATACGGAGAGAGGGAATGGGTAAGGGTGCAGGGATGTCAGTGTCAAGTGGGATGTGGAGGAAGAGGTTGTCAAAGCTGAGTGCTGGTGAGGAGAGGCAATGGGGATCAGAATGAGGGTGATGGGAATTCATACTCACTTTTCCAGTGCGCAGCAGGTCATGAAACCTCTTCCTGCACTGAAGTCAGGTTCTGTGGGTTATGGACAACGAGTTGACCTCTCTGCCACCTGGATCCACACAGCCTTGGTTTGATGGGAAGGCTTCTTCCTGCCTGAAGAAGGGAAGAGCACCTCCTTATTAGCTCTGGCTCCCTCAATTAAAGCTTGCAGGGCGACGTCATCAAATCGAGGTGTAGACCTAGGTCTCTGGCTGGCCATTCTTCTTGCAGGTGCCTCTAACATGCAAAGGCAGAAGCTTGGCAGTCTGCAGAGGAAGCAAGGCTTGTTGCAGACCTTAAATGCTGCAGCAATGATGACGTCATCGGAAGCGACTTTCAGACTGGAAAAACTCACTGGCCATGGGTTCCCACACATTGGAACTCAATTTGCCAATTATGTTAAAATCGCATCAATCTCCCACGTCGATTTAGATTCGGGTGGCTAACACGAAATGTGGATTACACGCCCCTAGCCCGCCCCTGAATCAAAATCCAGCCCTATATATCTGTCCATCCAATATAACATCAAGAAATCAACTCATCAACATTATGCATTCCCTTAGTGACTGTCTTGTGTGTGCCTTTGCCTGTCCTACTGCTGTCATGCAGTGCTACCCCAGTGGCTGCAGCATGGCTGGTGGAAGGCTGCTGACTTGCAGTGGGGGACACTGCAAATGGCCTTGCTGCTCGACCTTGAGGAGCTGGTGGCTGGGAGTGTCAAATCAGTCTTCTTCTTCCTGTTCATCTTCACTCTCCTCTCTCCCTCTTCTTGGTCACCCACTAATTGGGCAGTTTGCATTTCCTGGATGTGTGAAATGAGGAAGGCAAAAGGGTGGAGTTGTGGTGAGGGGAGGGCGGGAAAGCAAGAGGTGCATGTGAGAAGGAAGATAATGTATGAGGATACCAGCATCTTGTATCCTTTCAGCCCCGCCACTGGCCAAGGGCTCAGCCATGTCCCTACCAGGAATGGCCAGCACCGTCTCCTCCAAGAGGGTGAGGTGAGGCTAGGAATGGGAGATGTGCCTTGTGATTGATACAGATTGTTGGTAGGTGAGTGATGGCGGGGGGGAGTCGTGTATTGAGCAGTGTGTGAGGCTAGTGATGCAGTTGGTAGGAGACGGCTTTTGAAGATGCATTCACTTACCTTGACAAGTGGTCTGAGGTCATGAAGCTTCTTTGGGCACTGGAGCCAGGTGGTGGCAGTGACGGCCTCGGTGTTCTGGTCCCACATCGTACTTTTTGTTGAGCCTCCTGGCCCCTGTGAGTAGAGGACCTCTTTTGCAGCGTTGACCCCCTGCACAAAGCTGGAGTGCTACGTGCAAGACCCTGGCTATCCCTTCCCTGGCTTGCTGAGCCATTTGTGTTAGTGCTGAAGCACTTTTACCATTTTTTTAGATGTGGAAGACAATTTAGCTTTAAGAGCTGAAAGGCAGTAAAGGCTGAAAAATGCATTTTTTCATTTGATTTTAATTTTTATTAGTTTTGAATGCATTGCCCCTTTAATTCATGGCCCCTTTAATTGCCCACAATGCCTGTGAACACCACAGACTTGCTCCCACAGGCTTTAAGAAGCAGCAGCGCCGACTGTGGATGGGAACTCGAGTCGGAGGCCTCCATTAATGTCACCAGGAGGGCATTGGACTTCACATCTCCACACCCCAATCCAATTTTTCTGTGGTTTGTCCGTCTTTCTTTCTTTCTTTCTTTCTTTCTTTCTTTCTTTCTTTCTTTCTTTCTTTCTTTCTTTCTTTCTTTCTTTCTTTCTTTCTTTCTCTCTTACCCTACATCCATCTGAACACTTATCCATGCCTTTGTCACCTTGACTACTTCAACACCCACCTTGGCGGCATCCCAATATCTCCCCATAATTAACTCCAAATTGTTCAAATCTCCATCACCTGCCTCCTGTCCTGCACTAAGCTCCACTAGTCCATCAACCCAGTCCTTGCTGACCTACGTCACTGTCCTGCAATGGATCAAATTCAAAATCCGAATCTCCACATCCCTCCACCATACCTCTTCAACCTTCCCCAGCCTCACAACCCTTCCTGTGACCTCAAGGCCTCTGACTTTGGCCTCCTATGAAACCCACTTGCCATCTTTAGTCTTTCTGTTTGAAATGCCCTCCCCAACTCTCTACTTTCATCCCCAACTTTAAATTCCCTTTCAAACCAAGGCCTCGCCACCTCTCCCAATCCTTCTCCAAAGGCTTGGCGCCGCGTCTTTTCTCCTCTGTGAAGTGCTTTGGAATGTTTTTCTACATTAAAACTACGATATAAATACATGTTTTTTGTTTCTGGTTGTTGTACTCCTTGATTAATTCTAGAAATGTGAATTCTGGATAAGACTGCCTTTGTTTGAGAATCCTACCAAATTTTCTTCACGTGAGCAATGCATCTTGAAGCCATGAAAGGAACAGACAGGATCAATTGAACTATTGAACTCTGTAGGCAGTGTGGTCACCTGTGACATCAGTTAACTTTCAATTCGAAGATGAAGTACGGAATGTTTGAGAAAGGTGTTACATTTTCAGATGCAGAACCGAGACCAACTCCAGAAACAGAAAAGGCAAATCCAGCAGGAGTGGGGTACAAAGTAATATAGAACTGCCTCACTGTTGTGAAAAGAGGCCTCGCAGTACACAGTGGCGGGATGAGATTTTGTTGCTGGCACAAGTAGAAGGGAATGCATTGCCATGAAAGTTACTTTCCAGCTTTTGCAGACATGCTGAGCTTTGCCAGCTTAGCATTTTGAAGAACAACCTCTGAAGTTGTGAAATGCGCTGGGCATATAAGGCCAACTTTTGTCTTATTTTGAAGCAAAGAAAACAATAAAGGAAGATGTAATTACTTGTCCCCTGTGAACTGCAAAAGCCTAGAAGCACTTTATTGAACTGTGAGGGGACAATTTTACACAACAAATAAAATATGATAATTTATTCAAAACATCTGTCCCATCGACTCTGGCAGCACAAGGACAACACACTTTTCTTTAATACTGCAGCAATAGACTCATAAATTTCAACTATCTCCAAATATTTACATCTTGTAAAATATAATAATCTCAAAAATATCATAAAATTTTACTACATAATTTGGTGTTCAGGACACA
The DNA here is from genome assembly GCA_030390025.1 of Squalus acanthias. NCBI lineage: Eukaryota > Metazoa > Chordata > Chondrichthyes > Squaliformes > Squalidae > Squalus > Squalus acanthias. The sequence goes on from CM059426.1 coordinate 51,290,168, forward strand.
CTACGTCAGCATCTAGGGTAACAACACTCAAGAAGCTCGACACCATCCAAGACAAAGCAGCCCGCTTGATTGGCACCCCATCCACCACCTTAAACATTCACTCCCTCCACCACCGGCGTATCATGGCTGTAGTGTGTACCATTGACATAGAAACATAGAAACATAGAAGATAGGAGCAGGAGTAGGCCATTCGGCCCCTTGAGCCTGTTCCCCCATTTAATGCGATCATGGCTGATCATCCAAATTCAGTACCTGTCCCTGCTTTCTCCCCATATCCCTTGATCCCTTTAGCCTTAAGAAATATATCTAACTCCTTCTTGAATATATTTAATGAATTGGCCTCTACTGCCTTGTGTGGTAGAGAATTCCACAGGTTCACCACTCTCTGGGTGAAGAAATTCCTCCTCATCTCAGTCCTAAATGGCTTACCCCTTATCCTTAGACTGTGACCCTTGGTTGTGGACTCCCCTGCCATCGGGAACATCCTTCCTGCATCTAGTCTGTCTAGTCCTGTTAGAATTTTATAAGTTTCAATGAGGTCCCCTCTCATTCTTCTAAACTCTAGCGAATATAAGCCTAATCGACCCAATCTCTCTTCATACGTCATTCCTGCCATCCCAGGTATCAGTCTGGTGAATCTTCGCTGCACTCCCTCCATGGCAAGAACATCCTTCCTCAGTTAAGGCGACCAAAACTGCACACAATACTCAAGGTGTGTTCTCACCAAGGGCCTGTACAACTGCAGCAAGACATCCTTGTTCCTGTACTCGAATCCTCACGCTATGAAGGCCAACATACCATTTGCCTTCTTAACTGCCTGCTGCACCTGCATGCTTACCTTCAGCGACTGGTGCACAAGGACACCCAGGTCTCGTTGCACTTCCCCTTTTCCCAATCTATTGTCGTTCAGATAATAATCTGTCTTCCTGTTTTTGCCACCAAAGTGGATAACCTCGCATTTAACCACATTATACTGCATCAGCCATACATCTGCCCAATCACTCAACCTGTCCAAATCATACTGAAGTTTCTCTGCATATTCCTCACAGCACACACACCCACCCAGCTTTGTGTCGTCTGCAAACTTGGAGATATTACATCTAGTTCCCTCGTCTAGTTCATTAATATATATTGTGAATAGTTGGGGTCCTAGCACCGATCCCTGCGGTACCCCACTAGTCACTGCCTGTGACTCGGAAAAAGACCCGTTTCTTCCAACTCTTTGCTTCCTGTCTGCCAACCAGTTCTCTATCCAAGTCAGTACCTTATCCCCAATCCCATGTGCTTTAACTTTGCACGCTAATCTCTTATGCGGGACCTTATCGAAAGCCTTCTGAAGATCCAAATACACCACATCCACTGGTTCTCCCTTATCTATTCTGCCAATTACATCCTCAATAAATTCCAGTAGATTAGTGAAGCGTGATTTACCTTTAGTAAATCCATGTTGACTTTGTCCGATCCTGTCACTGTTTTCCAAGTGCTCTGCTATTACACCTTTTATAATGGACTCTAGCATTTTCCCCACTACCGATGTCAGGCTTGCCGGTCTATAATTCTCTACCACCTTTTTTAAATAGTGGAGTTACATTAGCTACCCTCCAATCCATGGGAACTGTTCCAGAGTCTATAGAATTTTGGAAGATGACCAGCAATGCATCTATTATTTCTAGGACCACTTCCTTAAGTACCCTAGGATGAAGATTATCAGGCCCTGGGGATTTATCGGCCTTCAATCCCATCAATTTCCCAAACACCATTTCCCTACAAATACTGATTTCATTCAGTTCCTCCCTCTCATTAGACCCTATGTTCCCCGACATCTCTGGGAGGTTATTTGTGTCCTCCTTTTTGAAGACAGAACCAAAGTATGTATTTAATTGGTCAGCCATTTCTTTGTTCCCCATTATAAATTCCCCTGCTTCTGACTGCAAGGGACCTACGCTTGACTTCACCAATCTTTTTCTCTTCGCATATCTATAGAAGCTTTTACAGTCAGTTTTAATGTTCCCTGCAAGCTTACTCGCATACTCTATTTTCCCCCTCTTAATTAATCCCTTTGTCCTCCTTTGCTGAACCCTAAACTGCTCCCAATCCTCAGGTTTGCTGCTTATTCTGGCCAATTTATATGATCTCTCCTTGGACCTTATGCTATCTCCAATTTCCCTTGTTAGCCACGGTTGAGTCACCATTTTTGTTTTATTTTTATGCCAAACAGGGATGAACAAATTCTGTAGTTCATCCATGCAATCTTTAAATGTTTGCCATTGCCTATCCACCGTCAACCCTTTAAGTAACGTTCCCCAATCCATCCTAGCCAACTCGCACCTCATACCATCTTCGTTTCCTTTATTTAAATTCAGGACCCTAGTCTCTGAGTCATCTACTTAATTCTCCATCTGAATGAAGAATTCTATCATATTATGATCGTTCCTCCCCAAGCGGCCTCACACAACAAGATTGCTAATTAATCCTTTCTCATTGCATAGTACCCAGTCTAAGATGACCTGATCTCTAGTTGGTTCCTTGACATATTGGTCCAGGAAACCATCCCGTATACACTCTAGGAATTCTTCCTCCACAGTATTGTTACTAATTTGGTTAGTCCAATCTATATGTAGATTAAAGTCACCCATGATAACTGCTGTACCCTTATTGCACGTGTCTCTAATTTCCCATTTAATGCCATCCCCAACCTCAGCATTACTGTTTGGGGGTCTGTATACAACTCCCACTAACTTTTTCTGCCCCTTGGTATTTCTCAGCTCTACCCATACAGATTCCACATCATCAGAGCTAGTATCCTTCCTTACTATTGTGTTAATCTCCTCTTTAACCAGCAATGCTACCCCACCTCCTTTTCCTTTTTGCCTGTCCTTCCTGAATATTGAATACCCATGGATGTTGAATTCCCAGCCTTGGTCACCCTGGAGCCATGTCTCCGTAATCCCAATTATATCATATCCATTTACATCTATTTGCACAGCTAATTCATCCACCTTATTACGAATGCTCCTCGCATTAAGACACAAAGCCTTCAGGCTTGTTTTTTTTAACACTCTTAGACCTTTTAGAATTATTATTTACTGTAGCCCTGTTTGATTTACACTCTTGATTTCTCTGCCTTCCACTTTTGCTTTTCTCCTTCCTGTCTTTTGTTTCCATCCCTGCTTCCCTTTCCTTTGTCTCCCTGCACAGGTTCCCAACCCCCTGCCATTTTAGTTTGAACCCTCCCCAACAGCACTAGCAAACACTCCCCCTAGGACATCGGTCCCGGTCCTGCCCAGGTGCACACCGTCCAGTTTGTACTGGTCCCACCTCCCCCAGAACTGGTTCCAATGTCCCAGGAATTTGAATCCCTCCCCCTTACACCATTCCTCTAGCCATGTATTCATCTGAAATATCCTTCTATTTCTACTCTGACTAGCATGTGGCACTGGTAGCAATCCTGAGATTACTACCTTTGAGGTCCTATTTTTTAATTTACCTCCTAACTCCCTATATTCAGCTTTTAGGACCTCATCCCATTTTTTATCTATATCGTTGGTACCTATATGCACCACGACAACTGGCTGTTCACCCTCCCCCTCCAGAATGCCCTGCAGCCGCCCCGAGACATCCTTGACCCTTGCACCAGGGAGGCAACATACCATCCTGGAGTCTCATTTGCGGCCGCAGAAATGCCTATCTATTCCCCTTACAATAGAATCCCCTATCACTATAGCTCTCCCGTTCTTTTTCCTCCCGTCTTGTGCAGCAGAACCACCCATGGTGCCAGGAAGTTGGCTGCTGCTGCCTTCCCCCGATAAGCCATCTCCCCCAACAATATCCAAAGTGGTATATCTGTTAGAGAGGGGGATGGCCACAGGGGACCCCTGCACTACCTGCCTGCGCCTACTATTCTGCCTGGCGGTCACCCATTCCCTTCCTGCCTGTGCAGCCTTTACCTGCGGTGTGACCAACTCATCAAATGTGCTATCCACGACGTCCTACAAGATGCACTGCAGCAACTCGCCAAGGCTTCTTCGGCAGCACCTCCCAAACCTGCGACCTCTACCACCTAGAAGGACAAGGGTAGCAGGCGCATGAGAACACCACCACCTCCAAGTTCCCCTCCAAGTCACACACTATCCTGACTTGGAAGTATATCGCTGTTCTTCATCGTCGCTGGGTCAAAATCCTGGAACTCCCTCCCTAACAGCACTGTGGGAGTACCTTCACCACACGAACTGCAGTGGTTCAAGAAGGCGGCTCACCACCACCTTCTCAAGGATAATTAGGGATGGGCAATAAATGCTGGCCTCGCCAGCGACGCCCACATCCTAGGAACGAATAATAAAAAATAAATAAATACCACCATACAACACCATCATACTCATAACTAATGCTGCAAAAATATAAAGAATTTACCTCTAGGTACCTCAAGTTTGTCAAAAGTTAATATGAATATCTTATATTATTATTTGCAGGTTAAGTGGTCTCTTACTTCAACTAATTCTTTCCCAGGACCTCAAAACTGTGGAACTCCTTACTTCCCTCAGTCCTCTGTTCCTCTTACAATCTCCTGTCTTTTAAAACCTAATCACTACTTCTTGATATACCTCATCTTCTGTTCTTTTTAATATTGGGGTTGTCTCTGTAGGCATTGACTCCTTACCTTTCTCAATATTTAGATTGCTAGATTTTAAAAGGGTGCTATTGAACAATTCCTACCTTCAGTGCTGCTGTATGTCTCATAATGACCAGACCTTCATTTAAATGTATACACGTAGATTGATTTTCTTGTGAGTATTGTGGCCCATTTTATAAAGTAACTTATCTGTTAGTGTTCTGTGTTGAGAATGGGGAAGAGTTCAAAGGAAATCATGTTTGTTTTGTGTTATTCAGATGGTACTTTTAACCCATACTCTGATGAAATGCAGGCAAACAAAGAAAGGGTAATGGATAGGATCGTAACAGTTAATGTAATTAGATTTAAAATCAGAACATTGCACACAAGCTGAGTTCTTAATACCACAGTGTTGCCAGAGGCCTTTAATTGCTCTCTAATCTATTGATCAAAAATGTCAAAGTATAAAGTCTGTGGCTGTACATATGCAATGTGCAGATTACTAAGTGAATTTTAATCCTGTCCTTTCTGAACAACTAATAGTCAAATTTTAAGCCTCTAACAGTGTAGATAAAATTATTGATCATTTATTTAATAGGCTATGTCCTCCTTTCAAACAGTTTTAAACTTTATTCCGCTGCTATTGATTTATTATAAAGAGTTTAGAAATTGAAGGAAAGGAGACTTCAGGTGTGGATTTGTTTTGCATTAATATCATGTAGTGAGATCCATAATGAATACATAAACATGATATAAGTTTGGGAGTATAACCTATTGAATTACATTTTGATTTGTTTTTTTATTGGTAATTTTGTACATGGTAGATGAGTTGGTATACCAGATATTCTGGATCCCAAAGTAGGAAGCCATGTTTGAATTCTTGCCAAATTGAAGCTAGACGAGCTGATTAAGTCATAAGACTGAACTATATTTAGGCAGAAATAAGGCCACCCAATCAATGGAAGCAGCTGGGCAAATTAAAGTAATATGCAGTGAGAGAGAACTGCATTTCAATAAATTGATTCTCTTCTCCAAAAAAAGCAAGAATGACACAATTTATGAAAAGGGTGAAATGGTTCTATACCCAAAATATTCAAATGCAGCCATTCATCCCAGTGCTACCTCAAGTATGGTAGAGTAATGAAGTGCACTTACTTGCAATTACTCTGTGCATTTTTTGTTCCTTTGCCAAATTCAGCATTAGCGTAAGGATTCGCTGCAAGGCAGAGCTGAGTTGGGGGCAAAGGTACACAAGCTTGAGCTTAACTTCATGCTGGTGTTAAGAATTAATAAAAATAGATATGATGGCACGGGCACGGTGGGCCGAATGCCCTCCTTTTGTGCTGTATGATCTGATGTATGATTCTATGATATTTATTTTCCTAAATAAAGCTATGTTAAACTTAAATACACTTTAACACTTGTGGATATACGATAACAAATAATACGCAAACATTGCTGCTGCCCTTGTTTGTCTTTAACTAAGAAAATTCGGTACTGCCATCAACTGCAGGATGTTCGTTTTGGTTTTGATGATTCGGGATGACGCTTATTTTCTGTCCACTGTTTAGAAGTTTTTTTTTATTCGTTCATGGGATCTGGGCATCGCTGGCATTATTGCCCATCTCTAATTGCTCTTGAGAAGGTGATGATGAGCTGCCTTCTTGAACCGCTGCAGTCCGTGAGGTGAAGATACTCCCACAGTGCGGTTAGGGAGGGAGTTCCAGGATTTTGACCCAGCGACGATGAAGGAACGGCGATATACTTCTAAGTCAGGATGGTGTGTGACTTGGAGGGGAACTTGGAGGTGATGGTGTTCCCATGCGCCTGCTGCTCTTGTCCTTGTAGGTGGTAGAGGTCGCGGGTTTGGGAGGTGCTGCCGAAGAAGCCTTGGCGAGTTGCTGCAGTGCATCTTGGAGATGGTACACACTGCAACCACAGTACGCCGGTGGTGGAGGGAGTGAATGTTTAAGGTGGTGGATGGGGTTTGTCTTAGATGGTGTTGAGCTTCCTGAGTGTTGTTGGAGCTGCACTCATCCAGGAAAGTGGCGAGTATTCCATCACACTCCTTACTTGTGCCTTGTAGATGGTGGAAAGGCTTTGGGGAGTCAGGAGGTGAGACACTCGCCACCGAATACCTAGCCTCTGACCTGCTCTTGTTGCCACAGTATTTATGTGGCTGGTCCAGTTAAGTTTCTGGTCAATGGTGACCCCCAGGATGTTGATGGTGGGGGATTCAGCGATGGTAATGCCATTGAATGTCAAGTGGTGGTGGTTAGACGCTCGCTTTTTTTTGGAGACAGTCATTGCCTGGCACTTGTGTGGCGCAAATGTTACCTGCCACTTATCAGCCCAAGCCTGAATGCCGTTCAGGTGTTGTTGCATGTGGGCATGGACTGCTTCATTATCTGAGGAGTTGTGAATGGCAATGAACACTGTGCAGTCATCGGCGAACATCCCCATTTCTGACCTTATGTTTGAGGGAAGGTCATTGATGAAGCAGCTGAAGATGGTTGGTCCTAGGACACTGCCCTGAGGAACTCCTGCAGCAATGTCCTAGGGCTGTGATGATTGACCTCCAACCACCACAACCATCTTCCTTTGTGCTAGGTATGACTCCAGCCAGTGAAGCGTTTTCCCCCTGATTCCCATTGACTTCAGTTTAACTAGGGCTCCTTGATGCCACACTTGGTCAAATGCTGCCTTGATGTCAAGAGCAGTCACTCTCACCTCACCCCTGGAATTCAGATCCTTTGTCCATGTTTGGACCAAGGCTGTAATGAGATCGGGAGACGAGTGGTCTTGGCGGAACCCAAACTGGGCATTAGTAAGCAGGTTATTGGTGAGTATGTGCTGCTTGATAGCACTGTCGACGACACCTTCCATCACTTTGCTGATGATTGAGAGTAGACTGATGGGGTGGTAATTGGCCAGATTGGATTTGTCCTGCTTTTTGTGGACAGGACATACCTGGGCAGTTTTCCACATTGTTGGATAGATGCCAGTGTTGTAGCTGTACTGGAATAGCTTGGCTAGAGGCGCGGCAGAAGTTAAGAAGAACATAAAAGGATTAACTCTACGAGTACATGATGGTGCTAGGGTACCTCACCTGCTACTAGTGCTTGCTGATAATTTTCTGCTGAGCACTGCTGATGGACAAGACTCCCACTGCCAGTGCGTACTGCAGAGACATTACATATATATAAAAATTCACTAGAAAAGGGAATAGTGTCAGAGGTCTAGCAGACAGCTGATGTGATTCCTAGATTTAAAGAAGGAGATAGAACAAGCTCAGGGAACTATAGACCAGTGGTAGGAAAGATAATGGAATCCTTATTCAGAGATGCAATAGAAAAACATCTCGAAACTGAAAATATAATAGAGTTGTCAGCACGGATTTCAAAAGGGAAGGTCATGCTTGACCAACCTTAATGAATTCTGTGAAAAAGTAACAGAAAGGGTAGACAAGGGTAATGCAGTGGACGTAAAATTATTTGGACTTTGAAAAGGCCTTCAATAAGGTACCGCATAGTAGACTCATTACTAATCAGAACATGTGGAGTCAGAGGACAAGTAGCAGAATGGATAGCAACCTGGCTACAGAACGGAAAACAGAGAGTAGAGGTTAAAGGTAATGACTCAGACTGGCAAAAGGTGGGAAGTGGTGTTCCACAGGGATCGTTGCTGGGACCACTGTTGTTCAGCATTTACAGAAACAATTTGGACTCGGGAATCGGAGTATAGTTTCAAAATTTGCAGATGACACCTAATTGGGGGTTATACTTAATACAGAGGAGGACTGCGACAGATTACAAGAAGACATTAACAAACTTGCAGATTGGGTGTGTAATTAGCAAAGGAACTTCAATATAGATACATGTGAGGTAAGTACATTTTGGAAGAAGGAGGAGGCCGCATACATCTTGTAAAGTAAGTGTTTAAATGGGGTAGAGGAGCAGAGTGATCTGGGCCTACTGGTACACAAATCACTAAAAGTAGCAATGTAGGTTAATAAGACCATAAAAAAAGCAAACAAAGTACTGGGGTTCATTTCTAGAGGGATAGAATTGAAAAGCAGAGAAGTTATGTTAAACTTGTATAGAACACTGGTTAAACCACACTTGGAGTACTGTGAACGGTTCTGGTCTCCATATTATAAAAAGGATATAGAGGTACTAGAGAAGGTGCATACAAAATATACTAGAACTATACCAGAACCAGAGGGTATAACTATCAGGAAAGATTGAACAGGTTGCGACACTTTTCTCGAGAAAGGAGACGACTGAGGGGTGATTTGATAGAGGTCTTTAAGATTATCAAAGGGTTTAATAGGGTAGACATAGAGAAGATGTTTCCACTTGTGGGGGAGACCAGAACTAGGGGCCATCAATGTAAGATATTCACTAATAAATCCAATAGGGAATTCAGGAGACACTTCTTTACCCAGAGAATGGTTAGAATGTGGAACTTTCTTTTATTCGTTCATGGGATGTGGGTGTCGCTGGCAAGGCCAGCATTTACTACCCATTTCTAGTTGCCCTTGAGAAGGTGGTGGTGAGCCGCCTTCTTGAACTGCTGAAGTCCATGTGGTGAATATACTCCCACAGTGCTGTTAGGGAGGGAGTTCCAGGATTTTGACCCAGCGACGATGAAGGAGCGATGATATACTTCCAAGTTAGGATGATGTGTGACTTGGAGGAGAACTTGGAGGTGGTGGTGTTCCCATGCGCCTGCTGCCCTTGCCCTTCTAGGTGGTAGAGGTCGCGGGTTTAGGAGGTGCTGCCGAAGAAGCCTTGGCGAGTTGTTGCAGTGCATCTTGTGGATAGTACACACTGCAGCCACGGTACGCCGGTGGCGGAGGGAGTGAATGTTTAAGGTGGTGGATGGGGTGCCAATTAAGCGGGCTGCTTTGTATTGGATGGTGTCGAGCTTCTTGAGTGTTGTTGGAGCTGCACTCATTCAGGCAAGTGGAGAGTATTCCATCACACTCCTTACTTGTGCCTTGTAGATGGTGGAAAGGCTTTGTGGAGTCAGGAGGTGAGACACTTGCCGCAGAATACGCAGGCTCTGACCTGCTCTTGTTGCCACAGTATTTATGTGGCTGGTCCAGTTAAGTTTCTGGTCAGTGGTGACCCCCAGGATGTTGATGGTGGGGGAATCGGCGATGGTAATGCCATTGAATGTCAAGGGGTGGTGCTTAGACTCTCGCCTGTTGGAGATAGTCATTGCCTGGCACTTGTGTGGCGCGAATGTTACCTGCCACTTATCAGCCTAAGTCTGACTGTCGTCCAGGTCTTGCTGCATGCGGGCATGGATTGCTTCATTATCTGAGGAGTTGCGAATGGCACTGAACACTGTGCAATCATCAGTGAGGATCCCCATTTCTGACCTTATGTTGGAGGGAAGATCATTGATGAAGCAGTTGAAGTTGGTTGGGCCTAGGACACTGCCCTGAGGAACTCCTGCAGCGATGTCCTGGGGCTGTGATGATTGACCTCCAACCACCACAACCATCTTGCTTTGTGCTAGGTATGACTCCAGCCACAAGGAGTAGTTGAGGTGACTAGCATAGATGCAATTAAGGAGAAGCTAGATAAACACATGAGAGAGAAAGGAATAGAAGGATATGTTGATGGGGGAAGATGAAAAAGGGTGGGAGGAGGCTCGTGTGAAGCATAAACATCGGCATGGACCTGTTGGGCCAAATGGCACGTTTCTGTGCTGTCAATACTATGTAAGTAATCAATATATCATTGGCCCAGAAATTCGGGTCGGAGGCTTTCCGCGGGTGCAAGCATAGCGGGTGCACTTACATAGCGCGCCTGCCGTTGTGCTGTGGGCCCGCGTGGGATTCCGATCCTGGGCCTCCTCCAGCTGCCGGTGTGTAGTGCTTGCGTATCCCAGCGGTGAAACTAGTTTGCACCGTCCCCTGGGATCACGTGGTCCATGGGGAGCCTGTCAAATCTATGAATATAGATCGGCCCCAAAACCTAAGTAAAACTTCAAATAATTTTTTTTTTAAATCACATTTTTAAAATAACTATAAATTACATAAATTAACTATTTTAAACAAAAATTAAAATTTTTGAAAAAATTTATTAAAGTTTTTAACGGGACTAAAAATAAACTTACCTTTCTTTAAAGTATTTAAAAATGATAAACCTGTGGAAAAAATGTTTCACTTTTACTTAATTCACCTCTTACCTTGTTAAAAGCAGGCCTTGCGTCTGCTTTTTCCACGCGCAACTGCTAAGGACTTACCCACACGGAGAAACCTGTAAAAAAAGCCGAAGTTCGCTGCGTACGCGCTGCCTCTCCCGCGCACGCGGTTGACCCGCGAACCCCTTCCTTCAAGAGACCGGAAGTTCCGGTTTCCCGTGCATGCACAGTGCATGCGCGAAACCGGCACTTCCGGTGGCCCTACGGGTGGGTACACAGCGCATACTCACCCGTGGGGACCTGAATTTTTGGGCCATTAACTATTTCAGTGGGAGCTTGTTCTGCATATCTATGTTGGGGTGCAGAGAATTTTTTAATCTTTAGCTTTATTTAAGGTTTGTTAATTTTGTCATCAATTTAAATTATGTTACCTACTTATATTGACAATATTCTTGGAAAATTTAGCATTTGGAATGCTCAACCAAATTTTTGTAGATCTTTATAATTCTTTGATCTTTTACCACATCTGGAATACTGTGTACAGTTATGGGTACCAAACCTTTTTCAGGATATATTGCCCTTGGAAGGAGTGCAGCGCAGATTCACCAGAATATTACCAGGGATCCAAGGGTTAAATTATGAAGAGAGATTACATAAACTAGACTTTTATTCCCTGGAATATAGAAGGTTAAGGGGTGATTTAATTGAGGTTTTTAAGATTTTGAAAGGAAATTATAGGATAGATAGAGACAAAGGGGGCCATTTTTGGCAGAACTTTCAGGCGCTAACGATCCTCCAAGGTGGCCAAGATGGGGTCTTGGGCTGAAATACCGATTTAGTCCACGTTTAGCGAAAGATGTCATCTTGGTAAAAGGGTTGGCCACCCGGAGGCTCGTTTAGTGGTTGATTGCCGCCTAAAATGCCTGCTAGTGCTCATTAAAGAGGCTGCATGGCATTTTGGTGGCTAGCACTTGACCTAATGCTCTCTCCTAACAGCGACTAGCTGTTTGAGAGTAAACACATCGTTGATGTCAATTTCAAGTGCAATTTAAAGTGATACTCAGCATTTCATGTTCACTTGCTGGTGGAGCTGTGAAGAAGACCTCGGAAACACATCTGTAGACTTTCTGGGACACTTTGTCAAGACTTCACCAACACTTGAGCAACACGTATTCTGCAAATTCTCCGAGGACATCACCTAAAAAGAGTAAGTGCTGTGCTGCACCACATTATAGGAGTCACCAGGAGAAATGGAGTGCTTGGTCATGGGCATTTTGCTAGGGGTCCCCCTTGGTCTGGACGAGGAATGGGAGGAGGACATGAGGCCAGGCAGAGCAGCACCAGCAGCTGCAGGAGAGAGGGACAGGAGGGTGCGGTGGCATCCTCCCCTGCTGTGGGTACAGGGCATCCCTCCTCCTCTTGACCTCCTCCACCAAGACCTCCAGTGCCATGTCTGAGAACCGGTGCTCCCTCTCCCTCGGTCCCTGAGCCATCCTGCAACGTGCCTCTGTGTGCCAGCCAGGCCACGCCACACCTTCAGTGGAATTGGGTGCGAGGAGCCCACACATGCTGCTCCATGAAAATTGCATCTAATCAGCACTTGAGTGCTAACCCTGCAGATTTCTGGTTTAGCAAATTCAAATTATGGTACTCAGCAATTAGAACCAAAGTTGTGTGCAAAATCCAGACTTTCAAACAGGCTAGTCTTATTAGCATTGCACCCATTTAGCGCCTGTTTTCACCCTTTGGCCAAAATAACTCCCAAACTTTTTCTGCTGGTGGGGGAGTCTTGGGCAAGGGGGCATAATCTTAAAATAAGAGCCAGGCCAGTCAGGAGAGAAATTAGGAAACACTTCCTCACACTTCTTCTTAGACAGTCCCTCGGAACCGAGGATGACTTGATTCCACGCTAAAAATGAGTTCTCAGGTGACTGATGAGTCCAATGTGGGACTTACAGTCTCTGTCACAGGTGGGGCAGACGGTGGTTGAAGGGGCGGGTGGGTAAGGTGCTTGGGTTGACGTGCGCTCCTTGCGCTGCCTGCGCTTGGCCTCCGCTTGCTCCCGGCGAAGAGACTCGAGGTGTTCGGCGCCTTCCCGGATGCTTCTCCTTCAGTTTGTGCGGTCTTGGGCCAGGGATTCCCAGGTGTCAGTGGGGATGTTGCACTTTTTCAAGGAGGCTTTGAGGGTGTCCTTGAAGCGTTTTCTCTGCCCACCTGGGGCTCTCTTGCCGTGTCGGAGTTCCGAGTAGAGTGCTTGTTTTGGGAATCTCGTATCGGGCATACGGACGATGTGGCCCGTCCATCGGAGCTGCTCAAGCGTGGTCAAAGCTTCGATGCTGGGGTTGTTGGCCTGAGCGAGGACACTGATGTTGGTGCGCCAATCCTGCCAATGGATTTGCAGGATCTTGTGGAGGCAGCATTCGTAGTACCTCTCCAGTGCTTTCAGGTGCCTGCTGTACATGGTCCATGTCTCTGAAGCATACAGGAGGGCGGGTATCACTACTGCTCTGTGGACCATGAGCTTGGTGCTGGGTTTGAGGTCCTGGTCTTCAAACACTCTCTTCCTCAGGCGACCGAAGGCTGCACTGGCACACTGAAGGCGGTGTTGGACTTCGCCATCGACGTCTGCCCTTGTTGACAGTAGGCTCCCGAGGTATGGAAAGTGGTCCACGTTGTCCAAGGCCTCGTCATGGATTTTGATAATCGGGGAGCAGTACTGTGTGGCGGGGGTAGGTTGGTAGAGGACCTTACGGATGTTTAGTGTAAAGCCCATGCTCTCGTACGCGTCGGTGAAGGTGTTGATGGTTTGGAGTTCGGCCTCAGAGTGTGTGCAGACGCAAGCATCGTCTGCATACTGTAATTCGATGACAGAGGATGGGACGACCTTATATCTGGACTGGAGGCGACTGAGGTTGAACAGTTTCCCGTTTGTTCTGTAGATTAGCTCCACTCCAGCGAGGAGCTTACTAAGGGTGAGATGGAGCATTGCAGCCAGGAAGATCGAGAAGAGCGTTGGTGCGATGACACAGCCTTGTTTAAGGGATGGTTTCCTAAACCAATATGTTGAGGAACCAACTAGAGGGGAGGCCATCCTGGACTGGGTGTTGTGTAATGAGGAAGGACTAATCAGCAATCTTGTGGTGCGAGGCCCCTTGGGGAAGAGTGACCATAGTATGGTGGAGTTCTACATTAGGATGGAGAAGAAAACAGTTAATTCAGAGACCATGGTCCAGAACTTAAATAAGGGCAACTTTGAGGGTATGAGGCGTGAATTGGCGAGGTTAGATTGGCAAGCGATATTTAAGGGGTTATCAGTGGAAGGGCAATGGCAGACATTTAGAGATCGCATGGATGAACTACAGCAATTGTACATCCCTGTCTGGCGTAAAAATAAAAAAGGGAAGGTGGCTCAACCATGGCTAACAAGGGAAATCAGGGATAGTATTAAAAGCAAGGAAGTGGCATACAAATTGGCCAGAAGTAGCAGCAAACCCGGGGACTGGGAGAACTTTAAAACTCAGCAGAGGAGGACGAAGGGTTTGATTAGGGCAGGGAAAATAAAATATGAAAGGAAGCTTGCGGAGAACATTAAAACGGACTGCAAAAGCTTCTATAAATATGTAAAAAGAAAGAGGTTAGTAAAAACAAACGTAGGTCCCCTGCAGTCAGAAACAGGGGAAGTCATAATGGGGAACAAAGAAATGGCAGATCAATTGAACAAGTACTTTGGTTCGGTGTTTACTGTGGAGGACACAAACAACCTTCCGGAAATAAAAGAGATCAAAGGATCTGGTAAGAGGGAGGAGCTGAGGGAAATCCTTATCAGTCGGGAAAAGGTGTTGGGGAAATTGATGGGACTGAAGGCTGATAAATCCCCAGGGCCTGATGGTCTGCATCCCAGAGTACTTAAGGAGGTGGCCTTGGAAATAGTGGATGCATTGACGATCATTTTCCAACATTCCTTAGACTCTGGATCAGTTCCGAAGGAGTGGAGGGTGGCTAATGTAACCCCTCTTTTTAAAAAAGGAGGGAGGGAGAAAGCAGGGAATTATAGACCGGTCAGCCTGACATCGGTGGTGGGTAAAATGATGGAATCAATTATTAAAGATGTCATAACAGACCATTTGGAAAGTGGCGACATGATAGGTCCAAGTCAGCATGGATTTGTGATAGGGAAATCATGCTTGACAAATCTTCTGGAATTTTTTGAGGATGTTTCCAATAGGGTGGATGGGGGGGAACCAGTAGATGTGGTGTATTTGGACTTTCAGAAGGCCTTCGACAAGGTCCCACACAAGAGATTGGTGTGCAAAGTTAAAGCACATGGGATTGGGGGTAATGTGTTGACGTGGATTGAGAACTGGTTGGCACACAGGAAACAAAGAGTAGGAGTAAATGGGTACTTTTCAGAATGGCAGGCAGTGACCAGCGGGGTACCGCAGGGTTTGGTGCTGGGGCCCCAGCTGTTTACATTATATATTAATGATTTGGACGGAGGGATTAATTGTAATATCTCCAAATTTGCGGATGACATTAAATTGGGAGGCAGTGTGAACAATGAGGAGGATGCTAGGGGGCTACAGAGTGACTTGGACAGGTTGGGTGAATGGGCAAATGTATGGCAGATGAAGTACAATGTGGATAAATGTGAGGTTATCCACTTTGGTGGTAAAAATAGGGAGGCAGACTATTACCTGAATGGTGGCAGATTAGGGAAAGGGGAGGTGCAACGAGACCTGGGCGTCATGGTACATCAGTCACTGAAGGTGGGAAGGCAAGTGCAGCAGGCAGTCAAGAAAGCAAATGGCACGATGGCCTTCATAGCAAGGGGATTTGAGTACAGGAGTAGGGAGGTGATGCTACAGTTGTACAGGGCCTTGGTGAGGCCACACCTGGAGTATTGTGTGCAGTTTTGGTCTCCTAACTTGAGGAAGGACATTCTTGCTATTGAGGGAGTGCAACGAAGGTTCACTAGATTGATTCCTGGGATGGCCAGACTGACATATCAAGAAAGACTGGATCAACTGAACTTGTATCCTCTGGAGTTCAGAAGAATGAGGGGGGATCTTATAGAGACGTTTAAAATCCTGACTGGTTTAGACAAATTAGATGCGGGCAGAATGTTTCCAATGTTAGGGAAAACTAAAACCAGGGGTCACAGTCTAAGGATAAAGGGGAAGCCATTTAAGACTGAGATGAGGAGGAACTTCTTCACCCAGAGTGGTGAATCTGTGGAATTCTCTACCACAGAAGGTTGTTGAGGCCAGTTCGCTAAATATATTCAAAAGGGAGTTAGATATAATACTCACAACTAGGGGGATCAAGGGGTATGGCGAGAAAGCAGGAATGGGGTACTGAGGTAGCATGTTCAGCCATGAACGCATTGAATGGCGGTGCAGGCTCGAAGGACCGAATGGTCTACTCCTGCACCTATTTTCTATGTTTCTATGTTGACCCCTGTACATACGTGAATTGGGTCTGTGGTGGATCCGTTGGTCAGGATCACGGCTTGCATGTCGTTGTGAAGCAGGCGGAGGATGGTGACAAACTTTTGAGGGCAGCCGAATTTGAGGAGGACACTCCATAATCCCTCATGGTTGATGGTGTCGAAGGCCTTTGTGAATTCAAAGAAGGCCATGTACAGCGGTTGGTGCTGTTCCCTGCATTTCTCTTGTAATTGACGCGCGGTGAAGATCATGTCCATTGTGCCCCTTAGTGGGCGGAATCTGCATTGCGACTCTGGGAGGAGCTCTTCAGCCACTGGGAGAAGGTGATTGAGGAGGATTCTTGCGATGACTTTCCCTGTGGCAGACAGCAGGGAGAATCCTCTGTAATTACCGCAATCACTTGTCACCTTCTTGAAGATGGTCACGATTACGGCGTCTCTGAGATCCCCTGGCGTGCTCTCCACCTTCCAAATAAGAGAAATTAGTTCATGTATTCGCGCCAATAGTGCTTCTCCGCCGTGTTTTAATGCCTCGTCGGGGATTCCATCTGCTCCTGAGGCCTTGTTGTTCTTAAGTTGCCAGATGGCCTTTTCAACCTCATGCCGGGCTGGGGTTGTGCTGAGGAGGTGGCGGGTAGCATGCTGTGGGATGCAGTTGAGGACACTCACGTCGAAGACAGAGTCTCGGTTAAGGAGTTCTTCGAAGTGCTCCTTCCAGCGGGCAATGACTGCCTCTCTGTCCTTGATGAGTACCTCTCCGTTCTTGGCCCGCAGTGGGGTAGGACCTTGGGTGCTTGGGTCGTAGATGGTCTTGACTGCGCTAAAGAATCCACGCACGTCGTGGTTGTCGGCTAGCTGCTGGATCTCCTGCGCTTTCTCCACCCACCATCTGTTCTTTAGGTCGCGAGTTTTTTGTTGGACCTCGGCCTTCAGGCGTCTGTAGAGCTGCTTTCTTGCTCTCGAGTTCTGTTGCTGTTTCCAGCCTTGCGCTTGTGACTTACTAGCTCCTGGATCTCCTGGTCGTTCTCGTCGAACCAGTCTTGGTGTTTCCTGGTCGAGTGACCGAGCGTCTGTTCACAGGTGCTGATTATGGAGGCATTGAGTGCAGACCAGGCGCTGTGGACACTCTGTGTCTCTGAATCACTGGGATTCGTCAGGTTGGTTGTGAGGCGCAGGCTGAATAGGGCTTTCTTAGCAGGGTCTTTGAGTGCTCCAGCGTTGATTTTCCTGCGGCATTGCTTCTGTTGCCGCCGCTGTTTTGGGGCTACGTTGATGGATATGACAGAGCAGATTAGGCGGTGGTCTGTCCAGCAGCCGTCAGCTCCTGTCATGGTGCGGGTGATGCGGATGTCCTTGCGGTCCCTTGCTCGGACGATGACGTAGTCCAGCAGATGCCAGTGCTTGGAGCGAGGGTGTTGCCATGAAGCCTTGTACTTGTCTCTCTGACGGAACAAGGTGTTGGTTATGACAAGGCCATGTTCTAAGCATTTCGTCAGGAGGAGGGTACCGTTGGAGTTGACTTTCTCTACCCCCTCTCTGCCGATCACAGTTCCCCAGAGGTCTGTGTCCTTTCCAACTCTGGCATTAAAGTCGCCAAGGAGGATCAGCTTGTTGCCCGTTGGGACTCGGGACAGGGATTGTTCGAGGCTGGAGTAGAATTCCTCTTTGGTCTCGTCTGTGGCTTCCAGTGTTGGGGCGTACGCACTGATGACCGTAGCGCACTGGTTCTGGGCTAGGGTGAGCCGTAGAGTCATGAGGCATTCGTTTATTCCACAAGGGGAGCCTCTGGGACGTTCAACTAGCTCATTTTTTATGGCGAAACCTACCCCATGGAGGCGCCGTTCTTCTTCTGGTTTGCCTTTCCAGAAGAAGGTATAACCACCGCCTTGCTCCTTAAGCTGGCCTTCCCCTGCCCGCCAGGTCTCGCTCAGGGTGGCGATGTCGATGTCGAAATGTCTGAGCTCCCGGGCAACGATAGCAGTATGGCATTCCGGTCTGTCGCTGTTGGGGTTGTCCATGAGGGTCCTGACGTTTCAGGTCCCGAACTTCATTTTAAAGGGTGGAAGATGCCTATGCATGAATTCTTTTAACGTGGGTTGGCCGTTGCACACCAGCTACCACAGGAGCTTGACAGAGCAAGGTCTTGGTCCAATGGCAAGGAGATCCAAGATGATTGGAGACCAGGCTCTGCTACATCGGCCTAGCACACACACACAAACATACTCCTACTGTCCTCCTCCCTCCTTCCTGCAGGTCCTCTCTGCCTGGGTTTCATAGGCTGCAGTGTGGTCCTCCCGACCCCGCTGCTGGTCCACGCTGCGCCACTCCTGGGCCTCGACCTCGCTCCTGGGCCCCGTCCTCGCTCCTGGGTCCCGACCTCGCTCCTGGGCCTCGACCTCATTCCTGGGCCCCGTCCTCGCTCCTGGGTCCCGACCTCGCTCCTGGGCCTCGACCTCGCTCCTGGGCCCTGTCCTCGCCCCTGGGCCTCGTCCTCACTCCTGGTCCTCGAACTCGCTCCTGGGCCTCGACCTTGCTCCTGGGCCTCGACCTTGCTCCTGGGCCTCGACCTCGCTCCTGGGCCTCGTCCTCGCTCCTGGGCCCCGTCCTCGCTCCTGGGTCCCGACCTCGCTCCTGGGCCTCGACCTCGCTCCTGGGCCCCGTCCTCGCTCCTGGGCCCCGTCCTCGCTCCTGGGCCTCGTCCTCGCTCCTGGGTCCCTACCTCCTTAATGTGTGTCTCCTTCCAGTGAGTGTGTCCCGCGGTGTCTCCTTCCAGTGAGTATGTCCCGCGGTGTCTCCTTCCAATGAGTGTGTCCCGCGGTGTCTCCTTCGATGTGTCCCACGGTGCCTCCTTCCTCACACATAGCGTGGTTGAAGTGTGAAACTCTCTCTCACAAAATGCAGTAGATGCCAGCTCAATAATAATTTTAAATCTGAGAATGATGGGTTTTTGCTAGCCAAGTGTATTGAAGGATATGGAGCCATGGCGGGTAAATGGAGTTAGGATACAGATTGATCATGATCTCCTTGAATGGCGGAACAGGCTCATGGGGCTGAATGGCCTACTCCTGTTTCTATGTTCCTATATGCCCAATAGTTTGAATCTGATTAGACATAGTAGCCTCGAAATTTGATCGCACTACACCCGTTTTACAGGTGTAAACTAGGCACATAATGATCCAATATGGCAGGCGGGGTACGAGCCTCATTCTGTGCCAGAAGTGCATCTCCCACCATATTGGATTGGGCTGCTCCATAGGCGTCCAGGATGCACGTCGGAATCATTTAAAAGCCTCATTATCATATTTAACTAAGCATCCTATGCTTGTTGTAGAATCCTATGGTGCATCCTGTCCCCTCCAGGTGCAATTGAATTTCGAGGCCAATGTTTATTCTTGAAGTAGAACTTGTGCCAAAGCAATTTCATTGAGATAACTTCTAAGAAAGAAAGGGCATAGAATCCTAATCTTAAGAATGTTCAGTCACTCACAAGTTCTGATATCAGTGTCTTTGTTGTACTACAACAGCAGTGGTCTTGCAAACTACCCACACTCAGTAATAGGACGGAGTGCTTCAAAAGTGGTTTGCTTTTGTATAATCGTACTTATGTTTTCTGACCCTGACATTGCTATCTTTATCAGTACAATAGCAGATACCAGACTATCAGTAAAGATCACTATTGCTGAAACACTTCTGGCTGACATGATACAAAGAATGGCATAAATATTAGATGTGTCTCATACTAGATGTAGAGAGATAGTAATCTACAGGAGAAGCAAGTGAGAGAAGCAAGCAGTTCAGTAGCCATGTCTGCATGGCTTAGCTTAAAAACTAGCGCTGCTATCAGTCAGCTCCTAACTGCCTTCGATTTTTTTAAATGTACTTAGTCTGGCTTAATTTTTACAATCTATCAAGAATAATTTATCAGTGTCACCTTGAACATGTGAAAAAGGACACCAGAA
This sequence comes from Squalus acanthias, assembly GCA_030390025.1. NCBI lineage: Eukaryota > Metazoa > Chordata > Chondrichthyes > Squaliformes > Squalidae > Squalus > Squalus acanthias. The sequence continues at coordinate 51,310,341 of CM059426.1, forward strand.
GTGAATAAGAAAGATCAAAGATTTTTTTTAAAATTTCAGTTACCATACTAATGAGGCAGCTGATTAAATGGATTTAAATGTTTTAAATGTTTCAAGCCTGGGAGAATAATGTTCTGTATTCCAAAAACAGAAGAGATTTTGAAAGGGGCTCTCTCGTAAAGCAACAGATTGAGTAGATTTATTTTTTTGTTCTTTACGACAGGCTCCTTATTGATTTTTGGTCGGAGAATGTATTGAGGATAATACAAAGAAGGAAGCACACTGCAGATCTTAAAGTGAAATATGTGCCTCATTTGGTGTGTCCAAGAAATGTTTTGTTTAAATCAATAAGTTGTTCTGTTCATCTAATACAGGTTTACTAGTGGCAGAATCCTGCCACACCAATTTAATTATTTTAATATTAAAATGTCTTTTATGGGCAGCAAAAGGCTTCTGGCCCTTCAGTGAAGTGTAAGATGGATGAAAAAAAGATTTCGTTTAATATGCATTTCTGATCTCAAATGACATAAATATGCACAGCTAGAGGCCTGCACCACTTGACTACAGGACTATCCATGGAGCAACATTTTATTTCTGTTACTTATCCCCATTGGTCCCCTTGGCTGATGTGCCTCCCACCACAGGGAAGATGGCTGGCTTGTCTCCAAGCCACTGATAATGTCATTCCTTTCCTGCAGCCAAGCGGTGTCACAGTGGACTGGCCAGGACTTCTCTGCTGATTATTCCTCCGCCATGCAGGAAATGTTTTACCTTCGCAGTTTGGCACAAGTCAGAGACAGAATGGAATGGGCAATTCAACTGACACCTGTTGCAAAATGTTTTTTTCTCCAAGAGGCCAGGTAAACCAGGGGTGTAGTGGAATCTATATTGTGTTTACTACCCACTTTTTTATTTTTGGAGGCTATTTTATTTTACAGGCGTCAAAAGCAAAGCACAACAAATCATGAATAACAACAGAAAACGCTGGAAAAACTCAGCAGGCCAGACAGCATCCGTGGAGAGAGAAAGAGAGTTAACGTTTCAGGTCGATGACCTTTCATCAGAACTGTGAAGAGCCGGAAATCAAATAGATTTAAGGCCAGAGTAAAGCTGGGAAAAGGGGGAGGGGATAAAAGAACAAAGGGGGAGATGAAGAGACATTAAGAGACATTAAGAGATATGCAAGGCTAGAGGTGGTGTTAATGTGACAGATTAAGGCTGAAAGAAGTGTGAAATCCACTGGCAGAATGAAGGACAGCTGCCAGCTTCTAGGAGGAAAAAAAAGGTGGGGGGGGGGGCAAATAAAAGGGTGGAAAAAATAAAATATAAATGTGATTGGAGCTGAGGTTATGATCTAAAATTGTTGAACTCGATATTGAGTCCAGAGGGCTGTAGCGTGCCTAAACGAAAGATGAGGTGCTGTTCCTCGAGCTTACGCTGCGCTTCCGTGGAACAGTGTAATAGGCCGAGGACGGTGAGGTCAGAGTGGGAGTGAAGCGGTGAATTAAAGTGACAGGCCACCGGGAGCTCAGGGGTCCCCCTTACGGACTGAACGGAGGTGTTCCGCAAAGCGGTCACCCAATCTGCGTTTGGTCTCCCCAATGTAGAGGAGACCACATCGTGAGCAGCGAATACAGTATACTAAATTGCAGGAAGTACAAGTAAATCGCTGTTTCACCTGGAAGGGGTGTTTGGGGCCCTGGACAGTGGGAAGAGGGGAGGTGTAAGGGCATGTGTAGCATCTCCTGCGCGTGCACGGGAAGGTGCCGGGCGAAGGGGAAGGGGTGCTGGGGGTGGTAGAGGAGTGGACTAGGGTGTCGCGGAGGGAGCGGTCCCTGCGGAATGCTGAAAGGGGAGGTGAGGGGAAGATGTGTTTGGTGGTGGGATCACGCTGGAGGTCGCGGAAATGGCGGAGGATGATCCGTTGAATGTGGAGGCTGGTGGGGTGAAAGGTGAGGACAAGGGGAACTCTATCGTGGTTCCGGGAGGGAGGGGCAGGGGTGAGGGCAGAAGTGCGGGAGATAGAACGGACACGGTCGAGGGCCGTGTCGACCACGGTAGAGGGGAATCCTCGGTTGAGGAAAAAGGAAGACATGTCGGAAGCACTGGTATGGAAGGTGGCATCATCAGAGCAGATGCGGCGGAGACGGAGAAACTGGGAGAATGGAATAGAGTCCTTACAGGAGGCGGGGTGGGAGGAAGTGTAGTCCAGGTAGCTGTGGGAGTCAGTGGGCTTGTAGTGAATGTTAGTCAATAACCTATCCCCAGAGATGGAGATGGAGAAGTCGAGGAAGGGAAGGGAAGAGTCGGAGATGGACCATGTGAAGGTGAGGGAAGGGTGGAAATTGGAAGCATAGTGAATGAAATGTTCTAGTTCAGGGCGAGAGCAGGAGACGACAACAAATCATACACGGTCAAGGCAGTACTGGCAGAATCTGGAACGAGATTTTTTTAATTTATTCATTCTCGGAAGGTGGGTGTCACTGGAATGGCCGGCATTTATTGTTCATCCTTAGTTGTCCTGAGAAGGTGGTGGTGGGCCTTCTTGATACATTGAGTGGCTTGCTAGGCCACTTCAGAGAGCCGATAAAAGCCAGCCATATTGGTGTGGGACTGGAGTCACTTATAGGTCAGACCAATTAAGGATGGTAGGTTTCCTTCCCTAAAGGACATTAGTAAATGAGTTGGGTTTTTACGACATTCCAACAGCTTCATGGTCACTTTTGCCTACACCAGCTTTCTATTTACATATTTTAAAAACTGAATTCAAATTCTCAATCTGCTATGGTGGGATTTGACCTCACATTCTCTGGATTATTAGTAAAGACCTCTGTATAATTAGTCCAGTAACATAACCACTTCACTACCGTACCCCTAAGTGTAATAATGAATAAGTTTGAGGAATACTGCAATGTTATACAAAATGTGGTCTATGAAAGGCATACATTTTCAGGGGAGTAAGAAATGAATGAAACAATCCAACAGTATGCAACTGCCTTGAGAACTCGCAGTAAGAACTGCGAATCCAAAGAGAACTAATCAAGCACAGAATAATGTTCTCAGAGAAATGCTGCTGAGGAGCCAGACCTGTTGCTGGACAAAGTAGTACAGATAAGTAAAACAGCAGAAGAATAAAAGAGCAGGACAAAGAGTTGTACAGTGTAGAAAATAAAGTATTCGGGCAGTAGTTGGTAGTACAGTTGGTAGCGTTCTTGCCTCTGAGACAGAAACTATGGGCTAAAGCCTGACTTCAAGATTTTTTTTATTCTCGGGATATGGGCGTCACTGACAAGGTCAGCATCATATTGTTCATCTCTAATTGCCCTTGAGAAGGTGGTGGTGGGCCTTCTTCTTGAACCGCTGCAGTCCATGTGGTGAAGGTACTCCCACAATGCTGTTAGGTAGGGTGTTCCAGGAATTTGATCCAGCAATGACGAAGGAATGGTGTTCTATGTCCAAGCCAGGATGGTGTGTGACTTGGAGGGGAACTTGGCAGTGATGGTGTTCCCATGCACCTGCTGCCCTTGTCCTTCTAGGTGGCAGAGGTTGTGGGTTTGGAAGGTGTTACGGAAGAAGCCTTGATGACTTGTTGCAGTGCAACCTGTAGACAGTACATGCTAAAGCCATGGTAAGCCGGTGGTGGAAGGAGTGGATATTTAAGCTGGTGGATGGGGTGCCAATCAAGTGGAGCGCTTTGTCCTGGATGATGCTTCTTAAGCATTGTTGCAACTGCACCCATCCAGGCAAGTGGAGAGTATTCTATCACAATCATGACTTGTGGCTTGTATGTGGTGGAGAGACTTTGGGGACTCAGGAGGTGAATCACTCGCCGGAGAATACCCAGCCTCTGACCTGCTCTAGCAGCTAAAGCATTTACATCGCTGGCCCAGTTGAGTTTCTGGTCAATGGTGACCCCCAAAATGCTGATGGTCAGGGATTTGATGATGGTAATGCCATTGAATGTAATGTCGAGGTGGCCAGGTTCTCTCTTGTTGGAGATGGTCATTGCCTGCCACTTGTGTGATGCGAATGTTACTTGCCACTTTTGAGTTCAAGCCTGCAGGTTGTCCAGGTCTTGCTGCATGTGGGCACCGACTGCTTCATTATGTGAGGAATTATGAATGGAACTGAACACTGTGCAATCATCAGCGAACAGCTCCACTTCCGACTTATAATCGAGGAAAGTTCATTGATGAAGCAGCTGAAGATGGTTGTGCTTAGGACACTGCCCTGAGGAACTCCTGCAGTGATGTCTTGGGGCTGAGATGATTGACCTCCAACAACCACAACCATCTTCCTTCGTGCTAGGTATGACTCCAGCCAGTGGAGAGTTTTCCTCCAGATCCCCATTGACTTAAGTTTTGCTAGGGCTTCTTGGTGCCACAATTGGTCGAATGCTGCATTGATATCAAGTGTGGTCACTCTCACCTCACCTTTGGAATTCAGCTCTTAGTTCCGTATTTGAATCAAGGCTGTAATGAGGTCTGGAGCCGAGTGGCCTGGGTGGAACCCAAACTGAGCAGCAGTGAGCAGGTTATTGGTGAGCAAGTACTGCTTGATAGCACTGTCGATGACACCTTCCATCACTTTGCTGATGATGGAAAGTAGGCTGATAGGGCAGTAATGAGCCGTGTTGGATGTTCCTCATTTTTGTGGATAGGAAATATCTGAGCAATTTTCCACATTGTCGCGTAGATTCCAGTTTTGTAGCTGTACTGGAACAACTTGGCTAGAGGCACGGCTAGTTCTTGAGCATTGGTCTTCAGCACTACAGCTGGGATATTGTCATGATCTGTAGCTTTTGCTGTGTCCAGTGCATTCATCTGTTTCTTGATGTCACGTGGAGCAAATCTAATTGGCTGAAGACTGGCATCTGTGATGGTGGGGACCTCAGGAGGAGGCCACAATGGATTATCCACTCGGCACTTCTGGCTGAAGATGGTTGCAAACGCTTCAGCCTCGTCTGTTGCACTCACCATTGTTGAGGATGGGGATGTTCATGGAGCCACCTTCACCCATTAGTTGTTTAATTGTCCACCACCATTCACGACTGGATGTGACAGGACTGCAGAGCTTTGATCTGATCTGTTGGTTGTGAAATAACTTAGCTCTGTCTATAGCATGCTGCTTCCACTGTTCAGTGTGCATGTAGTCCTGTGTTGTATCATCATCAGGTTGGCACCTCATCTTCAGATACACCCGGTGTTGCTCTTGGCATGCTCTTCTTCACTCATCGTGATCTAGGGTTGGTCCCCTGGCTTGTTGGTAATGGTAGAGTGAGGGATATGTCGAGCCATAAGGTTACAGATTGTGGTGGAATACAATTCTGCTGCTGCTGATGGTCCACAGTGCCTCATGGATGCCCAGTTTTGAGCTGATGGATCTTTTCTGAATCTATCCTATTTAGCACGGTGGTAGTGCCACACAACACGATGAAGGGTGTACTCTGTGTGAAGTAGTACATTTGTAAAGTCGGTGGGGATGTTGCACTTTTTCAAGGAGGCTTTGAGGGTGTCCCTCCGACACCTGGGAATCCCTGGCCCAAGACCGCACAAAGTGGCGGAGAAGCATCCGGGAAGGCGTCGCACACCTCGAGTCTCTTCGCCGGGAGCAAGCGGAAGCCAAGCGCAAGCAGCGCAAGGAGCGCACGTCAACCCAAGCACCCCACCCACTCGCCCCTTCGACCACCGTCTGCCCCTCCTGTGACAGAGTCTGTCGGTCCCGCATTGGGGTCATCAGTCATCTGAGAACTCATTTTTAATGTGGAAGCAAGTCATCCTCGGTTCCGAGGGACTGCCTAAGAAGAGAAGACTTGTAAAGTAGCAGTGAAAATTGCTGAATCATTTTTAAAATCTGTGCAGTAGTAACGTGTCTCTTTTATGTGAACATCCAGAATTATTTTATGAGATTTTTATCACTGATTTAAAATGGTTTTGTGGCAAGTTGGAGCACAAAATGGGGAAAAGAGATTCCTCCCCCTCCCATGCCCCCATGGCAATGTTCCAATGGCAGGGAGTTATTACCATTGAGAGCCCACCCAATTTAAAAATGAGGCTGATCCCGAGTCCGTGCTGGGTCGTGTTGCCAGGTGACAGTCCTATACCTCCACACTTCCAGAGGGAGTATTCAAGCCTACATGGGTTAATGTTAATCCAGTAATCTAGTTTCTCATAGTTCATTATGAGAAATGATGCCTGCTGCAGTTTGAATGCCTGATATAGGACAAACAAACTGCAGTGATTGAAAATGCATTGTGCCTGAGAAAGATCAACAAGTGTTAAATAAATCTCTTTGAAACACGCTCTCTGGTTGTTAGTTAAAATGAATGATCTGCTTATAAGCTTTTATGATTAGAATAACTAAACTTTCATGCACAAGTGAAACAGGCAACAGAATTTTATTTATTTTTGTGATTCTTCATTGCCTTTTGTACTTGACACCTCTAATCTCCAGCTGAGAGTGAAGGTTTCAGCTTCTGTTTGGCTCTGGTGCCTAAGCTGATATCTTATTAATGGAAAGCTGTTTGCAGACAGAGGCCCCAAATTTCCTCAGGCATGGGTGGACTGCTACTGTAAGAGGGGTGGGTGAGCACAAGTGGGGGCGGCACCTGGCAATGGCAGCTGTCCACCCGAAAGAAACGGCCAGCCGGATTTCCTTTTGGGGCAGGTGGTAGTTGCACCTGTTCCCTTGCCACCTGACATTGAAAGGAGTCAGGGTTGGCAGGATGGCGTCACCCACTGAAATTCTCACAGGTCCCGCCCCCTGTGCCGCCAGTCCACGGTATCTCGGTAAGATACAGGCATACAACATCTGCCAATGTTTGAAGTGAGGCCATGTTCATGGCGTGGAACACTCAGGAGAAGACGATCCGCCCCAATGTCGCTGGCATTAAAGAGGGGCCAATAATAAAAAAAAATGTATTATTACACTTCTGCTTGACAAGCTGACAGGCAAGCAGCTAACCAGTGCCACATTTCCCTGACCCGCCCCCTCCCCACCTAAGGGTACCCAAGATGCACTGATACTGACAGGGGCAACATTCCCTCTAAGCCATGCAGCTCTTTGCTGGTCCCGCTCAGCCCGAGACCGGCTTTTTCAATGTTAAATTTTATGCATGTGTGAAACTGAATGGGCCACGCAGCCCCCCCAAAAAATTATGGGGAACATTGGACATGGGTGCCCGCCAGTATGATGCAAATTGCCCCCGGGTACTCCAACGCGGTCAGGTACCTGGATTACTGGTTGGGCAGAACTCCCACTCTTCCATAGTTACAACAATGGCGTGGGATCACAGGTTTTCGGGCCTAAAGTCAAATTGAACGTTTTTTCTTTCTTTGTAAGCCCAGTTCTGCCATTAATCTGGCTGACACATGTATGATTGGAAACAATATCAAGTTCCTTTAGACACCACAGGCAACCAGAAAAATATAAAGTCAATTGAGGCCTGGTGTCAACCATTTTAATCATCTCTGCTTTCTGCACGTGCTGTTCAAACCTAAGTTTTTCTCAGGTGGGAATGATATTTTTTATCTACGAGGTGCAGATGTTACTGCTATATAACTGATCAGCTTCCTCTTTGACAATTAGGTACAATATTGGCCAAAAGCAATACAAAGCTCTTTTCCCTAACAGTACCCCTAAAATTCTGCCGGTTAGTGATCCTAGGATTTACACCAGGATTGCACTAACCGAGCACTTCCAATGCTAACTCTGGCAGATTTTCCGGGGTCAGGGAGGGATTGGTCACAAATTAGCATGCCAAAGTTACAGTGGGAGTACACTGGAAGAGCTGTGGGTTTTGGGGGACAATGTGCTTTAATCCTACCTCAGGAAGTGCGCCCCTTACTGCACTAGTGCAAATTGTTCCCTTTCCCTTACCAAGTATCTTGAGGTTTCCCTGAGTGCCAACAAAAGCTTAATTTTATGCTATGGAATTGTTTCCATCAAAATTTAGCTTCAAACTATCCAGACTCATTAAATTTAGGACATTAAAACAACCATGAGGGAAAGGAGCTGGTCTGGATTAAAACCGAGAGATGAAAGGATAGTGCTCCATTCCACGGCGCCCTTCAGCTCTCCTGACACTCTACTAGAAAATTATCTACTCAAACATATGTTTATGTTAAACCCTGTTTGGAACTTTAGGCCACTACTACTTCTTTGTATATAATTTGTTATGCAGGTGTTTGCCTACATAATAACAGTGACTACACTTTAAAAAGTAACCCGTCCCGAGGATGTCATTCGCACGGTATAAATACACTGTATAAATATTTTCTTTATGGTATATTTAAGTTAAAGTCTTACATACCTAAAATACCTTCTTTTCATTGTTAGCTTTTAGTAAATAGAAAACTCTACCACATTATATTGTATTTTATTCATTCAATTTAGGATTTTACGATAAAATCCCCAGGTTGTGAAATTCAGCACCTTAGCACCAGTAGTTAAGGACAGATTGGGAAAAAAATGCCAGCCGCCTCGCTTCCGCCCACTTCCGATGTGGCCAGCGCTGGTCACCATCTTGATGAGGGCGATAGCACGGGTGGGACGTGCGTGCGCCGCCAGTAAGCAGAGTAGCAGATTGTGACGTCAGTCAGTGTATAACACTGATTTGACACACGACCTGTTATTTTTGACGTCGCCGTTCCAAACAACGCCCTCTCCTAAACACGCACAGCTGAACGTGGGACCCCGCACCAGCGCAATTTAAAGGGATACATCCAACTTGCAGGTAAATTGATTATTTCTCTGTACTGGCTCTTGCAGGGTTTATATGAATACTGGCTTGCGGGAAGACATTTATAACGTTGTCAAAGTGTGCAGGGCGTGCAGCTGGACGTTGGGAAGGCGTTGGCTGCTACTGGAATGCCTCTGACTACACCACTTGCTCCCAGTCCTGGGGGCTCTACTTGCAGCCCCCCTCACGCTGCAGCATGACAGGGAGATGAAGCAGAGGCAGCAAAGACAAGCTGTTCACAGAGGGAGGAGGAGGGGGGCGGAGGGCTCTCAGCAGGAGGCCTTACCCACCTAGGGTCTTCCTGGAGCATTTCTCCTACCTGCACCTAAGCCAGAAGCAGTGTGTTCGGTGGCTCTGCTTCACCAAGGAGGTGGTCACAGAACTCTGCCACCTCTTGGAACCAGACCTGCAGCCACAAAGCAGGGCGACGACGACTCTGCCAGTGGCCCTCAAGATGACCGTGGCCCTGAATTTTTTCACCAGCAGATCCTTCCAGGCTGCAACAGGTGACATAGCTAACATCTTGCAGTTCACTGCATTTGGGAAGTCACAGAGGCTCTGTAGTCAAGGAGAACGGACTTCATTGTCTTCTCTCTAAACAGAGAGAAGCAGGAGAAGCCGGCACGTGCCTTTGCTGGGATATTGGGCTTCCCCATGGTGCAGGGCACCATCAACTGCACACACATGTACTTTGCGGGCGCCACATATCAATGCTGAAATGTACCGTAGCCGCAAAGGGTAACACTCACTTAAAGTGCAGTTGGTGTGTGACCACGCCCAGCACATCATGATGGTGAATGCCTGGTAACCTGGCAGCTGTCATGATGTCTTCATCCTGCACCAGTCCGCTGTGCCAGCAATCTTGCAGCCACCACGTCGAACCCGAGGGTGGCTGCTCGGCGTCAAGGGCTATCCGCTCCACACCTGGCTGATCACTCAGCTCCACAACCCCACCACTCGTGGCCAGCAATCATATAATGACAGCCATGCTGCCTCGAGGAACCTCATCAAGCAGACCATTGGGGTGCTCAAGCAATGGCTCCTCTGCCTTGACCGCTCGGGAGGAGCTCTCCAGTACTCACCGGAGCGGGTGTCCAAATTTGTGGTGGTCTGCTGCATGCTCCACAACGTGACCATCATGAGGGCACAGCCCTTACCACCATGGGTTCTGCGACCACCTCAGGAGGTGGAGGAGGAAGAGGAAGAGCAGGAGGAAAAGGAGGAGGAGGATGGGGAGGAGGAGGAAGCCTGCAAATCTCCGTTACATACGGGCTGTCCGTGAGCGCATCATTAGACTCCACTTCCCCTGAATGAAACCCCAGATCCCCATTGCTCAACAATTCCCCACCTTACCATCCCTCTGTCATGGAACATCACAGCGTCCTCTTGGCCACAATGCTGAAACGAAAGCCACCATTAAACAAACATTCCAAACATAATTTATAAACAATTGATGACAATATTACATTACAAGGTCAACTAATCACCCTTGTGCATTCCATTAGTGCCTGTCTTCTGTGTGCCTTTGCCTATTCTAGTGCTCCTACAAAGTGCTGCCGCAGCGGCTGCAGCATGGCTGGTGGAAGGTTGCTGACTTTCCATGGGGGACACTGCAGATGATCTTGCAGGATGACCTTGAGCAGCTCTGAGCCTAGAAGGCCCGACTAGATTGCACCACCTCGGTATGGGTGACAGCAGTCTGGGCTGGCTGGCTGACAGGCAACTTCAATGACACTGGTGAAGTGGCAGCGATGAAGTACGAATGCTGTCATCCTGAGAGAGGTCAGCAGGTTCGAGCTCCACGGAGCCACTGCCACTCCCCTGGGGCGGCGCCTCAACATTCCTAGCCATCCGTTGGAGGACAGATTAATGGACTGTTGTGACACCCTGCAAGCCTTTTTCCATATTTGTAAACCCAGCCACTATGGCATCAGCCTGAGCTTGAGTGGCAGCAAGCTGAGCCTGCATGACAGAAGTCTGAGCTTCCACTGCAGCACTCAGACATTGGTTCGCTTCCGCTTGTGCTACAATGGAAGCTGCGACATCGCCCATCACACCCAGCATCATTGTTGGATCCACAAGTGCTCTAATAGAGTTGCCCATCACTTCCATCCTGGAAATCATGGGCTCCAAACTCCATGCAAAGCTCTGTGCAAGGTTGGAGCCAGACTCCTCCATGCTTCTTGACAGTGACAACAGGCTGTCTGGCAGGCTTGCCATTGCACCAAGCATTTCTGTGTGCAGGCCCTTCAACCTTCTTCTGTAGGCCGCCCCATCGAAGTCCTCAGCTGAGTGCTCTGCAGCAGAACTCGTTTGCCACCTCGCCCTCCAGGGAGCTGGCATCGGCGCTACCCTTTCCCCCCTGGCCTGGCTCAGCCCACTCGTGCCCGGTGACTCACCACATGCAGATATACCACCTCTATACCACCCTCTAAAGTTTGCGCAGTGCCATTTTCTGAGCTGGTGCCTGGGAGTGTCAGATTGAATGATGGTGTCTCTTCTTCTCTATCACACTCCTTCTCTACTTCTTCCTGCACAGGCTGGGCTGGTGGCAGTTCTTGGGTATCTGAAAGGAGAAAGGCACAAGGGTCAGGTTGTGATGAGGGGGTGGAGGGGGAAAGCCAGACGTGCATGCTTACAGCATCAGTAGCTTGTAAGTGAGAAGTGATTGTGGGATGACGTGGAAGTGGAATGTGAGAAGAAAGGTTAGGCATGAGCATACACTCATCATCAATGCTTTCAGCCTCGTCGATTGCCATGGCCTCAGTGACAGCCCCTCCAATTATTTCTCGAACCATCTCCTCCAGCTGAGTCAGGTTCTGCACCCATGCTTGCTGCCCGCCTGTTCGCTCCTGCTCACACCAGTTATGCCCCACCTTGGCATACAAGAGAAAGGGAAGTGTGTCAGTGAGTTTGGTGCAATGTTTTTGGGTGATGTGTCTGTCTTGGTTGAATAGCTGGCATTGTGTGCAAGGTGTGAGATGTGGATGTGAGTCTTGCAACAGTGTGTGAGGGTGAGGTGAAGCTATGATTGTGAGGAATGAGTTGTGATTGCTAGAGATTGTTGGTAGGTGAGTGATGGGGGTGTGGTGCATTGAGCAGTGTGTGAGGCTAATGGTGCAGTTGGTGGGATATGGCATTGAAGATGCATTCACTCACCTTGACCACTCGTATGAGGTCATTAAACTTCTTCCGGCACTGGATCCATGTCCTGGGGGAAAGACTGGTGGCACTGACCGCTTCAGCGATCTCCTCCCACTGCCTTTGAACAGTGTGTCTCCTCCTACAGGCCCCCTGCACCAAGGCCTCCAGTGCTGCCTCCAAGAACCGAGGTGTCCTTTCTCTGCCCTGTTGTGACATTGTTAACTTCCAGTTCCAGTCACAACGAGGTACTTCTCTCACAAAGCACAGACAGCGTTTCACTCTGCAGGCAACCTTTAAATACAGAGCAGACCTCCCACGATATTGGGGCCCCTGTTGAACGCTGAGCCAAATCAGCAGCATGTTTAGCGCTGGGCTCAGCGCTTCAATCATGTTGATGCGCAGGCAGCTTGAATTTTGCGTGCTGCCTGCACTACTTTCAACGGGTACGGCAGATCGCGCATTGCGATCCCTGCGCCCGTTTTCAGGCCTTATCCAATTTAGCCCCCCCTCCCCCACCCCAGTCTTTTACTTTTCTCTCTCATGATGCTAATTTCCATTCACACCCTTTTTACCAGGAAAAAAGAGCATTTAATATTCTTGCTGTCTCCCTGCAATGTTACAGATTCACTGGCACTGAATATTCTTTCCATTAATGCTGTTTATACTCTAAAGCTGCTCATTACTGTCAGAAGATGGAGAGAAGGGAAACAAAGGGTCGGTAACCAGAGGACACAGATTTAAGGTAATTAGCAAAAGAACCAGAGGCGGGGTGAGAAAAAAAAATGATGCAACAAGTTGTTATGATCTGGAATGCATTAACTGAAAGGGTGGTGGAAGCAGAATCAATAATAACTTTCAAAAGGGAATTAATAAATACTTGAAGGGGAAAAGATTGGAGGGCTATAGGGAAAGAGCAGTCGAGTGGGACTAACTGGATAGCTCTTTCAAAGAGCTGGCACAGGTACGATGGGCCGAATGGCCGCCTTCTGTGCTGTATCATTCTATGATTTCGAATAACAATTTATATTTATATATTGGCTATAAAGTAGAAACATGTTTTGAGCTACTTGAAGGCAAGGGGCAAGGAAATGGTTGGCAAGCTATGATGGGAGAGTTAGGAGTGATGAGCAAAAGCTTGGTCATAAAAATTTAAGAAAGCTTTTAAAGGTAGAGAGGAACTGAAGAGGCAGGAAGGGTTTGGGAGGGAATTTGGCAGACTGAGACTGAATTAGCTGTCACCCATGGTGGAGCAAAGTGAGGGCATGCACAGAGGGCTAGAGTTAGAGGACTAAAGGGTGGAGGAGATAGTTGCAGAGGTGGCGGGTGGTGGGGGGGGAGGGGTGGGGGGGGGGGTGGGACAAGACCATGGAGGCACTTGAAAAAAGGAAGGAGGATTTTAAATTCATTGGGAGATGAGGAGGCAGAGTAGGTCAGTGGGGCCAGAGGTGAACAGAGAGCATGACTTTGTGTGAGACAGGATATTGGGCAACTGAGTTTTGGAAGAGTTCCAAGTTTATGGAGGGTTGAAGATGGGAAGGCGGCAAGGAGGAAATTGCAGGAATCAAATCAGAAGTATCAAAATCGTGAAGAAGAGATTGTTTTAAAACAACTATTTGTGCCTTTGCTGTCCTCGAGATCGGCACAAAGCTACTATGTTATATAGTTTTAATTAATTAATACATTTACTGGTGATCGGTGACAGAGTTGCCGATCAGTCCAATAGCCTATTATCTCACTGCTGCATGAAGGAAAGAATCCAAAAACAAATAACTGAGAGTGATATCGGATAGTACATTGATACTATATTATAAAAGGCAGTCCTGACAGCAGCTGAGGAACAAACACAAGAGATCAAACTGCAGTAAGAAATAATTTAATGGATTTTTTTTCTTCAGCTGACAGATCCCACTACAATTTAGTTTGCCGTGATAAAGATCTTTACTGGAACAAAAGTGGCTTAACACCATTATACCTCCCCAGCCTCTGACCTCCACGCAGCACTGACCTACAACCTATTCAATTTCAGATTGTTGACTTCAAATTAAGCTTTTGGCCACCGTCCACAGTCAGTCTTGGATTACCTTTCTGGCTTCAGACACATCTGGAAACTTTAGGAGGGCGAAATTCAGTAGGTTTATGCCCCCATTTAGCACCTGGTGGGGGCACTAATGGTGCGCTCAGGCAGTAGCGCCGCAGTGGGGCGAATCCCGCGCCGCACAGGAAATTCGCCTGCTCTGTAGCGCCGGCAATAACAGTTAGTGCCTTGGTCCCTTTCGCCATGCAGATCGTGACGTCAGCGAGTGTGGAGCATCAGGGAGCGGAGGCGTGAACCAGCCAGCTGGCAACTAGCGGGGCGCTACTTAAAGGGATGCGCCCCAGCTGTCAAGGAACTTCCGTTCCAAAGGTCAGTTATGAGTGGCAGAGAGCGCAGGATGTATCTGCAGCCAAATAAAGGCTGCTTAGTCCCCGGAGTGTTGTGGGTTGTCAAAGCGCTTTGCATTTCATCTTACAGCATATCGCCGTTTTGCACTCCCCGAATCATTGGGGGCTGGTGTGCAGACTTCAGTGACCCTCTCCTTTAATGGCTGGAAGGTGCCTGCGCCAATGCTCACTCCCGATCACATAACACCTCATATTCGTTATCGCTTGGAGCCTATCGCCACTCACCTACGCCATTAGCGCCTGATTTAGCGCTCCCCTGCATTCTTTGAGCGCTGAGACTGAGCGGGCAGTGAGATTATTAGCGCCCAACTTCTCAAAAGTTAGCGGCCCTTGAATTTCTCCCCCTTGGTCTTCCACCATTTTCTTATCTTCTGGACTCTCGTCCGGTCGAGTACCCTCTGGGTTCCAGTGCTCTGAGCTCCATTTTTCATCTATCTGACATTCCCAGAACGCTTTGCCATTTCCATCCCCTACAAACTTTAACTCATTCATAATGCCACTGTCCATGTTGTTACCTGCTCAAGATCCGACACCTTCATTATTCAGGTCCTTGCCAGGCTCCACTGGCTCTCCATGCCCCTACAAATCAATATCAAGATTTTTATCCTCACCTTCAAATGCTTCCATGTCTTCCCCCCACTCAACCTCAAAGATTTTCTTCCTTTGTCCCTACTTGCATACTTTGTTTATTTCCTCTGACCCTGGTTTACTCCTTGTTCCCCAGTCTTTTCACTCCAGCATTGTCGCCACCCTTCTAGCCCAATGCTTGTGCCCCCTGCCGTTCCCTCCCAAAATCATTCCACCTTACCTCCTCCCTTCATGCTTTCCAAAGCTTACTAAAAAGTGTTGTTTTCAACCACTCTTTCAGTCCAAGTCTCTGCTTGACTTTATCCGTGCCTTTCCTCCCACTCAGGGCTAGAAATTTAGTTATGGCCCATTTTTAAATGTATAACCAACAGCACGCAGACAGCGTCCTCCCAAACTGGGAAGCCTGAGGCTCACCCGAAATTGGGCCTTGGGCCTTATTTCAATACTTTGGGCAAGATGCCAGCGCCTGATGTGCCTCCAGAGGCAGCTCACCGATTTCAAGAGGATTAATTTCAGGCTTCTTGCCTCACTGGCAGTGGCCTTCAAGTAAGTCATTAACATCAAGCCAGGGGACCAACCCTGGTTCAATAAGGAGTGTAGAAGAGCATGCCAGGAGCAGCACCAGGCGTAGCTAAAAATGAGGCGCCAACCTGGGGAAGCTGCAACACAGGACTACATGCATGCTAAAAAGTGGAAGCAGCATGCTATAGAGAGGGCTAAGCGATCCCACAATCAACAGATCAGATCAAAGCTCTGCAGTCCTGCCACATCCAGTCATGAATGGTGGTGGACCATTAAACAACTAACGGGAGGAGGAGGCTCCATGAATATCCCCATCCTCAATGATGGTGGAGCCCAGCACATGAGTGCAAAAGACAAGGCTGAAGCGTTTGCAACCATCTTCAGCCAGAAGTGCCAAGTGGATGATCCATATCGGCCTCCTCCTGAGATCTCTACCATTATAGAAGCCAGTCTTCAGCCAATTCTATTCACGCCACATGATATCAAGATACGGCTGAGCGCACTGGATACAGCAAAGGCTATGGGCCCGACAACATCCCGGCTGTCGTACTGAAGGCTTGTGCTCCAGAACTAGCCACGCCTCTAGCCAAGCTGTTCCAGTACAGTTACAATACTGGCATCTATCCGACAATGTGGAAAACTGCCCAGGTATGTCCTATCCACAAAAAGCAGGACAAATCCAATCCGGCCAATTACCGCCCCATCAGTCTACTTTCAATCATCAGCAAAGTGATGGAAGGTGTCGTTGACAGTGCTATCAAGTGGCACTTACTCACCAATAACCTGCTTACTGATGCTCAGTTTGAGTTCCACCAGGACCGCTCGGCTCCCGACATCATTACAGCCTTGGTCCAAACATGGACAAAGGAGCTGAATTCCAGAGGTGAGGTGAGAGTGACTGCACTTGACATCAAGGCAGCATTTGACCGAGTGTGGCATCAAGGAGCCCTAGTAAAACTGAAGTCAATGGGAATCGGGGGGAAAACTCTCCACTGGCTGAAGTCATACCTAGCACAAAGGAAGATGGTTGTGGTTGTTGGAGGTCAATCATCACAGCCCCAGGACATCGCTGCAGGAGTTCCTCAAGGCAGTGTCCTAGGCCCAACCATCTTAAGGTGCTTCATCAGTGACCTTCCCTCCAACATAAGGTCAGAAATGGGGATGTTCACTGATGACAGCACCATTCACAACTCCTCAGATAATGAAACAGTCCATGCCCGCATGCAACAAGACCTGGACGATGTTCAGGCTTGGGCTGCTAAGTGGCAGGTAACATTCGCGCCACACAAGTGCCAGGCAATGACTATCTCCAACAAGCGAGAGTCTAACCACAGCCCCTTGAACGAATAAAAAATAAGTCCGGGGGAGGGAAGGACAACAGGAGGGGTGCTGATTGTGGGCCAGCGGCGGCCCTCAGGAGTGCTCTGGAGCTGAGAGGAGCTCTCCTGCACCTCTTGGCTCCATATGAACCTTTAAACAAAAAATAATATTTACATTTTGTTGGTAGCCGCTGCTTAGCCACCGTGACCGCTGAAAAATCCTGAACGGCGCATGGCCCAAAGTCATCCAATTCAGGAGAAGGGTCCTAAAACAAGCGTTAGGCCCCTCATTTAAACATGTAAGAGACTGAACGCCTTTTTTAGGTGGCCGCTAGGGGTGCCTGGAAAACCCCGATTTAGGGTTGGACGTATGTCAGGCATGATCGAGTTTGCCCAGTCGCTGTGGGATGCCCTCACATTCAATGCAATCTCATTCTACTGATATTTTTTCCTTTAGAGCATCGGTACCACTCTGGGCACTAAAATATTTTGGCTTTGCCTCCTCCTTCACATTAAGGTGTACCTGGATACTCTTTGCTGTACTAATTTTCGGACACAATAAAGGCTCGTACCCTTCCATGAATACATCCACAGGCCTTTGAATGATGATCATGTTAATATTGGCCTGTTCAACCTCGGGCTATGAAACCAATCTCGACCCATCAATATGGAGCTTTGACCTCAGATACAATTACCGATAATCGTTGCATCTGATTTTCATGTCTTACTTGGACTTTTATTTTCCCAAGGACTGTCAAAACAAAATGCATTTTGTTTGTAGCATAATTTTCCAAAACATTTCCACGTTAACTTTTGATGGCATAATAATTACCACAGCCCCAGTGTCCAAATTCAGATTCACATTTAATACCTAGTATCCAGACAGGGATCACAATTTAGTCTTATCCCTTTCCTGTTATAGAATATACAGGAAAACACATCTCTTCTTCATCCGCCTCACCTTGTGGTACGGTTTCTTCCTCAGGTTACTTTCTGGAATCGATATAGTGGCCACTGGATTTTTTTCTTTTCTTCTGTTGATTCCTCACAACGCTATTATATAACTTGGGGCCATCGTTTCTTCTCCCTGCCTTCAATCTAGCAGCACCAACTGGCTTTCGGCAACACTTAGCTAAATGGCCCGATTCCGTGCAGTTATGATATTTAACCTTCTTTAAAAAAAACTGTCTGGAAGAATATTCCCCCTCCCATCCTTGCCTGCTCCCTGTTATTGCTGGCAAGCTTGACCTGCAAGAAAGAAGGGAGAGTGTTAGCCTAGCGAGATGATTTAAGCGTGTACAAGCCAAGGTGGAATAGTGGTGCTGGTATGTGAATGGTGGCAGAGTGTATAGAGGTGAAGGAAATAATAGGGAAGAGAGTAGGCAGTGTAGTGTGGCATTAGGAGCAGAAGGAGGTGGAGTGAAATGTGCTGCAATGAATGGAGGAGAGTGCTGGTAACCGGGGCAGGGAAGGATTGTGAGTGTTGGGGCTACAGGTATAGCAGATCATTAAACTTTGCATTGCAACCAGGTCCGTGGGACAATTCTCCTGGCGCTGACCCCATCTACCTCCTCTGCCGACTTCTGCCAAGCAGCTTATCTGGAGACTTTCCTGCTGCCTGGTGGGAAGAGGATGTCCCTCCTCCTGCTGACCTCCTCCATCAATACTTCTAAAGCAACGTCTGAGAACTGGGGACCACTTGCAGCTTTTCTTTTGCTTGTCATTGTGAGAAACAGTGAAAGTTGCAGCCATAATGCACCTCCCCTTTAAGAGGTGCAGACTGCCTTTAAATAGCGTCACGGATTCCCAATATTCAGCCCCCCATCCCGCATAAGGCAAGTTGACAATCAACAATGCTGGTAGTGCTGGCAGCCTGGCCATTTAATGATAATGAAGGCACCTGACCAATTTTGTTTCCTAGTTGCGCCCACGTGCGCTGCCTGCCTAGTGCCAATTCTGGGCCCGATAATGGACCCAGACAAATTTCTACTTCATGCATTTAAGGAGGATGCAAAGAGGCTTCAAGGCGATTTAGACAAGTTAAGTGAGTAGGCAAATACATGGCAGATGCCGTATAACGTGGATAAATATGAAGTTATCCAGTTCGGTCGGAAAAACATAAAAGGCAGAGTATTATTTAAATGATGATAGATTGGGAAATGTTGATGTACAAAGGGACCTGGGTGTCCTTGTACACCAGTCACTGAAAACAAACATGCAGGTGCAGCAAGCAGTTAGGAAGGCAAATGGTATGTTGGCCTTCATTGCAAGAGGATTTGAGTACAGGAGCAACGATGTCTTACTACAGTTATACAGGGCCTTGGTGCGACCAGACCTGGAGTACTGTGTGCAGTTTTGGTCTCCTTACCTAAGAAAGGATATACTTGCCATAGAGGGAGTGCAGCGAAGGTTCACCAGACTGATTCCTGGGATGGCAGGACTGTCGTATGAGGAGAAATTGGGCCGACTAGGCCTGTATTCACTAGAGCTTAGAAGAATGAGAGGGGATCTCATTGAAATGTATAAAATTCTGACAGGGCTAGACAGACTGGATGCAGGGAGGATGTTTCCCCTGGCTGGGGGTCTAGGACGAGGAGTCACAGTCTCAGGATACGGGGTAGGACATTTAGGACTGAGATGAGGAGAAATTTCTTCACTCAGAGGGTGGTGAACCTGTGGAATTCTCTACCACAGAAGGCTGTGGAGGCAAAGTCACTGAATATATTTAAGAAGGAGATAGATAGATTTCTAGACATAAAAGGCATCAAGGGGTATGGGGAGAGAGCAGGAATATGGTATTGAGATAGAGGATCAGCCATGATCATATTGATTGGCGGAGCAGGCTCGAAAGGCCGAATGGCCTACTCCTGCTGCTATTTTTCTATGTTTCTATTTCAAATATGTCTGTGAGATTAAAGAATTCAATCCACGTATATTAAACATATCTAGACCTTAGACTTTGAAGTACAGAGTTAAACAGAATGGTACAAAATACTCCAAAGCAGCTCTTAAAGTTTATTGCTGCCATTTACAAAGGAAGATGTCCAGTTGTTATGGTTACCACTGCATCATTGGGAGCTGCTCTGAGATTTGGTTACGCCACAGTGGTTTGAAAACTACCTCCATGAGAATAATTTAGAAGTTGTTACATTGTCATCTCTACATCACCGGCAGGCAATGGCAAGACATAACGCATCTCCATACACAGTCAGAGGAACAAGCAATATCATTGAAATTAATATTGTTGACATTTGTGCGGTCCACTGCTTTTTTTCTATAACTTACAAGCTACATCACTAAGTACTTAATAATGGCCCGTATTTTCCGATGCCTATGGGTGTGTACGAGGTGTGTACACACCCGTAGGGACATCAGAAATGCCGGTTTCAGGCATGCGAAGCGCATGCGCTGAAAACCGGCATTTCCGATCTGTCAGGTGTAAGGCCTGCTTTTACCAGCATAATAGTTTAAAAAAGTTAAAAAAAAAAAAAATTTCACTCATTTATAATTTAAAAATACTTTTAAAAAAGGTAAGTTTATTTTTAGCCCTGTAAAAAACTTAAATTACTTTTTTCAAAAAATTAAATTTTTGTTTAAAATATTGAATTTAATGTAATTTTAACTCATTTTAAAAATGTGATGGTTTTTTAAAAATGTATTTAATGTTTTAGTGTCTTTTTTCAGTGATCCCCATTCATACTTTTGACAGGTCTATCTGTCAAAAGTATGAAGGGAGATTCCCTTCTTTCATTGGCTCGCCTGGCCCATGTGATCCCAGGGACGCTTGCGCCCCTGGGATACGTGGACCCTGCTCATTTCGACTGTGGAGAGGCCCAGGATCGGAAGAGTGCAGACCTCGGAAGCCCTCAGGTAAGGGCGTAGATTTTTTCCCAATAGGAGGCATCCGCATGCAGAAAGCCTCCTATTGGAAATTACGGGCCAATATCCTTCAACAGCTCTGGTATCAATGCTTTGTGCTAAGGAGTAGTGGGATGCAACTCACTAAGCCCCCAGTTACCTACATACCATCTTCCTGATTTCAACTTATTTATCATAAGGAGGCACTGACGGGGTATCAGCTGCTTCCTCAGTGGGAAGAAAGAAAGAAAAAGAAATGCTTGCATTTATATAGCGCCTTTTATTACCTCAGGATGTCCCAAAGCTCTTTACAGCCAATGAAGTACTTTTGAACTTTTGAAGTTTAGTCACCGCTGTAATGTGAGAAATGCAGAAGCCAATTTTTCCACAGAAAAGTCCCACAAACAACAATGTGATAATGACCAGATCATCTGTTTTTTTTTAGCTGTGTTGCTTAAGGGATAAATATTGGCCAGGACACTGGGGGAAACTCCCCTGCTCTTCTTGGAAATAGTGCCATGGTATCTTTTACATCCACCTGAGATGGAAGACCGGGCCTTGGTTTAATTTCTTATCCAAAAGATAGCACCTCCGACAGTACTGCACTGGAGTGTACGCTTAGATTTTGTGCTCAAGTCTCTGGAGTGGAGCTTGAATCCACAACCTTCTGACTCAGAAACTAGAGGAAATTGAAGAACCAATTAACTTGGCTGGCTAAAAATCAACACTGGCAGGGGTTTACAATTAGGTGTCCACCCTGCCCTGCTTACCAGTGTAGGTGCATGGGAGGGAAGACTTTGAAACAAAAAGATAGAGAGCATAAAATGGATTGTCTCCCTTTCCACCCCATAAATATTTTATACATCTAAATCTCACTTTATTTTGCTAAACTTTGTAACTATTTATTGCTATAATGCCCCCAACTGTTTACCAATTTAATTTTGCCATTTGCAACAAATGGTAGGAAGCTCTTCATTGATTCATGCAGTAATGTTTGTTTATCCATAAGACTGCAAATGACTATTTACTAATATTTATAGTATATAATTGTGCAACATATTATTCTAAAAATTAAAATCAAAGACATTTCCTGTAGGATCTTTAACAGCTATCAGACTGAGGATCCTTCCTATCAGATAGAGCTGAAACCATATCATATGGCTTCAAACACTATGTGGAAAAATTCGGTAGGTTAGTAATGGGGCGCTGATGCAGTAGCGTTGGGGTGAGGCGAATCCAGCGCTGCACGACAAATCCGGCCCCCCTGTTGCGCCGCCAGTACGAGATACTGCTGGGGACTTCAATGCCAGGCAGATCGTGACGTCAGTGAATGTGCGACGCTCACTGGGCACCCGAACTGGAAATTCATTGTTGCCACTTGCCTTTGCGCCTTGACCAGATAACGACAGGGAGAGCTGGTGCATAGCTGCAGGAAGCCAACTCCAGCGACGTTATTTAAAGGCATCAGCATTAATCACTTGCAGCTGTCAGGGCAGGTTAGTTTCAATGGTTTCTTGTCAGTTTCACCCAGTGGATGAGTTTGTATGAGTAATTTCAAGCTTCTATTTTATCAGCAGTCTTCCGGCAAGTGCAAAGTGGCTACATTTATTGTTCAAAGATTCAAACTGCTACACTTGGCAACATTAATGGGGGCTGTACTGGCATGCCATCTTGGCCTCCAGGATCTATGGCAGAGGGAGCGTAGGCAGCCAGAAATATGGGAACATGTGCACAGAGAGATGAGGAGGGACATCCGGGCTTTCACCAGGAAGCCTTACCCTGCGAGGTATTCTGAGAGCACCTCTCCTACCTCCAATTAAGCGAGGAGCAGTGTATTAGATGCCTCCGCATCACCAAGGTGGTGGTCACAGAACTCTGCCACCTCCTCCAAACAGACCTCCAGCCTCCCACCAGGATGACTTAAACCCCAGATCCCTTTTGCTCACCATATGCCCATCATACCATCCCTGTGTCATGCCGTATCACAGCGTCCTCCTGGGGGCAAAGGTGAAATAAAAGAGACCACAAAATATTGCAAACTCCATGAATAAATTTATGTATAAACATATCACACATATCACATTCATTCTAATAACTAATGACCCTTGTGCCTGCCATAGTTGAATAGCTATCATTATGTGCAAGGCGGAGATGTGGGTCTGAGTGTTGGTAGGTAGAGATTGTTGGTGGGTGAGTGCTGGGGGTCTGGTGCTTTGGGTAGTGTGTGAAGCTTGTGGTACAGATGGTAGTATTTAGCATTTGTTGAAGCATTCAATCACCCTGACCACCCAACTGAGGTGGATCTGCCATGAGCGCACCTGCTTCAGTCCTCCGGCTCCTTCTCCTTGTTGTGCTTCTCCTTACTGAGGCAGCTGCACAGCCAGCAATGCTGAGATTGATGTGCCGCAGTATCAATGAACCTTCCCTTTAAGTATTGGGAAAAGCCTGTGGCAATGTTGAATTGAGATTAGACTGCACCCGATATTCGTCCACCCACTGAGCTAGGCCTTGAAGACTTGATTTAGCACTCCAATCATTTCTTTCAGCAGTGAGAATGAACTTTGCGTGCAGTCTAAAGCATATGCGCCTGGTGCTAATTCTCAAACCTTTCTAAAGATACCATCCATTCCTGGACTAAAATGAATTTCTAGCCCCAAGTCCTTACTCATCCAGTCCCCAGATAATATTTTGATGTTATGGTAACTGAGGTCATAAGGATAACACCAAAGGTATGTTTATGTGGATTTCTACAAAAAGTGTCATTTTAACGACATCTGCAGAATTTGCCCGGCTTGGCCAAAATTTTTACAACAGCTCCAGTGGCAGGTCTCATGTGAACTGGACCATGTACCTGAACTGAAAGGGATTTCACTCCCTCAAAGTGCAGCTGCTGTGTGACCACAGGCAGCGCATCATGCAGGCCAATACCCGGTATCCTGGCAGCAGTCATGATTCCTTCATTCTGCGGCAGTCCTCTGGGCCAGCTGTATTTCAACCACCACGGCAAACCAAAGGGTGGCTACTGGACGACAAGAGTAATCCACTCATGGCATGGCCCATGACTCCTGTCCGGAACCCGCACACACGTGCACAGCAGGCCTACAACGAGAGCCATGCTGCCACAAGGGATCTTATAGATGAGACCATTGGTGTGCTCAAGTAATGCTTCCGCTGCCTGGGCCACTCTCCTGCACCTTCTTGAACTGCTGCAGTCCGTGTGGTGACGATCCTGCCACAGTGCTGCTAAGTAGGGAGTTTCAGGATTTTGAGTCAGCGATGATGAAGGAACGGCGATATATGTCCAAGTTAGGATGGTGTGTGACTTGGAGGGGAACTTGGAGGTGGTGGTGTTCCCATGTGCTTGCTGCCCTGGTCCTTCTCGGTGGTAGAGGTCGTAGGTCCGAGAACCTGCACGCCCTCTCCCTCGGTCCCTGAGCCATCCTGAAACTTGCCACTGTGCGCCAGCCAGACCACGCCACACCTCCAGTGGAATTGGGTGCGAGGAGCCCACATAAACCGCTCCACGAAAATTGCATCTAATAAGCACTTGAGTGCTAAAGCTGCAGGTTTCTGGTTTAGCACCTCCATGCAAATTCAAATTATGGTAATCAACAATTAGGACCAAACCTGTGTGCTAAATCCAGACTTTTAAACAGGCTAGACTAATTAGCACTGCATCCATTTAGCGCTTGTATTCACCCTTTGGCCAAAATAACCCTCTTAAATTAACTCACGGCAGCCAGGCACCTTTTGTACTCCTCCCACTCAAATAACACCTACGAGGAATGCTACATTAGGTTTAAGAGTTCAAACATCACACACAGTGAACATTCCCGAGGCACTAAAGTGAGGAATATTGGTACTGCTGTGCTTAACACTGCTGCAAAACGAATAAGGCCTAGAAATTCCCGACTTTAACACCGTGTGCTTGCGCCGTATCTCTTCCAAAATGGCGGCTGCCTCGATTCCGTCCGCTTCTGGTGCAGGACAAAGCGGCTGCCATTTTTGCGAGGGCCATAGCGCTGCCGTTGCAAATTCAAATGAGCAGATCGTGTCATCAATCGGCATGCAATGCCTGATTCGATGCCACAACTGCGATTTTGGACGTCAACACACGCCATAACTCCTTCTCCAAACTACGCACGGAAGAATGTGCTTGTAGCAGCCCTGCAGAGATGCTGTCAGGGCATCTTAGAGGGACACACACATCCTTCAGGTAAGTTTGGATTTCAGCTTTTGGACTGTTTTTTTCTATTTCCTAAATTGGTGGCTTGGTGCCATACATATAAAAATTTGTTAAAGTGTGCAGTGAGTGCAGGGAGCGCTGCTGGTTGCTTGCAAGGCTTTGGGTGGTAAAGGAAGGCCTCCGAGAAGACAGAAAATGCTGAGAATACTCAGCAGGTCGGGTAGCATCTGTGGAGAAAGAAAGAGTTAATGGGATAAAAATTCGGGTGTTTTACGCCACCCGTTACCGGCAAGATTTTGTAAAAACATGGCGGCTGCCGCTCTTTCGCCAGCTGGTGGCAGGTTCAATGGCAACTGCCATTTTCCGAGGGGCAGCAGGGCTGCCGGTAAAAGCGATGGCCGTGGAAATATAAATTAGGGATAGCGTGACATCACGCTGACTTAACGTCACCTCAGCGAACTTGGATCTTAGCGCTGAGTTCAGCGCTAGGTCCTAAGCTCGCCATGAAAACCGAGCATTCTGCATATTCACAGAGGCGCTGTCAGCACCCCTTGAAGGGACACACACATCTTTCACTTAAGTTTGCATTTAAGCTTTTTTAAATGTAATTGAAGTAGTGGCTTGCTGCAATACATGTTAAAAGTTTTTTAATGTGCAGGGAGTGCTGCTGGACACCTCCAAGGCCTTGGATGGTAAAGGAAGGCCTCTGAGCAGACAGAAAATCCTGCAAATACTCAGCAGGTCAGGCAACATCCGTCGAGAGAGAAACAGAGTTCACATCTCAGCTCGCGATGCTGCCTGACTTGCTGAGTATCCAGCATTTTCTGCTTTTATTTCAGATTTACAGCATCTGCTCACAGAGGGAAGAGGAAGATGCAAAAGAGGAAGAAGTCAAAGAGGAGGAAGCAGAAGAAAGGATGCAACCCAGATAGCCCCTTTCTGGCTGGGATATCAGGGATCAAATCATCCTCCTGCGGTCCCAGTGACGACAACCCCAATTCCCCTTTCAGCATTTGACCCACACCTTACCTTCCATCTGTTACTGACCATCACAGTGTCCTCTTGGCCACAATGCTGAAATAAAAGCTATCACAAAGCAAACTTTCCAATCCAACTTTATACATCTACTCATCCAATATGACATTAAGAAATCAACTCATCACCATTATGCATTCCCTTATTGACTGTCTTGTGTGTGCCTTTGCCAATCCTACTGACATCACACAGTGCTACCCCAGTGGCTGCAGCATGGTTGGTGGAAGGCTGCTGACTTTCAGTAGGGGATACTGCAAATGGCCTTGCTGGTAACCTTGAGAAGCTGGTGGCTGGGAGTGTCAAATCAAGTGATGGTGTTTCTTCTTCTTCTTCTTCTTCTTCTTCTGCTTCTTCTTCTTCACTCTCCTCTTCCTCTCTTGGTCAACCACTTGCTGGGCAGGCTGCATCTCTTGGGTGTGTGAAATGAGGAAGGCACAAGTGTGGAGTTGTGGTGATGGGAGGGTGGGAAAGCATGAGGTGCATGCCAGAAGGAGGATAATGTATGAGGATACCAGCATCTTTAATCCTTTCAGTCCCACCACTGGCCAAGTGCTCTGCCATACCCCTGCCAAGAATGGCCTGCACCGTCTCCTCCAAGGGGGTGAGGTAAGGCTAGGAATGGGAGATGTGGTTTGCAATTGGTGCAGATTGTTGATAGGTGAGTGATTGGGGGTGGGTCATGCATTAAGCAGTGTGTGAGGCTAGTTGTGCAGTTGGTAGGAGACGGTTTTTGAAGATGCATTCACTGACCTTGACCAGTGGTCTGAGGTCATGAAGTTTCTTTGGGCACGGGAGCCAGGTGGTGGAGGCGACACTGCTGGCATTGACTGCCTCGGTGATTGGGTCGAACATCGCTCTTTATGGAGGGCCTCCTGGGCCCTGTGGGTAGAGGGCCTTTCTTGTAGTGTTGACCATCAGCACAAAGCACAAATGCTGTGTGCAAGACCCTGGGTGCCCCTTCTCTGGCTTGCTAAGCTACTTGTGTTAGTGTTGAAGCACTTTTCTCATTTTTTGAAGTGCAGAAGGGAATTCAGCTTTAATGGCTGAAGACTTGCAAATGCTAATTTTTTTTTATGAGGCAGTAGAATTGTAAGGGCTGAAAACTGCACTTTTTTACTTCATTTTTATTTTTATCAGTTTAGAAGGCATTGCCCTTTTAAGCAAACAACAATGCATTGCCCTTTTAATATCCCACAGTGCCTAGCGAAGTCATAGCCTCGCTTCCAGAGGCTGTTGGAAGATGCAACGCTGCTTCTGGACGCCACATTCGGGACTGATGCCGGGACTAACTCCGCCAGGAGGGCATTAAACGGTCAGTTTAGTGCTGACCTAATAATCATAGAATCATAGGCCGGAATTTTCTTTACCTGGGTGGGTCGGGTGTGGGCGGTCGGCGTGCTGGGTCACGACCCCGTTGTTGCTTCCATCCTGCTCCAGAAATTGACTTTGCGCTAATGGGGCCTATTAAGCCCGCCCTGGGCATTACCCAGCCCTATTAAATGGTGCAGGTCTGATGATGTCATTCATGACGCGTTTTCAGCCAGGATATTTAAAGGAACCATGACCACATTGCATTTGAAGGTTCATCTAGGAGTGTGCAGGCAGCACACTGGACAAACGACTGCTGCAAACAGTTCCACAGATGACTGCTCAGAGACAGAGGACTGCATCCAGGTTCTCCGATGACTCCCTCCATATATATGGAGGGAGTCAGAGCACGCAGGGAGGTCCTCTTCCCTTCGAATGGGCAGAAGAGGCCTCCCCAGGAGATCAAAAGGAGCCTGGCTCCAAATTGCAGAGGAGGTTAATAGCAGGGATGTGGTCCGGAGGACCTGGGTGCAGTGCCGGAATCGTTTCAATGATCTTATTAGATCAGGAAAAGTGAGTACAAAGCTGTGCCTCTCATCACATCCCCATCACTCTGCCTTCCCAACCCTACTCCTGCACATCCTTACTCATACCAACATACCTTGCACCTCCATCCATCCCTCTCTCTCTATCTACATTATCACTTCCCCATCTGACTAGCCACCCCTCACACTTACCCTTATCCTAACGCAATGATACCAACTAACAACACACATATGGGGGCTGATGTCAGCAGCCATTGAATGGTCATTATGTGCATAATGGACTCTGTACCCATTCTTCATATGACATATCTAACTCATCTCTTTACTCTCCCACAGGCCCATCAAGAGCCTACCCCCCCACCCCACCACTATCCAGGAGGAAGAGGAAGACGACTCTTCAGAGGAGCCTCCAGCCTCTGAGGGTGCACCGTCACCAGACCGAAGCGCACCCAGCACCAGCGCAGATACTCACACCTCGGTGGCTGCCACGTGAGAGACAGGAGTGTTGTCACCTGGTGTGTCATAACTCACAAGTGAGCAAGAGCAGATGGTGGATACAGGGACAGCATTGGAGACTCCTCACCGGAGAAAGAAAAAGAAAGACTTACATTTATAT
The DNA here is from genome assembly GCA_030390025.1 of Squalus acanthias. Lineage (NCBI taxonomy): Eukaryota > Metazoa > Chordata > Chondrichthyes > Squaliformes > Squalidae > Squalus > Squalus acanthias. The sequence continues at coordinate 51,338,623 of CM059426.1, forward strand.
AGCGCCTTTCACGACCACCAGAGGTCTCAAAGCGCTTTATAGCCAATGAAGTACTTTTGGAGTGTAGTCACTGTTGTAAAGTGGGAAACGCGGCAGCCAATTTGCGCACAGGAAGCTCCCACAAACAGCAATGTGATAATGACCAGATAATGGGCCAGAAATTCGGCTGTTGTCGGGTGAGTACGCACTGTGTACTCACCTGTAAGGCCACCTGAAGTGTCGGTTTCCTGCATGCACTGCGCATGCGCGGGAAACCGGAACTTCTGTTCCCCTGAAGGGAGGGGTTCAGAAGTCGAACGCGTGCGCGGGAGAGGCTGCGCACACGCAGCGAACTTCGGGTTATTTTCAGGTTTCTCCGGGAAAGTAAGTACTGTATGAAAAAGCTGCACTTTTAAAAAGGAGGCACAAGGCCTGTTTTTAACAAGGTAAGTGGTTAATTAATTACAATGTAAAAAACATTTCAACAGGTTTATCTTTTTTAGATACTTTAAAGAAAGGTAAGTTTATTTTTAGCACCGTTAAAAAGTATAATTAATCTTTTCAAAAATTTAAATTTTTGTTTAAAGTAGTTAATTTATTTAACTTATAGTTATTTTAAAAATGTGATGTTTTTTAAAAAAATTATTTGAAGTTTAAGTGTGGTTTTGGGGCCGATCTCTATTCATAGATTTGACAGGTCTTCCTTTTGGCCAGGACACCGGGGATAACTCTTCTTCTTCAAAATAGTGCCTTGGAATCTTTTACGTCCACCTGAGAGAGCAGACAGGGCCTCAGTTTAACATCTCATCTGAAAGACGGCACACTCTGACAGTGCAGTACACCCTCAGCACTGCACTGGAGTGTCAGCGTAGATTCATGTGCTCAAGTCCCTGGAGTGGGATTTGAACCCACAACCTTCTGACTCAGAGGCAAGTGTGCTACCAACTGAGCCACAGCTGACACATATGGCATCCTCTTGCTCCTGGATAGTGGGGCGGTGGGGGAGGGAGGGGGTTGCTCTTGATGGACCTGTAGGAGAGTAAAGAGATGAGTTAGATATGTCAGATGAAGAGCTGGCGCAGGACGCTTCCAGCTCTGCTGAGATGCATGCAGCCACAGGGGTAGCACCTCGTAGAAGCACGCATAAGAGAAAGATGACACACAAATAGATTCACAACGGCAGCCACTTGGGTGTTTTATTCAATATTTATGTAAAGTTTCCATTAATGTGCTGTCAAACATAAAAATCTTTCTTTTCAGCACTTTCCTTGGACAAATTTGTGTGCACCTTTGGAAGTGGCTTAGTGAGTTGCAGTGAATGGTGAGACATAACGGTACCTCCAGTAATGGTGGTCAGTGTGAAAGGAATGGCTAGGTTATTGTAGGGATGCTTTATGGTGTTGCTGTGGGGTGGTGTCAACCTGGCACATCATGTGGCAGCCATATGGGTGTAATGTGTAAAGTTAAGTAAATCTAGCCATGATGAGGCCATCCCTGGCCTCCCGGGCAGCAATGTGGTCGGGTGCTGGTGGAATCTGGCCCGCCGGTTCTTCCAGCTCCTCCTCCTCCTCGTCTTCCAGCTGATGCTCCTCCTCCTCCTCTGAAGTGTCTGTGCGCTCAGTGCCTTGCTCCTCATGCAGTGCTAATCCTCGCTTCTGCACTACGTTGTGCAGGGCACAGCAGACCATCAAGGCATCTGAAGCGCATTTCGAGCCTATTGTTTGCTCTATGACACATCTGGTGGAAATGTGGCTTTCATTATATCTCTCCTCGGTTTCAATCCTCAAGGGTGTCATGAGCCATGTCTTCTGTGGATAGCCCTTGTCTCCAAGCAGCCAACCAGAAAGTCTGTTTGGAGGAGCGAAGAGATAAGGGAGGGTGGACTGGTGAAGGATGAAAGAGTCATGGCAGCTGCCAGGGAATTTGGCGCACACATGCATAATGATCTTCCTATGGTTGCAGACCAGCTGCACATTGAGGCAGTGGAAGCCCTTGCGGTTCACAAACACTCCTGGGTGATGATGGGGTGCCCTGATGGCCACATGTGTGCAGTCGATGACACCCTGCACCCGTGGGAATCCAGCCAGAGTGGCAAAGCTGAGCGCACGCTCAGTAACACTGGCTTCATCAGTGGCAAAGTTGATATAATTGGCTGACTTGTCAAAGAGGGCATCGGTGACCTGTGTGATGCATCTGTGGGCGGCCGACTGCGAGATGCCGCAAACGTCTGCTGCAGATCCCTGGAAGGAGCCTGAGGTGAAGAAGTTGAGGGCGCTGGTGACTTTGACAGCCGCTGGTAAGGTGTGAACACTCACTCCTCTGGGCTGCAGGTCTTGCTCCAGTAAGCTGCAAATGTCTGCGATGACCTGGCGCGATAGCCCGAGCCTCCTTTGGCACTGATGCTCAGTCACGTTGAGGAAGCTCATCCTCTGCCTGTATACCCTGTGTTGGGGTATCGCCTCTGGTGTGGTGCAGCCCTGTGCTGGTGCCCTCTGCCCTGTGCAGCATCAGGTGGTTGAGGAGAAGGTTGGTGGTGTTGTTCTTGGTGCTGCTGGTGTGCCTGGTGCTGCTGGTGTTGGTGCTCATCACGGTCCAATTCTGAGGACCAAGGTGAGAGAGTATAAAGTGCACCCATGCTGATGGAATAGATGGCAGGTCAAGTAGAGATGAGAGAAGCAATCTGTCAATGGTGTGATAGGTTCTACCAATGAGGTGAGACTGTATGGCAACTTTGCTGGAAACACTTGCAGCCTCTAGAAAGCTAAATCTGTGCTGGAAATGCAGTCAGCAACAGCTTCTGCTAGAGGAAAGTGAACAGCTGTGAGGTGGGAGCTTTTATAATACATTTCATGCTGTCAACTAATCAGCTGGATCAATGGCCACTGAACTCATAGAATCATAGAATCAAAGAAATTTACAGCACAGAAGGAGGCCATTTGGCCCACCTTGTCCGTGCTGGCCGACAAAGAGCTATCTACCCGAATCTCACTTTCCAGCACTTGGTCCGTATCCTTGTAGATTATGGCACTTCAAGTGCATATCCAAGTTCTTTTTAAATGTGATGAGGGTCTCTGCCTCTTCTACCTTTTCAGGCAGTGAGTTCTAGACCCCCACCACCCTCTGGGTGAAAAAAAGTTCTCCTCAAATCCCCTCTAAACCTCTGACTAATTACTTGAAATCTATGCCCCCTGGTTTTTTGACCCTTCTGCTAAGGGAAATAGGTCCTACCTATTCACTCTATCTAGGCCCCTCATAATTTTATACACCTCAATTAGGTCTCCCCTCAACCTCCTCTGTTCCAAAGAAAACAACCCCAGCCTATCCAATCTTTCCTCATAGCTAAAATTCCCCAGCCCAGGCAACATCCTCATAAATCTCCTCTGCACCCTCTCTAGAGCAATCACATCCTTCCTGTAATGTGGTAACCAGAACTGCACGCAGTATTCTAGCTGCAGCCTAACTAGTGTTTTATACAGTTCATGCATAACCTCCCTGCTCTTATATTCTATGCCTTGGCTAATAAAGGCAAGTATCCCATATGCCTTCTTAACTGCCTTATCTACCTGTCCTGCTACCTTCAGAGATCTGTGGACATGCACTCCAAGGTCCCTCTGATCTTCTGTACATCTCAGTGTCCTACCATTTATAGTGTATTCCCTTTCCTTGTTAGCCCTCCCCAAATGCATTACCTCACACTTCTCCAGATTGAATTCCATTTGCCACTGTTCTGCCCACCTGACCAGTCCATTGGTATCTTCCTGCAGTCTACAGCTTTCTTCTTCACTATCAACCACACGACCAATTTTTGTATCATCTGCAAACTTCTTAATCATACTTCCTACTTTCAAGTTCAAATCATTGATATACCACAAAAAGCAAAGGACCCAGTACTGAGCTCTGCGGAACCCCACTGGAAACAGTCTTCAGTTCACAAAAACACCTGTTGACCATTACCCTTTGCTTCCTGCCTCTGAGCCAATTTTGGATCTAACTTGCCACTTTCCCTTGGATCCCATGGGCTTTCAATAATCTTTAGTCCACCATTTTCTGCGGCCGTTAACCCACAGCCGCGGTGACACCGGCAACTTTCGTGTCACAATCAAATTTCTAGGCCAATGTTTCAGGTGAGAAATGCTGCCTGATCTGCTGAGTATTTACAGCATTTTCTGCTTTTATTTCAGATTTCCAGCATCTGCAGTATTTAGCCTCTGAGAAGATAAATTGCTCACTGTCCTAGGGGGCATATGGAGTTGAAGCAGAGGCAGCAAAGGGGATAAGCTGCTCACAGAGTGAAGAAGAAGAAGCAGAAGAGGAAGAGGAAAAAGCGGAAGGAAGGATGCAATCCAGACAGCCCCTTTCTGGTGGGATATCTGGGATGGAATCATCCGCCTGCGGTCCCAGTGACCACAACCCCTAATTTCGCTTTCAACATTAGTCCCACACCTTACTATCCCTCTGTTACTGACCATCACAGCGTCCTCTTGGCCACAATGCTGAAATAAAAGCCACCACAAAGCAAACTTTCCAATCTAACTTTATCCATATATGCATCCAATATGACATCAAGAAATCAACTACTAGCCCTTGTGCATTCCCTTAGTGATTGTCTTGTGTGTGCCTTTGCCCATCCTACTTGATGTCATGCAGTGCTACCCCAGTAGTTGCAGCATGGCTGGTGGAAGGCTGCTGACTTTCAGTGGGGGACACTGCAGATGACCTTGCAGGACGAGCTTGAGGAGCTGGTGGCTGTGAGTGTCAAATCGAGTGTCGGTGTTTGTTGTTGTTCTTCTTCTTCACTCTCCTCTCCCTCTTCTTGGTCAACCACTGGCTGGGCAGGCTGGATTTCTTGGGTGTCTGAAATGAGGAAGGCACAAGGGTGCAGTTGTGGTGAGGGGAGGGTGGGAGAGCAAGAGGTGCATGCTTACACCATGTACAGCTTGTACATCAGAAGAGATTGTGGGATGAGACGAAATGGGATGTGAGAAGGAGGATAACGTATGAGGATACCAGCATCTTGCATTTTTTCATCCCCACCACTGGCCAAGGGCACAGCCATGCCCCTGCCAAGAATGGCCAGCACCGTCTCCTCCAAGGGGTTGAAGTGAAGCAAGGAATGTGAGGTGTGCCCCATGTTTGGTAGAGAGTGTTGGTAGGTGAGTGATTGGGGGGGTGGTTTGGCAATCTGTTCTCACACCCTTCTTTCTGCAGGGCCTCTTGGCCCCCTGTGGATAGAGGAACTCTCTTCCAGTGTTGATCCCCTGAACAATGCTGGAGTGCTGCGTGCGAGACCCTGGCCTGTTGAACCATTTGTGTTAGTGCTGAAACACTTTTCACATTTTTTTTGCATACAGAAGGCAGTTCAGCTTTAAGAGCTAAAGAATGCTATTTTGGCATTATTTTTAATGTTTATCTTTTTTTCGGAAGGCAGGTGAGCTCTAAGTACTAAAGACTGCATATTTTTAATTATTTTTTTTATTTTAGAAGGCAGTTACCCTTTAAAGGCTTGAGACTGCTTTCTAAAATGACAGCCTAACTTTAAGAAAAGGCTGCCTCGCTCCAGGGACGCTACGGCCATGCTACATTAGGCCTCCTGCTGAGCGCACAGCGTGAAGCAACACGTTCTATGCTAAGCTGTGAGCTAAAATCATTCAAATCAGCAGGCACCAAAATAATGGTGCTGCCTGCGATCTTTTTATGGGCGCAAGCAAACCTCGCCCCACAGTGGCACCGCCCGTTTTCAGTCTTCATCGGATTTCTAGGCCTAGGTACATACTCAACAAGAATATTCTAATTAGTTATTGAAATATGAGATAAAAGAGTCATTTTACAAAATAGCTCCTGACATTGGACCACACAGTAAGAATTCGGGTGAGCATCCCTCACGATATTATACCCTTCGATTTTAATGGATGGAAAATTGAGGAGGATCTTTGCTTGAATTCAAGATATGGCCCGTGCCGGGAGAGCGATTTTGTAAACTTACCCTAATGGATAATGAAAATCTTGATGTAAACTGTTTTGAGCCTTTTGACTATTTCAAGATTTACGTCACAAGAGGGCATGATTGAGGTATCGTGTGACTCTAAAGCCCTTTGTGTGAATATCCAAGTGAACACAGTAAGCTGAAAGATATTTCTTTGTGATATACTTAAAAAAAAATCACTTTTTAATAAAAAAAAGAAAAAGCAATAACATGACTGAAATAGTGCCGAAGATTGATTATGAGCTGACAGCAGTCTCAATGCACTCGAACTATAACAAGAAACATATATGGTTCAATGAAATTGCTATTGTTATTATCCAATTAGACTTTTATCTAAATATTGGATTTGTAAGATACTCTTAATAGTTGCTAGACCATTTGACTCTCTACTGGGAGATTCAAGAATTCCCAGTCAACTAACATTCCTGTTGAGACTCCCAGTCTTAGATGGATTGTCTGAGGGTCAAAGGGTCTTATAGCACAGAAGCAGGCAATTTGGCTCATTCAGATCTGGAGTGGTGTTTTTCTTCAGGTGAGCCACCTAGACTTATCTCATTCTCTCACTGCTCAATCTTCATATGCGCTGTGGAATTTAGAAAACTTTCAAAATCTCTTAACTGCACTTCCTGGTAGATCTTTTATTTTATTTTATTAATTCACGGGATGTGGCATTGCTGCCAAGGCTAGCATTTATTGCCCATCCCTAATTGTCATAGAGTTAATAGGCCAACAATCTACAGTTACCAGTGGCCTTCAGCGTGACCCCACCAGCGTTTGCAGGGTCAATGGGAGTGCACGTTCTTCCAATGGACAGGTGGGTGCAAGCCCCAGGTGCATCTCCAATGCTTGTCTGCCATAATGGCCAGAAACCCCAACCCCCGCTATCTCCATTGGGGGCGTTACCCAGCCCTCTCCCCATCCCTCCACTGCCCCCTCACCCCCCCCCCCCCCCCCCCCCCCCCACCACCCAATCCTGGCCATGGTTCACTTGGCTCCTTTGGTAAGGGGGCTGGTCTGTCAAGAAATTTAAAATAAAATCCTCTTCTTCAGGGAGAGGCTGACTGTCTGGCCTCAACCTCACTGGTGGGGCCCACAACCGCCCTTGTGGAGGCCAGTATGCCTTGTCCGACTGGACATACCGCCTTCCATAGAAACAGCAGGGTGATTTTCATCTCACTATCTCCCTGTTTTTCAGCGTGAATGGGACGGTCGGGAGATTATTTTTTTTTAAACTAACCGATGACTTGCAGCTCAAGGCTCTCCCGATGTCAAATTTTGTCCTATTTTTGAGAAAATATTTTCTAGTTTGATTGAAACTGGTAGAATTGCTTCTGATCAAACGTGCAGGCCTTTTGTTGAACTATTTTACGGAGTCCATACTCAACCTATTATTTATCCTATTTAATGTGAATAAAAATGCGAACCCACTGTATCTTTCATTTGCTTCAATTGTTCTTTGAAAGTAGGTTTGAGTCAACAAAAGGACAGAAACCCAAAATCTGATGTAGCAAAAGTTATAAATATATTCTAATGGCAATCCAATGCTAACTAAAATGATTAATGGAAATTTACCTCATGTTAGTGTATTCAAGGGAAAAGCACTTTCCTGTAATTACTATGCAGTAGATTTTAAAATTATTAACCCTTCAGTGTGGATGCCACTGTGCCTAAATTGCACTGAAAATCCCAGCCATTGATGGGTGCGTGTCATCTACCACTGACAAAAACAGAAAGGGCCATGAATGATGGAATAAAACTGCACATGAGCTGCACAGTAATAGAAAAACATGGGAGTGATTCAAGGCTGTAATCTCATCCCACCTTTTAACTGCAGCATGATGATCTTATGGTCAAGATTTCCTCTTCAATGATCAATTTCTCAATACACTAATGAGTTCTGTCTGCTTGAACAGGGAATGATAGCACTGTTGTAAAGTGTAGGGGAGGCAGCAGATAGCCCTGACATGTGTTTATCTAATCGAAACCAGGGTATATTAACCATTGGTCATAACTTCTGCTGAAGGCTCCATATATTGGAGCAAGATGCATAAAACAGGGCCTCTAATCAAAAGGATGGAAAGTGTATAATAGATACTTCCATTAATTAATGCATTAAATTTTTCAAAATGTAAAAAAATCCTCATGCAAGTGATCCAGCCACTCGTGCCGCGCTCACGCTTGCCAATAAGCTCCACCACTAACCGTGGCAAACTTTTGGGGTCAGCGGGAGGTTCCTAATTAACCTGCACTATTAGAGCAAAATATGGAGTGAGCCTTGGCTCAGTGGTAGCATTACCGCTTCATAAAAAGGCTTTTTGTTATAGAAACAACCCAGAGCATTATCTGCTGGATCAAAGTGGTCAAAGTTACTTCCTTAAACCCCAATCCATGATCTCCACCTCCCTCTCCTCCTTAAACCCTGATCCACAATCTCCACCTCCCTCTCCTCCTTAAACCCCAATCCACGATCTCCACCTCCCTCTCCTCCTTAAACCCCGATCCACAATCTCCACCTCCCTCTCCTCCTTAAACCCCGATCCACAATCTCCACCTTCCTCTCCTCCTTAAACCCCAATCCACGATCTCCACCTCCCTCTCCTTAAACCCCAATCCATGATCTCCACCTCCCTCTCCTTAAACCCCAATCCACAATCTCCACCTCCCTCTCCTTAAACCCCGATCCACAATCTCCACCTCCCTCTCCTCCTTAAACCCCGATCCACAATCTCCACCTTCCTCTCCTCCTTAAACCCCAATCCACGATCTCCACCTCCCTCTCCTTAAACCCCAATCCATGATCTCCACCTCCCTCTCCTTAAACCCCAATCCACAATCTCCACCTCCCTCTCCTTAAACCCCGATCCACAATCTCCACCTCCCTCTCCTTAAACCCCGATCCACAATCTCCACCTCCCTCTCCTCCTTAAACCCTGATCCACAATCTCCACCTCCCTCTCCTTAAACCCCGATCCACAATCTCCACCTCCCTCTCCTTAAACCCCGATCCACAATCTCCACCTTCCTCTCCTCCTTAAACCCCAATCCACGATCTCCACCTCCCTCTCCTCCTTAAACCCCAATCCATGATCTCCACCTCCCTCTCCTCCTTAAACCCTGATCCACAATCTCCACCTCCCTCTCCTTAAACCCTGATCCACGATCTCCACCTCCCTCTCCTCCTTAAACCCTGATCCACAATCTCCACCTCCCTCTCCTTAAACCCTGATCCACAATCTCCACCTCCCTCTCCTCCTTAAACCCTGATCCACGATCTCCACCTCCCTCTCCTCCTTAAACCCCAATCCATGATCTCCACCTCCCTCTCCTCCTTAAACCCTGATCCACAATCTCCACCTCCCTCTCCTCCTTAAACCCTGATCCACGATCTCCACCTCCCTCTCCTCCTTAAACCCCAATCCACGATCTCCACCTCCCTCTCCTCCTTTAAAACCCCGATCCACGATCTCCACCTCCCTCTCCTCCTTAAACCCCAATCCATGATCTCCACCTCCCTCTCCTCCTTTAAAACCCCGATCCACGATCTCCACCTCCCTCTCCTCCTTAAACCCCAATCCATGATCTCCACCTCCCTCTCCTCCTTAAACCCCGATCCACGATCTCCACCTCCCTCTCCTCCTTAAACCCCGATCCATGATCTCCACCTCCCTCTCCTTAAACCCCAATCCATGATCTCCACCTCCCTCTCCTTAAACCCCAATCCACGATCTCCACCTCCCTCTCCTCCTTAAACCCCGATCCACGATCTCCACCTCCCTCTCCTCCTTAAACCCCGATCCAGGATCTCCACCTCCCTCTCCTCCTTTAAAACCCACTTCTGAACAAGCTTTTGGTCACCTCTAATTTCTTCCTCCTTAGCTTGGTGTTCATTTTTGGATTACACCTCTGTGAAGCACTTTGAGACGATTATTTTTACTTTAAAGGCACTACATATATGCAAATTGTTGTTGTTATATCCTAGATACCTTCCTTGGATTATGCTGCAGGACACTCCTGGAAAGAGCCAAACATCGGAATTTCTGTTTTAGCGTGTTAATGGTCACTCTATGGGTGCATGGTCTTCATTATATCATTGCTCTGCTGCATTGGAAGTTTCCCTTAGTGGTGTCATTACCTATGGCAACAGTGGGTAGGCAAGCTCTCTTGGCAGCCAGCCCATTGATCCATGGCCAACTAGATTGGTTTCTCTGGATTATCTGAGGATGGAGGAATTGGGCGAGCTACCAGGAAACCTGGCATTAGCTGCATTAGTTTATGGTGCTGTACACTAACAGAGTAATAACCCTTTCTATTCATGTCCGGGGCATTGTGCGTTGTGGGAGTATGCAGACCCACATAGGCCTCACCTATCATCTCTGCAGCCAGCAATACAATAAAAGCCAAGGGCACGTCTTGCTACTTCTTAGCATCCACAGGGAACACTATTTGTTTATTGGTTATAAAAATATCAGAGATGGGAAAAAAGGTTGTTTGACTGGATGGGGTGGTTGGGGGGTAGGAAGTCATGTGATGATACCTCCAGGAATGCATCCACCCAGAGTGGGCAACCCTAGTCAGGTGTCCTCATCACAGCCGTCAAAGTTGCAGGTGACCTCTTTATATTTAATTGCTAGATTAACAGCAAAACAAAAAAAGTACTATAATTAACTGTAAAGTTCCTCTAACTCAAAAATCTTAATGGATGAGGCCTCACAGCACTCAGAACTCTTTTTTTGCAGTGCCCAGTTTATATGTGGGTGACTTGCACATCACCTGCGATGATTGCAAACCCAAGAAATTGATTTGTAGGTCGTTGTGATGTCATTAGTGTGACAAAGCCAATTTATTTGCATTCCTGCACCTCCAGCGCAGCTTAGTGGGACCGTTGAAAACGATTACCGGAAGTTCGGGAGCAGCACTATGGGAGCAGGGATACCGTTATGGGGCTCTGCCCAGATTTCCAGTGCATGCACCTGCTGTAAGAGGCATTCCTGAGGCACTAGGACCAGGGCAATCGGCCTCTGTGTCTCATCTGGTTTCAATATAAATTGGGTCTTTTCGGTTAGCATGGGGCCAGGATTATTGAGTGGTACTGTGAGTGTGAGAGAGTATTCGGGGGAGAAGAGAGAGAGGAATTTATTGTGTTTCTGCTTGTGCTTTTGTCTTCATCTTTAATTTAAACCTTGGTCTAACAAAGTCACACTGCCCAGAATGTTACATATACTGTAGTGTCCAATAATACAATTCTGTCATTCAACTCATTTACAATGTCAGATGATAAGTCAGTTTTTCTATTGTAATTTTGTTGATCTATGTAATTTGACAATAGTTCTAAATTGCAGGAGACTGCAGTGGTCTGCTTCTATTTCTTATCAGTGCACACTGACACATAGGCAGTGAAATATTGATTGTGTTTTGCTTCTAGAATGCTGTAGCCTTATCTCCTTTCCTAGCCAGTGGATAAACGTCATATCTCAACTTCGTTCAGTCATACAAAGGAAACTGAAATATATCCCAGCAGAGTGATAAACTAGAGCTGTCAAGGACTGTGTCAACACAGAGGGCACAGTTATGTGAGGGAAGGTGGCAAAATTTCAGTTTTGACACCAGGGTACAAATTCTACTAAATGGGAATTCTCTACTTATTTATTGGGAACAGCATCTGAAATTAAATTTAATACTGTGTGTCTGTCTGTTGCATATCAGTTGCAGTAAAGTAGCAAAAGATTTAAAATGTAGATGGGTATGTGTATGCAAAATGAATGAAGAATCAGAAATGAAAACAACAAACATTACTAAAGCTATTTGTAAGACAGATGTAAGAAATAATGCAATTTAAAATCCAGTGACCCCAAATTTCCCTAGGCCTTCCAGTGCACTCTCGCCATGAATCAGGTGGAAGTGCAGCAGAAAGCTCGGAAAATAAGCCAGGACCTAGATATGCTAGGTCCCAGCCTGTGCTGCCACTATCTGCAGGACCTTGTTTGGGGTGGACCTCCATCCACCCCAAACAAGGTCACTTTTGTCAGAAGTCACATGACCAGGGGAAGGGGACTCCCAGGTCAGGAGTTTCCTCGGCCCCAGGCCTGGGAACTGCCAGCAGGCCTGTACGCCAGGCGACAGCCAGTTTTCTACTGTGTGAATTGTCTGAGGTCAGCTTGAGATAGTAATCTGTTATTGCATCTATTCATTCAAATGGCTGAGAATCTCAGATGACCTTCATCATGGGCATGTGATCCACACTGCCCAATTTTCCTTTATGCACACGGCACCAATGCGATCCTCTATTGCAAGCACAATAACAGGAAAATCTGCCCTTCCGTCAGTAACATCACCATATAAAAAAATTAGGAAGATATGAGTAAGAACGAAAAGTAAATTGATTTTTTTACACTAAAGGTAACAGATCGACACAATAATTTACAGGGAATGTTGTTGAATGGGATAATATAAATGGATTGAAGCTGCCTTTCTGGGGAAGGGAAGGATTAAGGGATATTTGGCTAAATTCATCAGTGGTGTGCTACCATCAAAGAGAAGGATGTTTGGTCAGAGAATCCGTGCTGCAGCCTATTTCCAACCTGCACTTCTTTCCAGCACAGCTCTTGACTGGCAGCATGGAACTGGTGAATGGTGGGTTGGTGGGTTGGTGGGGTTCAGATCTGTCAGAAATGGATGGATTTGTAGCTTGTTCATGCTCCTAAAAACCCTTAATGCTGGAAATTCGGTATAGCCCTGGTTGGGGCACTAAATTTTAAAAAGTTGCAGAATTAGCACCAGGTGCTAATCCTTCTGACCTCCCGCTAAATTGATTGTTAGCGCTCTAAGAATGACCTGGAATGCTAAATCAAGCGCTAATCACCTAACTTAGGGCGTGATACACAGAGAGCGGGGCGCTACCCGCAGAGCAATAACCAATTTCAGGTGCACTCCAATCGAGACTCATCATTCACACTGGCTCCTTCCAGTTCTTAAAGGGGAGGTTCAATCATTCTGCACAATCTCATTCTCAACATTGCTGGCTCTGAAGGTGACCTCCAAGCAACTCAACAGCTACACCTCTTATCCTCATGGCTGATCCCAGTCCCAGGGAGACAGCTCGCCGTTTTAGCGACCAGGCATTGGAGACATTGGTTGCAGCAGTCGAAAGAAGGAGGGCAGTGCTGCTCCCGGCCATTGGCAGGAGGCCATTGCCCCAGGTCTTCAGGGCAATGTGGAGCGAAGTGGCCCAGGACATCTCAGCCAGCAGTGTGGTCCTCAGGACTCTCACACAGTGCCGTAAAAAATTCAACGACCTCACTCGGGTGGTCAGGGTGAGTACATGCTTCAACAAGTCCTACATAGCAGCATCTGAACCTCAGTCTGTGCACACTGCACAAACCACCACACCCCTACCACTCACCCACCAAGCATCTCCATCTACTCAAACTTACTTCCACATCTCACGCCTTGCCTACAATCACAGCTATTCAACTATGGCAGGCACATCTCCCAAACACATAGCTGCACACTCACTCACACACATTGCTTTCTCTTGCAGGCCAAGCTGGGCCACAAAATAGGAGGGAGCATCAATGAACAGGCGGGGGTGAAGCGGACATCCAACAGCTTACAGACCTGGAGGAGCGAGTGCTGAGAGTCATTGGGTGTCAGGCGGTGGGTGCCGTGTCCGTCGGCGACGTCGACCCCCTTGGAGGCAAAAACGTTATGTTCATCCCCTCTCCTTCTCTCATCCCACTTCCCCCTCACAGCACAAGTCTTTCCCACTTTCCAGCTCATTACACTGTCTGCATTCCTTGCTCCCTTCCTGCCCCCCTGCCCTCACCTTAAGTCTTGTGCCTTTATGCTTTCAGGTAATCAGCAACCAGCTGACCAGCCTGTCCCTGAGCCTCCCAGTGAGAGTGAGGTGGGAGAAGAGGAGGAGGAAGAAAGCACCGCGTCACTGCATGTTTCACCCGCAGGCACCACCTCACATACTGGGACTACGCGATCTTTAGAGGCAAGTTTAGTAGAGGGGTCTGCACTGGGTGATGCACCGGGGACAAGCAGGCTGCAGCAAGGCCAGGAGGAAAGGGTAGCTCGGGAGACAGCTCCCCGGAGGGCGAGTTCGCGTGTGAGTTCTGCTGCACAGGCCTCAGATGAGGACCTCGATAGGGAGGCATTCACAAGAAGGGTGATGGGCATGCACATGGAGATCATAGGTGCAATGGCAAGGGTGCCCTAGAGCCTGTCAGCAATGGTGAGGAGCGTGGAGGAGTCCACCTCCAATATTACACAGAGCTCTGCGCACACCATGAAGCCATCCTTGGCAGTCTGCAAGGGATGATGGACTCCCTGTGAGACCGTGGCGACCCAGACCTGATGCCACGTGTGATGAGTGATCTGGCAGCTTCCACTGCAGCACAGGCGGAAGCCACACAACGTCTTAGTGCTGTAATGCAATCAATGGTTGCTGCCATCGAGTCTCAGACTTCTCTCGTGCAGTCTCAGCTTGATGCTACGCAAGCTCTGACTGCTGCCATCGTCGCTGGGTCCACCACAGTCCACCGGGGATCTCACGGTGTCACAGCAGGCCAGCAATCTGTGCTCCAGCAGATTGGTAGGGATGCTGAGGTGCTGCCCCGGGGGAGTGGCAGTGGGTCAGTGGAGCAGAAACCTGCTGTCCTCTCTCAGGATGACAGCATTTCTGCTCCCACCACTGCCACTCCGCCATTGCCGTTGTCACTGCCTGTCATCCAGCCAGGCCAGAACGCCGCTGCCCAGCCTGAGGTGGTGCAGTGTACAGCCAGGCCTTCCAGGCCCAGAGCTGGTCGAGGGCGTCCTGCAAGGCCATCTGATGTGTCTGGAGCCGACACTCAGCAGCCTTCCACCAGCCCTGCTGCAGCCACTGGGCACAGACTACATAGGAGCAGCAGATTAGGAAAAGGCACTGTAAAGAGGGGAAGTTAATATTGTTGTTGTATATATGTGTTTACTGAATGTTGATAAATTTATTAATGGAATTTTGCTGATTTTGTGCTGTCTTTCATTTCAGCTTTGCGCTGTGATATGGCTGGAATGATGGGTGGAATGATGGGGATGTGGCGAGCAACCGGGATGTGCGGTAGAATTTATTTGAACCGCAGTCTGATGAGGCGGTCACGGACTGCCCTTCCAGAAGGCCGATTGAGTGGCTGCCTCCTCCCTCGCTGCTGTTCCTCCTCCTGTTCCTCCTCCTCCTCCTCCTCCTCGTCCTCCTCCTCTCCCTCTTCCTCCTCCTGAGGTGGTCCCGCTATACCTGGTGACAATGGCTGGGCCCTCATGATGGCCAAGTTGTGCAGCATTCAGCACACCATGACGAAAAGGGACACCCGCTCAGCCAAGTACTGGAGGGCTCCTCCTGAGCGGTCAAGGCAGCGGAACCGTTACTTGAGCACCCCGATGGTCTGCTCGATGATGTTCCTGGTGGCGGCATGGCTCTCATTATATAAGTGATTAGCAGGAGTGTTGAGGGGAGTCATGAGCCAGGTGGAGAGCGGATACCCCTTGTCTCCGACCAGCCAGCCGTGAGCTGATGTGGTGGCTGGAAGAGTGCTGGAACACCACTCGAGTCTGGTGCAGGATGAAGGCATCATGGCTGCTGCCAGGATAACGTGCATTGACGGTGAGGATTCACTGTCTGTGGTCGCACACCAACTGCACATTGAGTGAGTGGTAGCCTTTGCGGTTACGGAATACCTCAGGATTGTTATGGGGTGCCTGCAAAGCCACGTGCGTGCAGTCAATGGTGCCCTGCCCCATGGGGAAGCCCGCTATCCTGGCAAAGCCACATACACGCTCGTCCTGCTTCTCTCTGGTCATGGGGAAGGAACTGTCTCTCCTATTGTAGTCTCTCCTATTGTAGAGAGCATCTATGACCTCCCGGATGCAGCAATGGACGGTGAACTGCGAGATGTTAGCTATGTCTCCTGCTGCAGACTGGAAGGATCTGCTGGTGCAGAAATTGAGGGTGATGGTAATCTTGACTGCCACTAAGAAAGCCGTAGTGGTCTTGATCTGAGGCTCGAGGCCTGGCTGCAGGAGGTGGCAGAGCTCTGTGACCACCTCCTTGGTGAAGCGGAGTGCTAAGACACTGCTCCTCAGTTAAATTTATGTTGGAGAAGTGCTCCCAGAATACCCTGGGAGGGTAAGGCCTCCTGTTGACAGCCCTGTTGCCCCTCCTCCCTCTGGCCACATTTTCCAAACTTTGTCTCTGCCTGCACTGCCTCCGACGTTGATGCTGGAGGGCGAGGTCGAGTGTCAGTACAGCCCCCATTAACGTAACCAAGTGTAGAAGATCAAAATCTCAGCACAATGAAACGGACAAATTTTTAGCAGCCAGAATTCTCCTGAATGTAATAAACGTTTAACTCACTGAAAACGGCTGTTTTCGCTATGTCACACTGAGAAGGCAGCATTGAATGGCGACTAAAATGAAACTGGATGTTGATCCTTTTAAATACCGCTCCTACAGCAGCCATCCGACTGCATCACGCCTCCTCTTCCTGCCATTGTTCACGGCAGGTGATGAGGCAGGGGGCAGCGATCAATTTTTCACCTGGGCCATTAACGGGGCGTTCCACATGCGTTGACATCACAATCTGGCAGCCGCTCAAGGCGTAGGCGCTAAATGTTATCGACAGCGCTAAATCGCGTGTGGCGTTGGATTCACCGCGCCCCGCCGCAAACCCATTAGGGCCCCGTTAGCGCCCCCCCCAGGTACTAACGGGAGGTGCTAACATGCCGAATTTCTCCCCCATTATGTTTTTATTCCTATATTTTGTTCTTGCGGGAGAACGTCAAACTTGTTTCGCATTTTTTCCAGTAAAAAATTAAAGTGCGATCTCTCGTACCCGATCTTTTCCAGAGATGCACAGGCTGCCGCATTGGAAGCTGGTGACTTCTAATTGTGCCGAGAGCCTGCCTAAACCCTGCGTTTCGTGCCTTGAAAGTGCAAATTGGGGTCCTTACCCTAGTTCTAGGGCCCCGATGCAAAATTGGTGAAAATGGGCAGAGCATGCACTGTGGATGCTCAGCCCAGTGGTTACGAGTCTTCAGCGGCCTAACCAGCAGTCCTTAAAGGGACCGTTGGAGGCCGCTCACATAAAGGTAAGCAAACTTTTGAATAGTTTCATTTCTGTGGAGTCAAGAAACGCACTAATGGATCACTGTCAGCCCAGGCTCCTCTCCCGCCATTTGCCCCCTCCTCCCAGTTTCAAAATTAAAGCACTACTTGGATAAAAAGGTCAATAATGATGGAGCAATGCAAGTTCTCCAATATTTATATCCTTGCTTTTATTTTTCTGGATCAGTCTTTTAATTTGGTCTGTGTTGCATTTAAAATCAAGGTGGAAAAATCAATTTCCATTTCTGAAATGCAAAGTCAAGAAATTAATGACATTTGGGAATTTCAATTACTCTGTTTATTGTTTGCCAGTCATTGATTGCATAGAACCATAGAATCTTACAGCACAGAAGGAGCCAATTCGGCCCATCGCGTCTTTGTCCAAGCAATTTTTTCTTTTCACAGGTTGTTTATAAATGTGTTGAAATGCAGAAATAAATAGACCATATCATGCAGCAGTGAATGGGGATTCACAAGACATTAAATAATTTGCAACCAGTCTAGAACAATTTGAAACAAAATGATACACAATGCACTTCAAAACAGGATGGTAGTGGGATCAAGATGGCTTGATTGGCTGAAGCACTGATTTTCAGGTGGACCTCAATCTAGGCAGCTTATTAAAATATGTTAATAAGGGTCAGAGGATATAGTTACAACTCCCAACACCATTTTCGTCTCTGCGCATGTTGTTACCACCAGTTCTTGCTCCTGCCCACAAACCATGGGTGGTACAAGTCAGGATGCAGCCATTTCCAGTGATATCTGAAGGGGTCATCAGCTGTTCTCAGATGAAACTGTGGGAAGATCCAGAGGAAGCCCTTATCCATATGGTCAGTCCAGGGTGGCGGAGATGGCTGAACCCAGAAACTGCATGGCCCCAGTATGAGCATCCCTGAGAGGTGCTGTTACTGGTGCCAGAGACTCCTACGGGGGAGCTCAGTTACAGAGCCCATTGAGGTGGTCACACACTCCATGGGTGACTTCAGAGTGTTGATGCATTGGGCCAGAACCTCACGCAAGTTAATATTGGACTCCTCCATGATTTTCAACATATTCTGGCAGTTCAATGCATTCAACAATTGCTGGTGCACAGGAAGGATCTTTCTTTTCAAGGCTGGGCCCCTAATGTCTTCATCCCTGTCCTCTTCAACAGTGGCCATGATGCGGAGATGCCGGTGTTGGACTGGGGTGGACAAAAGTGAGAAGTCGCACAACACCAGGTTATAGTCCAACAGTTTTATTTGAAATCACAAGCTTTCGGAGCTGCTGCTCCTTCGTCAGGTGAAGTGAAAGAATACGAATCGGCAAAGCATATATAGACAGAGAACAATGTTCTCTGTCTATATATGCTTTGCCGATTCGTATTCCTTCACTTCATCTGACGAAGGGGCAGCAGCTCCGAAAGCTTGTGATTTCAAATAAAACTATTGGACTATAACCTGGTGTTGTGCAACTTCTCACTCTTCAACAGAGCCAGGACATGAGCTGCCCCTCCAGTGAGCTGTTCCCTGGGCCATCATTTCCACCTGCACCTGCCCCTGCTCACTTGTGCTCGGTGAAGCACCCAGTGCAGACCCCTCTAACTCACTATCTAAGCCACGCAGGGTGCCACTTTCTGTGCTGGTGCTTGGAAGGTGTGAGAGCGAGTGACGGTGCCTCTTATGTGACTCAGTCTATGTGCGTGTAATGCTCGAGTCATCTAATGGATCCAGGAAAAGGGAGAGGGACAAGGGTTAGCACTTAGTGGCAAGGGTAAGCAGTAGCAGATGACTGGTAGCACAATGGAGCACCAGGCTGTAATGCTGAGTGTGTGAATGTACGAGCGAGAGAGTTAAAAAGAGAGAAGATATTTAAGTTGTTTTTCTGAGGTTTTTTGGCTTTTCCGGGCAAGTTACAGGGGACGAGCAGGAGAGTCTCTGTGGAAATTTACCCGAACATACCTGATTCCTAACTTCAGAAGAGTCCCCTTCACTAAACCATTTTACACCAGCCATCCTGTGGCATCTGAGTGAGATTTCCAATTCATGCCAAATTAGGGACAGTTTTGTGATGTTCACCCTTGCTCATTAGGAACTGGAGTGGAATTACTCAAATTCATTTTGCATAGAATCCTTATGCTTATCAGCAAGAGGAGACTTTAATTCCACCAGTACTTAAGCATCTTCAGTGGTGACATGGAAACTGCTTCAGTGAAACACTTAACAATATAAAGACTGATATCCCTAGATTTTCCAAAAATGGGCAGAAAGTACCTGTTTTTTGTTGCCGTTGAAGAATGACAAAGAAATTGCCAGAATGCAATCCCTGAGACTGCGGCAGCCAATCATGATGCCCATGTAACATTGCTCCTTTAAGGCTTCTAAGTCGTTTTTCAGCCACTTAACCAATATAACTGTCAAACGTTTGTTAATGCAGTTTTGTAGTATGCTTTCTTTTGTGCTAAATGTCGCAACAACATTTTTTAAGTCCTGATTGAACCCAAAGGCCACGCACATGATCAAGCTGTGCTGGCAGATACTGCTCAAGAATGGTTTCAAGTACAGTAAGCCACTGCTTCGATTAGATATTTGAGAGGCAGCCAAATCCTTGATATAACGAGGGACATTATACCTGAGAACAATTCATTGGCCCGGAATTTGCGGTCCAAGGCATACCTCCAGAGTACGCCTCCGACCCGATAAAAAAATCTGCATTTACCTTCAGGCTCCCGGGCTTCGGAGACTTCGAGTCCTGGGCCTGCGGGCCTACGCCTGCATAAAGGCTCACGGATTCCAGGGACGCAGGCGGCTCAGAAGGGTCCCTGGGATCAGGTGGGCCAGGTCCTCCAATCCGAAAGGAGGATTCCTAATATGCTTATGGGGATTCCATTTACGAACGGAACCCCCATAAGCAGATTCAGAATCCCCAAATAATTAAATAATTTATACAACTGGAATAAAAATAAATGCTCCCATTTTCAAATGTAATTAAAAGTCCCTTCAATAAAGCATATACAATAAAAATTAAACTTTTTGAAAAATAATTTTAAATATTTAAATCCGTGCCAAACTTTACATAAACTAATTTCAAATGTTTGTGCATGATTTTTTATTTTTAAAGGTGTAAGGGTTATGTGGGCATTTGCTGAGCAGTAGTTGGCAAATAGCGCCAGTGAAAGTGGTTTTTGAGTCGGTGTGGATGATCTGTCAAGGCAAACCTTAACAGATCGCAAGTTCCGGGTTTTCACGCATGTGCAGTGCATGCGGAAACCCGGAACTTACATAGATACATAGAACAGTACAGCACAGTACAGGCCCTTCGGCCCTCGATGTTGTGCCGAGCATTGTCCGAGACCAAGATCAAGCTATCACACTCCCTATCACTCTGGTGTGCTCCATGTGCTTATCCAATAACCGCTTGAAAGTTCCTAAAGTGTCCGACTCCACTATCACAGCAGGCAGTCCATTCCACACCCCAACCACTCTCTGAGTAAAGAATCTACCTCGGACATCCCTTCTATATCTCCCCCCATGCACCTTATAGTTATGCCCCCTTGTAACAGCTGCCTCTACCCGAGGAAATAGTCTCCGAACATCCACTCTATCTATCCCCCTCATCATCTTATAAACCTCTATTAAGTCGCCTCTCATCCTCCTCCGCTCTAAAGAGAAAAGCCCCAACTCCCTCAATCTTTCCTCATAAGACCTCCCCCCCAAACCAGGCAGCATCCTGGTAAATCTCCTTTGCACTCTTTCCAATGCTTCCACGTCCTTCCTATAGTGAGGTGACCAGAACTGCACACAATATTCCAAATGTGGTCTCACCAAGGTCCTGTACAGTTGCAGCATAACCTCACGGTTCTTAAACTCAAACCCTCTGTTAATAAACGCCAACACACCATAGGCCTTCTTTACTGCTCTATCCACTTGAGTGGCAACCTTCAGAGATCTGTGGATATGAACCCCCAGATCCCTCTGCTCCTCCACGTTCCTCAGAACCCTGCCGTTGACCCTGTAATCCTTATTCAAATTTGCCCTACCAAAATGAATCACCTCGCACTTATCAGGGTTACATTCCATTTGCCATTTTTCGGCCCAGCTCTGCATCCTATCAATGTCTCTTTGCAGCCTACAACTGCCCTCCACCTCATCCACTACTCCACCAATCTTGGTGTCATCAGCAAATTTACTGATCCACCCTTCAGTCCCCTCCTCCAAGTCATTGATAAAAATCACAAACAGCAGAGGACCCAGCACCGACCCCTGTGGCACACCGCTGGTAACTGGTCTCCAGTCCGAAAATGTTCCATCCACCACCACCCTCTGCCTTCTATGAGATAGCCAGTTACTTATCCAATCGGCCAAATTTCCCTCTATCCCACAACTCCTTACTTTCTTCATGAGACGACCATGGGGAACCTTATCAAACGCCTTACTAAAATCCATGTATACGACATCAACTGCTCTACCTTCATCTACACACTTAGTTACCTCCTCAAAGAATTCAATCAAATTTGTTAGGCAAGACTTACCCTTCACGAATCCGTGTTGACTATCCCTGATTAAGTTGCCCCTTTCCAAATGGTCATAAATCCTATCCCTCAGGACCTTTTCCATTATCTTACCAACCACCGAAGTAAGACTAACCAGCCTATAATTACCAGGGTCATTCCTATTTCCTTTCTTGAAGAGAGGAACAACATTCGCCACTCTCCAGTCCTCTGGCACCATCCCCGTGGACAGTGAGGACCCAAAGATCAAAGCCAGAGGCTCTGCAATCTCCTCCCTTGCCTCCCAAAGAATCCTAGGATATATCCCATCTGGCCCAGGGGACTTATCGACCCTCAGGTTCTTCAAAATTGCTAAAACATCTTCCCTCAGAACATCTACCACCTCCAGCCTATCCACCTTTATCACACTCTCATCCTCAAGAACATGGCCCCTCTCCTCGGTGAACACTGACGAAAAGTATTCATTCATCACCTCTCCTATCTCTTCTGACTCCATGCACAAGTTCCCACTACTGTCCTTGACCGGCCCTACCCTCACCCTGGTCATTCTTTTATTTCTCACATAAGAGTAAAAAGCCTTGGGGTTTTTCTTGATCCGACCCGCCAAGGACTTCTCATGCCCCCTCCAAGCTCTCCTAAGCTCTTTTTTTAGCTCATTCCTTGCTACCTTGTACCCCTCAATCGACCCAACTGAACCTTGTTTTCTCATCCTTACATACGCTTCCTTGCGGGGCCGTTCTGATGGCTTATGACGGTGTACGCTGTACGACATCATCGGATCCGCAAGTTCCAGGCCATTAATTCTCTGCCAGTATTGTGCTCTCCCTCCTCTCCCAGCTCTGACTGTCCTCTTGGCTTCACATAGTCCTTTTGTGCAGTCTTTCCTCTTCTGACAAAGCAACATAATAAATGTGCTGGACAGTTTTGTCAAGGGAGGTTCATCATCCACTTTGCCATACAGTTTCTGGAGGGGAGGAAAGAACAAGAGAGAAGGTCTGTGATAGGGTGGAAGGCAGGAGAGATTAAAAGACAAAAGGAATGATGGTGCAAGGCAAAAAGAGAGGGTAATGGGACAAGTAAAGAAGCAAAAGATGGATCTAGAAGAGGTGTAAATGGGAATAGCAGAATCATCAAAAGCTGTCATCCTAAAAAATGGAGGCAGAGGTTATGATCTGAAATTGTTGAACTTAATGTTGAGTCCGGAAGGCTGTTACGTGCTAAAGGCCATCCGACAACTGAAGAACAACAAGGCCTCAGGAACAGATGGAATCCCCACCGAGGCGCTAAAACATGGCGGAGAAGCACTATTGGCATGAATACATGAACTCATTAATCTTATTTGGAAGGAAGAGAGCATGCCAGGGGATCTCAGAGACGCCGTAATCGTGATCATCTTCAAGAAAGGTGACAAGTCCGATTGCGGTAATTACAGAGGAGTCTCCCTGCTGTCTGCCACAGGGAACGACATCACAAGAATCCTCCTCAATCGCCTTCTCCCAGTGGCTGAAGAGCTCCTCCCAGAGTCGCAATGCGGATTCCGCCCACTAAGGGGCACAATGGACATGATCTTCACCGCACGTCAACTACAAGAGAAATGCAGGGAACAGCACCAACCACTGTACATGGCCTTCTTTGACCTCACAAAGGCCTTCAACACCGTCAACCATGAGGGATTATGGAGTGTCCTCCTCAAATTCGGCTGCCCTCAAAAGTTTGTCATCATCCTCCGCCTGCTTCATGACGACATGCAAGCCGTGATCCTGACCAACGGATCCACCACAGATCCAATTCACGTACGGACCGGGGTCAAGC
Source organism: Squalus acanthias (assembly GCA_030390025.1). Classification (NCBI taxonomy): domain Eukaryota; kingdom Metazoa; phylum Chordata; class Chondrichthyes; order Squaliformes; family Squalidae; genus Squalus; species Squalus acanthias. Next base: position 51,362,029 of record CM059426.1, read on the forward strand.
AAAGCTGTGTCATCGCACCAACGCTCTTCTCGATCTTCCTGGCTACAATGCTCCATCTCACCCTCAGTAAGCTCCCCGCTGGAGTGGAGCTAATCTACAGAACAAACGGGAAACTGTTCAACCTCCGTCGCCTCCAGTCCAGATCCAAGGTCGTCCCATCCTCTATCATCGAATTACAGTATGCAGACGACGCTTGCGTCTGCGCACATTCTGAGGTCGAACTCCAAACCATCATCAACACCTTCACCAAAGCGTACGAGAGCATGGGCCTTACACTAAACATCCGTAAGACAAAGGTCCTCTACCAACCTGCCCCCGCCACACAGTACTGCTCCCCGATTATCAAAATTCATGACGAGGCCTTGGACAACGTGGACCACTTTCCATACCTCGGGAGCCTACTGTCAACAAGGGCAGACGTCGATGACGATGTCCAACACCACCTTCAGTGTGCCAGTGCAGCCTTCGGTCACCTGAGGAAGAGAGTGTTTGAAGACCAGGACCTCAAACCCAACACCAAGCTCATGGTCTACAGAGCAGTAGTGATACCCGCCCTCCTGTATGCTTCAGAGACATGGACCATTTACAGCAGGCACCTCAAAGCACTGGAGAGGTACCACCAACGCTGCCTCCGCAAGATCCTGCAAATCCATTGGCAGGATAGGCGCACCAACGTCAGTGTTCTCGCTCAGGCCAACATCCCCAGCATTGAAGCTTTGACCATGCTCGATCAGCTCCGATGGATGGGCCACATCGTCCGTATGCCCGATACGAGACTCCCAAAACAAGCGCTCTACTCGGAGCTCCGACACGGCAAGAGAGCCCCAGGTGGGCAGAGGAAATGCTTCAAGGACACCCTCAAAGCCTCCTTGAAAAAGTGCAACATCCCCACTGACACCTGGGAATCCCTGGCCCAAGACCACACAAAGTGGAGGAGAAGCATTCGGGAAGGCGCCGAACACCTCGAGTCTCTTTGCCGGGAGCAAGCGGAAGCCAAGCGCAAGCAGCGGAAGGAGCGCACGTCAACCCAAGCACCCCACCTACCCACCCCTTCAACCACCGTCTGCCCTACTTGTGACAGAGACTGTAGGTCCTGCATTGGACACATCAGTCACCTGAGTACTCATTTTTAGTGTGGAAGCAAGTCATCCTCGGTTCCGAGGGACTGCCTAAGAAGAAGAAGAAGAGAAGTTAAGTGCCTAATCGAAAGATGAAGTGCTGTTCCTCGAGTTTACATTGAGCTTCATTGGAACAGTGTAGGAATCCGAGGACGGAGAGGTCAGAATGGGAGTGGAGCGGATAATTAAAGTGACAGGCGACCGGAAGCTCGGGGTCACACTTGTGGACTGAGCGGAGGTGTTCCGCAAAGCGGTCACCCGATCTGCGTTTGGTCTCCCCAATGTAGAGGAGACCACATCATGAGCAGCGAATACAGTATAGTAAATTGAAAGAAGTACAAGTAAATCGCAGTTTCACCTGGAAGGAATGTTTGGGGCCCTGGACGGTAGGAAGGGAGGAAGTAAAAGGGCAGGTGTTGTATCTCCTGCGCTTGCACGGGAAGGTGCCATGGGAAGGGGAAGGGGTGTTGGGGTGATAGAGGAGTGGACCAGTGTGTCGCGGAGGGAGCAGTCCCTTCGGGCTGCTGAAAGGGGAGGGGAGGGAAAGATGTGTTTGGTGGTGGGATCACGCTGGAGGTGGCGGAAATGGCGAAGGATGATCCGCTCAATGTGGAGGCTGGTGGGGTGGAAGGTGAGGACAAGGGGAACCCTATCATGGTTCTAGGAGAGAGGGGAAGAGGTGAGGGCAGAAGTGCGGGAAATGGCACAGACATGGTCGAGGGCCCCGTCAACCATGGTGGAGGGAAATCCTTGGTTGAGGAAAAAGGAAGACATATCGGTAACACTGGTATGGAAGGTGGCATCATCAGAACAGGTGCTATGGAGTCGGAGTAACTGGGAGAATAGAGTCCTTACAGGAAGTGGGGTGGGAAGAAATGTAGTCAAGGTAGCTGTTTGGAGTCAGTGGGCTTATAGTGGACGTAATACTGCATTGTAAAGAAAAGTTTTCAATGCTTCACTTAATGAAAATATTGATGTGTATGTGGAGGTTTGATCTTTAAGCAGCAACCAATTATACTCTGAATACTGTATTAACAATAACTAAAATATTGCTGCTTTTAGATTACAATGTACACATTTATCTGATCACTGTCAATGCAAAGAACATGAATCATAGAATCTTACAGAACAGAAGGACGCCATTCGGCCCATAATGCTCTTTGAAGGAGCTATTCAATTAGACCCACTCTCCCTGCTCTTTCCCATAACCCTGTAAATGTTTCCTTTTCAAATATTTATCCAATTCCCTATTGAAAGTTACTATGCATTCTGCTTCCACCACCCTTTCAGGCAGTGCATTCCAGATCACAACAACTCACTGCATAAAGAAAAGTCTCCTCATCTGCCCTCTGGTTCTTTTGCCAATTATCTTAAAAGAATGGTTTTACAAGTTGATCTCCTGTGGTGTTGCCACATGAGTAAAATGCTCATTATTTAATAACTGTACTTAAACCTAGCTTTGATAAATTGAATAGAATTATATAGAAGAAATCCCATGAAAGTGAAATAAAAATGAAATCAGCAATTTTAATAGATTTGTAAATGTACAAGCTGAACATGTTTATAACTGTATTCTTAATAATGTACCATAATATACGTATCTACTTACTACAGAGCTTTGGATGATGATAGCTAAACTGCATCTTGAAATATCTGTGCCACTGATGCTGAACAAGCCATTATTCAGGGAAAGTTTATATAAGGTTCAGTAATAATTAATACAGCCCAGAAATTACTGTTGGGGTGATATTAGCAGACAAATGCTTCGGGTGTTCATTTGCTATTTTAACAGATGTGTTAACCCATTTAAAGTAAACAAGTTAATGCCTCCGTTCAGAAATTACAGACAGAGGAATGTATTAAAAATGTGTTAAACAATCATCTGTTAAAACTGCCAACAGTATTTTCTAGGCTCAAGTCCAAATGAGGTGCCTGATATGATATTACAACAATGCCCAGGTCACTTCTATTCTGCGTTTTTAGGAAGTCTGCAGCCCCAAGGGGAAGATTTCCCTCTAAGCCCCCATGGTGATGTAACTTTGGAGGGGTGGAACCTCGACCCGCTTCCCCACACCCCGAAACCTGGCTGATTTCCTGGAGTCAGGGTGATTAATATTACGCTGGTGGGCTCCTGGCAGTGTTTCCACTGCTGTCGGGTTCACCACATCAGGCTGGGTGGGAAGAGGTGGCTGTAGTGCACACAGCACCAGAAAAACATACCGCAAATGTAATTAAAAAAAAATGAAATCTCGTCTTCACCAGTGCAATCGATTACTCTGTGATTGATTGCACTAGGCAAGGCAGTCTCAAATCCCCCACCCTCTCCCTCTGCCACCTCAGCACCATTGGATTCAAGAAATGCATTGCATCCCTATGGCACAACTAACAGGAAATTTATCGTGTGATGTGTTGCCATTATGTAAAATTACAATACGTCTGCCCATATTTGGGTGGATGCATTGTATATCCAATATATCATAGAGTGGTTACAGCACAGAAGGAGGTCATTTGGCCCGTCGAGCCCATGCCGGCTCTCTGCAAGAGCACTTCAGCTAGTCACACTCCCCCGCCCTTTCCCCATAGCCCTGCAAACTTCTTTCCTTCAGGTACTTATCCAATTCCCTTTTGAAAGCCACGATTGAATCTGCCTCCACCAACCTTTCAGGCAGTGCATTCCAGATCCTAACCAATCGCTGCGTAAAAATGTTTTTCTTACGTCGCCTTTGGTTCTTTTGCCAATCACCTTAAATCTGTGTCCTCTGGTTCTCGACCCTTCCACCAATGGGAACAGTTTCTCTCTATCTACTCTGTCTAGACCCCTCATGATTTTGAACACCTCTATCAAATCTCCTCTCAATCCTCTTTGCTCTAAGGAGAACAACCCCAGCTTCTCCAGTCTATCCATGTAACTGAAGTCCCTCATCCCTGGAACTATTCTTGTAAATCTTTTCTGCACCCTCTCTAAGGTCTTCACATCCTTCCTAAAGTGCGGTGCCCAGAATTGGACACAATCCTCCAGTTGAGGTCAGACCAGTGTTTTATAAAGGCTCATCATAACTTCCTTGCTTTTGTACTCAATACCTCAATTTATGAAGCCCAGGATCCTGTATGCTTTTTTAACCGCTATCTCAACCTGTCCTGCCACCTTCAACAATTTGTGCACATATACCCCCTAGGTCTCTCTGTTCATAAGAACATAAGAACATAAGAAATAGGAGCTGGAGTAGGCCATTTGGCCCTTCAAGCCTGCTCCGCCATTCAACAAGATCATGGCTGATCTTCTACCTCAACTCCACCTACCCGCACTATCCCCATATCCCTTAATTCCCTTCGTTCCCAAAAATTTATCGACCTCTGTCTTGAATATACTCAACGACTGAGCCTCCACAGCCCTCTGGGGTAGAGAATTCCAAAGATTCACAACCATCTGAGTGAAGAAATTTCTCCTCATCTCAGTCCTAAAGGGCTGACCCCTTATTCTGAGATTGTCACCCCGTGTTCTAGATTCCCCAGCCAGGGGAAACATTTTCCTAGCATTAACCCTGTCAAGCCCCTTAAGAATTTTATATGTTTTAATTAGATCACCTCTCATTCTTCTAAACTCTAAGGAATATAGGCCTAATCTACTCAATCTCTCCTCATAGGGCAATCCCCTCATCCCAGGAACCAGTCTAGTGAACCTTTGCTGCACTTCCTCTAAAGCAAGTATGTCTTTCCTTAGGTAAGGAGACCAGGACTGTACACAGTACTCCAGGTGTGGCCTCACCAATGCTCTGTATAATTGTAGTAAGACTTCATTACTCTTATACTCTAACCCTTTGTAACAAAAGCTAACATTCCATTTGCTTTCCTAATTGCTTGCTGTACCTGCATGTTAACTTTCTGTGATTCATGTACAAGGACACCGAGGTCCCTCTGAACGCAAATATTTCCCAGTCTCTCACCATTCAAAAAATATTCTGCTTTTTTGTTTTTCCTACCAAAGTGGATAACTTCACACTTCCCCACTTTGTATTTCATTTGCCATGTTCTTGCCCACTCAGTCAACCTGTTTATATCTCTCTGCCGCCTCTTTGCGTCCTCCTCACAGCTTACTTTCCCACCTAACTTTGTATCATCAGCAAACTTGGATACGTTACACTCAGTCCCTTCATCTAAGTCATTAATATAGATTGTAAATAGCTGAGCCCCCAACACTGATCCTTGCGGTATCCCTTTAGTTACAGCCTGCCAACCTGAAAAAGTCCCGTTTATTCCTACTCTCTGTTTTCTGTCCATTAACCAATCCTCAATCCATGCTAATATATTACCCCCAATACCATGAGTCCTAATTTTGTGTAATAACCTCTTGTGTGGCACTTCATCGAATGCTTTTTGAAAATCCTAATATACTACTTCCACTGGTTCCCCCTTATCCATCCTACTAGTTACATCTTCAAAAAACTCTAATAGATTTGTCAAACACCATTTCCCTTTCATAAAACCATGTTGATGCTGCCTAATCACATTATGATTTTCTAAGTGCCCTGTTACTACATCCCTAGTAATAGATTCTATCATTTTGCCTACTACTGATGTCAGGCTAACTGGCCTATAGTTCCCCGTTTTTTTCTCTTCCTCCTTTCTTAAATAGCGGGGTTATGTTTGCTACCTTCCAATCCTTGGGGACTTTTCTAGAATCTAGGGAATTCTGGAAGATTAATACCAATAAATCCACTATCTCTGCAGCTACCTCTTTTACAACCCTAGGATGCAGGTCGTCAGGCTCAGGGGATTTGTCAACACTTAGTCCCATTAATTTCACCAGTACTATGTCTTTACTTATACTGATTTCCTTAAGTTCCTCATTCTCTCTAGACCCTTGCTTCCCCATTATTTCTGGAATGTTTTTTGTGACTTCTACAGATACAAAGTATTTGTTTAATGTCTCTTGCATCTCCTTATTGCCCATGCATTGGAGGCGTTGTTGTTCGCTGTGGAAAGACGGAGGGCATTGCTCTACCCGGCAAGTGGCAGGGCGCCCTCGCCGCAAGTCTTCCGCACCATGTGGAGGGAGGTAGCCCAGCACGTCTCAGGCAGCACTGTGGTTCCCCAGGACCCACACACAGTGCAGGAAGAAATTTAACAACCTCACTCGGGTGGCCAGGGTGAGTCAATGCTTCAACAAATACTACATACCACCATCTGAACCACTGTCTGGACACACTGCCCAAAGCACCACACCTCCAGCACTCACCCACCAACAATCTCTACCTACCAACACTCACACCCACATCTCACACCTTGCACACAATGACAGCTATTCAACTATGGCAGGCACATCACCCAGACACATTGCTCCACACTCACTCACACACTTTCCTTTCTCTTGCAGGCCAAGGTGGCTCACAACAGGAGGGAGCAGGAGTGCACAGGTGGGGGACATGCCAACACCCAACCACTGTCTGCACTGGAGACTCGAGTGCTGCAAATCATTGGGCGCCAGGTGGTGGGTGCCGTGGCCACTGGTGACGTTGACCCCCTTGCGGACAACAACGGTATGTTCATCCCTACTCCTTTTTCTCACATCCCACTTTCCCCTCACCCCACAAGCGTTTTGCACTTTCCAGCTAATCATGCTGAATGCCTGCATTTCTCCCATCCTGCCCCCCCTCCCCTCACCTTAACCCGACTCTTGTACCTTTATGCTTTTAGATAATGAGCACCACCTCAGCAGCCTGTCCCTAAGGGTACCATTGAGAGCGAGGCGGGTGAAGAGGAGGAGGAAGAAGACACCACGTCACTGCATGTCTCACCCGCAGGCACTAGCTCAGATACTGGCACTACGCGTTCTTTCGAGGCTAGTATCGTAGCAGGATCTACACAGGGTGATGCACTGGGGACGAGCAGGCTGCAGCAAGGCCAGGGGGAAAGGGTAGCTCGGGAGCCAGCTTCCCAGAGGGTGAGTTCGCAAGTGGGTTCTGCTGCACAGGAATCAGATGAGGACCTTGATGGGGAGGCCTTTAGAAGAAGGGTGATGGGCATGCACACGGAGATGATAGGTGCAATGGCAAGGGTGCCCGAGAGCCTCTCGGCAATGGTAAAGAGCATGGAGGAGTCCGCCTCCAACATTGCACAGAGCTCTGCGCACACCATGGAGCCCATAATTTCCAGTCTGCAAATGATGGTAGACTCCCAGAGATGGTGGTGAACCAGACCTGATGCCACGTGTGATGGGCGATCTGGCAGCTTCCATTGCAGCACAGGCGGAAGCGACGCAACATCTTAGTGCTGTAATGCAGTCTATGCTTGGTGGCATCCAATCTCAGATTGCTCTCATGCAGTCTCAGCTTGATGCAGCGCAAGCTCTGACTGCTACCATCATGGCTGGGTCTACCACCGTCCACCGGGGCTTTCACGGTGTCTCAGCAGGCCAGCAATCTGTGCTCCAACAGATTGCTAGGGATACTGAGGTGCTGCCCCGGGGGAGTGGCAGTGGGTCAGTGGAGCAGGAACCTGCTGTCCTTTCTCAGGATGACAGCATTCCTGCTCCCACCACTGCCACTCCGCCATTGTCCTTGTCGCTGCCTGACATCCAGCCAACCCAGACTGCTGCCACCCATGCTGAGGTGGTGCAGTCTACAGCCGGGCCTTCCAGGTCCAGAGCTGCTTAAAGGCATCCTGCAAGGCCATCTGAAGTCTCGTGCACAGACACTCAGCACCCGCCATGCTACAGCCATTGGGCCAACACTTCATAGGAGCATTAGAGTAGGCAAAGGCACAGTAATGAGAGGCACTAATGGATTGCACAAGGGTGAATAGGTAATATTGTTGCTATAAAATGTGTTCACTGATTAATGATAAATTTATTAATTCATTTTGGATTATTTTATAGTATCTCTCATTTCAGCTTTGTGCTGTGATATGGCCTGCGACAGGGATGGAATGATGGGGATGTGGTGAGCAACGGGGATCTGGGGTTTAATTTATTGGAACCGCAGTCTGATGAGGCGATCATGGACCGCCCTTCCAGAAGGCCGATTGAGTGGCTACCTCCTCCCTCACATCTGTTCCTCCTCCTCCTTGTCTTCCTCTTTCTCCTTGTTCTCCTCCTCCTCCTCTTCTTCCTCCTCCTGAGGTGGTCCCGCAATCCCTGGTGGCAAGGGCTGGGCACTAATGATGGCCAAGTTGTGGAGCATGCAGCAGACCATGACGAAATGGGACACCCACTCTGCTAAGTACTGGAGGGCTCCTCCCGAGTGGTCAAGGCAGTGGAACCAGTGCTTGAGCACCCCAATGGTCTGCACGATGCTGTTCCTGGTGGCGGCTTGGCTCTCATTCTATGAGTGCTGGTCAGGAGTTTTGGGGCTGCGGAGGGGAGTCATGAGCCAGGTGGAGAGCCCCTGTCTCCAACCAGCCAGCCGCGAGCTTAATGTGGTGGCTGGAAGAGTGCTGGCACACCGGTCTGGCACAGGATGAAGGCATTGTGGGTTCTGCCAGGATAGCGGGCATTCACATTGAGGATTCACTGTCCGTGGTCACACACCAACTGCACATTAAGTGAGTGGTAGCCTTTGCGGTTACAGAAGATATTGGGATTGTTATGCGGTGCCCGCAATGCCACGTGGGTGCAGTCAATGGCGCCCTGCACCATGGGGAAGCCCACTATCCTGGCAAAGCCACATGCACGTTCATCCTGCTTCTCTCTGGTGATAGGGAAGGAAATGTAATCCCTTCTCCTACTGTAGAGAGCCTCTGTGACCTCCGGGATGCAGCGATGGACTCTGAAGAAATTGAGGGCGACGGTGACCTTGACTGCCACTGAGAGAGCTGTGGTCGCCCTGGTCTGAGACTGGAGGTCTGGTTGCAGGAGGTGGCAGAGTTCTGTGACCACCTCCTTGCTGAAGCAGAGCCTACTAATACACTGCTCCTCGCTTAATTGGAGGTAGGAAAAGTGCTCTCGGAATACCCTCCAGTTGAGAGCCCTCATAGCCCTTCTCCTCCCTCGGGCCACATGTTCCAATCTTTCTCACAGCCTTCCCTCCCTCCACCGTAACTCCTGGAGGGCGAGGTCAACTGCCAGTACAGCCCCCATTAATGTAACCAAGTGTAGCACTTTGATATGTTGTGAGAATAAATGTATCTAATTGTTAGTAGCCACAACACTCCTGATACTAAACAACCTTTAAATGACTGAATTAAACTGTCGCACAATGTCAAACTGACAAGAAAGCAGTGAAGCAGCATTAACATGACAGCTGAGACTCATTACTCATGATCCTTTTAAGTAGCGCCCCTGGAGCCGACATCTGCTGGCTTGACGCCTCCTCTCTCTGTTGCTGTCGGGGCGAGGCACTAAGGCAGGGGGCGACAATGAATTTTGCAGATCGGGAGCCCAGTGGGTGTTGCACGCTCACTGATGTCACAATCTGCCTGGTGCTGAGGTCCCCGGTGGTAACATGTAGTGGTGGCGCTATGGGGGGGCCGGATTTGCCTCGCCCCGACACTACTGCATCAGCGCCCCGTTAGCGCCCCTGCCAGATGCTAACTGGAGGCGCTAACCAACTGAATTTTTCCCCCCTTATATCCAGGTAAGCCTGACATCGGTAGTGGGGAAAATGCTAGAGTCCATTATAAAAGATGTAATAGCAGAGCACTTGGAAAACAGTGACAGGATCGGACAAAGTCAACATGGATTTACAAAATGCTTGATCATGCTTGACTAATCTACTGGAATTTTTTGAGGATGTAACTGGTAAAATAGATAAGGGAGAACCAGTGGATGTGGTGTATTTGGACTTTCAAAAGGCTTTCGATAAGGTCCCGCATAAGAGATTAGCATGTAAAGTTAAGGCACATGGGATTGGGGGCAAGATATTGACTTGGATAGAGAACTGGTTGGCAGACAGAAAGCAAAGAGTTGGAATAAACGGGTCTTTTTCCGAGTGGCAGGCAGTGACTAGTGGGGTACCGCAGGGATCGGTCCTTGGACCCCAGCTATTCACAATATATATTAATGATCTAGACAAGGGAACTAGATGTAATATCTCCAAGTTTGCAGACGACACAAAGCTGGGTGGGCGTGTGTGCTGTGAGGAGGATGCCGAGAAACTCCAGGATGATTTGGACAGGTTGGGTGATTGGGCAGAAGCATGGCAGATGCAATATAACGTGGATAAATGTGAGGTTATCCACTTTGGTGTCAAAAACAGGAAGGCAGATTATTATCTGAATGGCAATAGATTGGGAAAAGGGGAAGTGCAACGAGACCTGGGTGTCCTTATGCACCAGTCGCTGAAGGTAAGCATGCAGGTGCAGCAGGCGGTTAAGAAGGCAAATGGTATGTTGGCCTTTGTAGCGAGAGGGTTTGAGTACAGGAACAAGGATGTCTTGCTGCAGTTGTATAGGGCCTTGGTGAGACCACATCTTGAGTATTGTGTGCAATTTTGGTCGCCTTATCTGAGGAAGGAGGTTCTTGCCATGGAAGGAGTTCAGCGAAGATTCACCAGTCTGATACCTGGGATGGCAGGAATGACGTATGAGGAGAGATTGGGTCGATTGGGCTTATACTCGCTGGAGTTTAGAAGAATGAGAGGGGATCTCATTGAAACTTATAAAATTCTGAAAGGACTGGACAGACTAGATGCAGGAAGGATGTTCCCGATGGTCGGGGAGTCCAGAACCAGGGGTCACAGTCTAAGAATAAGGGGTAAGCCATTTAGGAAAGAAATGAGGGGGAATTTCTTCACCCAGAGAGTGGTGAACCTGTGGAATTCTCTACCACAGAAGGCAGTAGAGGCCAATTCATTAAATATATTCAAGAAGGAGTTGGATATATTTCTTAAGGCTAAAGGGATCAAGGGATATGGGGAGAAAGCAGGGACAGGGTTCTGAATTTGGATGATCGGCCATGATCGCATTGAATGACGGAGCAGGCTCGAGGGGCCGAATGGCCTACTCCTGCTCCTATCTTCTATGTTTCTATGAATATTTAGTACCCAATCCTGCCCTTTTTTGAGCCAGGTCTCCGTTATCGCCACAACATCATATTCCCATGTGGCTATTTGCGCCTGCAGCTCACCAACCTTATTTACCATGCTTCATGCATTTACACACATGCACTGTAAAACTTTCTTAGACCTTCTTGTATTCTCTCTTAGTCTGACCCCACCTAATACTGTACTATTTCTTACTCTAGTGCTATCTGTGTCTCCCAACCCTTTGTGCACTTTGTTTCTCCTTGCTAATGTTACATCCTGGTGCCCATCCCCTTGCCAAATTAGTTTAAACCCTCCCCAATAGCACTAGCAAACCCCCTCACGAGGACAATGGTTCCAGCTCTGTTGAGGGGCAACCCGTCTGGCCTGTACAGGTCCCACCTCCCCCAGATCCAGTCCCAATATCCCAGGAATATGAAGTCCTCCCTCCTGCACCATCTCTCCAGCCACGCATTCATCTGCGCTATCCTCTTATTCCTATACTCACTAGCTCATGGCACCGGGAATAATCCAGAGATTGCTACCTGTGAGGTCCTGCTTTTTAATGTCTTTCCTAGCTCCCTGAAATCTGCCTGCAGGACCTCATCCCTCTTTCTACCTATGTCGTTGGTACCGATATGGACCACGACCTCTGGCTGTTCACCCTCCCCCTCAGAATGTTCTGCAGCCGCTCAGTGACATCCTTGACCCTGGCACCAGGGAGGCAACATACCATCCTGGAGTCACGTCTGCGGCCGTAGAATCGCCTGCCTGTTCCCCTAACTATTAAATCCCCTATCACTATTGCTTTCCCAATCTTCCTCCTCCCCCCCTGTGCAGCTGAGCCACCCGTGGTGCTGTGGACTTGGCTCTGGCTGTACTCCCCAGAGGACCCATCGTCTTCACCAGTGAATATGGGTTAGGGAGTGAGATGCACTCAGGGGATTCCTGCACTACCTGCCTGGTCCTCCTTGTCTGTCTGACGGTCACCCAAAATAACTGCAGCCAGCAGAAGGGAGCAGAAAATCAGCGGAGTTCTAGCAGCAAATCTGGCAGTGGCTTTGGATGGCTGGAATCCAGCTGAACATCTTCCCCGCTGATGTTTCTGCTCCCTTCTCCTGGCTGCAGTTATTTTGAGGAGTAAGTTAACTGTGGATGAAAATCTCATGCAAATGCACTACATCAAAAATTATGATCTTGAAAGCAACTGATGATGACAAACTAATATGCTATGAATCTGGTCTGCACTCTTTCGAAAATTACAACTTCACATAGAGCAATTTGAAATTTTATAGCAGATTTATTGATGATCAGAGTCTCATAGAACGACATGGCAGGAAATGCTCGGCCCTTCTGGTGTTCTGCCCCCGCAAATCCAGCAGAAGCGTGTCAGAAGGGCCATAAATTAGGCCAGGATCCGGAAACTTCAGGTCCTGGCCTAACGCAGGGGATTCTGCGAGGCCATTTAAGTGACTGAGCCTCATCCCTCCCCTTACAAGGCCAGCGGAATGGGAGAGGCTGGCCACAAGAGAAGATTCGCAATTCTAGGAGTTTCCATGCCTTGACCTTCAGAGGGAGCTGGTGACCAGCCATACCAGGTTGCAAAATTCTCATTAGTCCTGGGGGTCCAGACAGGGATGGTGGCCTGGACCCCTGAAGAAAACTAAGTAAGGACTATTTTTTACTTCAATTGGACCATGAATTGGATCACAAGAGGGACAATGCTCCATTCAGTGGCACTCCCCCCTGAGACTGAGCAGAGTACGTCGCCTTTTGAGGTCTTTGGGAAAAAAAGGAAGACTTGCATTTATATAGCGCCTTTCACAATCTCAGGATGTCCCAAAGCGCTTTAGAGCTAATGAAGTACTTTTGAAGTGTAGTCACTTTTATAGGAAACGCAGCAGCCAATTTGCGCACAGCAGGCTCACACAAACAACAATGTGATAACGACCAGATATTCTATTTTTATTGATGTTGATTGAGGGATAAATATTGGCCAGGACACCGGGGATAATGCCCTGCTCTTCTTCGAAATAGTGCCATGGGATCTTTTATGTCCACCTGAGAGAGCAGACGGGGGCTTCGGTTTAACATCTCATCCAAAAGATGGCACCTCCGACAGTGCAGCACTCCCTCAGCGCTGCACTGGAGTGTCAGCCTAGATTTTTGTGTTTAAGTCTCCGGAGTGGGATTCTGGTATCAAGAGGGCAACCAGGGCTAGCCCCCAGTGGTGTGTCCGTGTCCCAGTGCAGCGTAAAACAGCAAAAAGTCCTCCGTTTGCGGGGAGGTTCCCTTTGGGATGCATCCCCCATGGATTTTTCAGCCCAATGTATGTTACAAAATTCCATATTTTTTTTAATGTGACTTTAGCAATAATGTACAATATACTAAAGCAACGTGTGAGGATGCTACAATAGGATGTGTATGTGGGAAGATTTCCTCTCTGCCCTATCTGTAACAAAGTTGTAAATATGTTCCTTATATAAAAAGTTACAGTTTTGCTATACATATGAAACAAGGAGATTTCCCTCCAAGACGATTGAGCTAGTACCAGCAGCTGGTTTTAGAACTCAGAATGTTGTCAAGTTAGAGAATTAATTTGAACCACCCATTGCATCCTCCACCATGACTTGCCCCAAATGAACTTGTACTTCTGTCAAAGCTCACTTTTCAATGGCCCAGAAATTAAACAGTGCGTGTTCCCGCGGGGGTAAGGCTTCCCCGCGATATCTCACTCCGCGCCTACTTTTTTCCTCCGGGCCCACACGAACTTTAGTTTCAAGGCCAGTTCCACATGCAGCTGTGCAGTGTGTGCGTATCCCAGAGACGCAATTAGTTCGTGCAAGCTCTGGGATCACGTGATTCAGTTAGAGCCAATGGCAGCACACCATCTTTCATTCATAGTTTTCACAGCAAGAGCTGTCAAAGCTATGAATCCTACACACCCCCAAAAGAACAGCTAAACATCAATTAAATTAAAAAAAAAGCCATCACATTAATAAAATAAGTATAGTTAAATAAATTAACCACTTTAAAAAAAAAATTAAATTTTTGAAAAAATTTAAAATCTTTTTAAAAGTTATAAAAATAAACTTACCTTTCTTTAAAGTCTCTAAAAAAGATAAACCTGTTGAAATTTTTTTTAAATATCACTTAATTAACTACTTACCTTGTTAAAAAGGGGTCCTACGCCTGCTTTCTTTATGTGTAAAATCTTCAACACTTACGTGCGCGTTCAAAGCTGCAAAAATAACTAAATGCACTGCGTGCGCACAACCTATAGTGCGCACGCGGTTCACTTAGGAACCGCCCCCTTTTGAATTCACGAAGTGCCGGTTTCCCGCACATGCGCAGTGCATGCAGGAAACCGGCAATTGGAGACCTAAAACGCGAGAGTACACAGTGCGTACTCTCGCGTATTAGGTCTAATTTTCGGGCCAATTTGATTGTGCAGTTGCACAAGTTCACCATGAATGACTTTAACAAGCCCTTAATAAGCACACTTAATAAGCTTTCTCTTCTCACTTTTCACTAACGTTTAATAATCCATTTTTGGAGGCCTAAGCATCCTCAATACAGCACTAAACATGGATTTTCTATTTATGTTACAGCACTTTTTACTCTTGCCTACATTTACTAAAATTTAGGAAGGTAGGAATATCAGCCCCTATATAAATATCCTCGAAAACAATATGTGTAGAAATTGCACAACACATTTCACACAATTCCGATGGAATTCCAGCCAGGAGGGGTTGGAAAATTGGGGAACACAGAGCTGCTGGGTTTCTATCCCTTTTGAAGTGGGAGCAAATTCTAATTTGTGTGGAGAGGGTGGGGGCGTGGGGGAGTTTCAAGTGCTTCTTCTGCCTGCTGTGCTTACATCCTGGCTGTAATTTGGGGCGTATCTGGGAGGCGCTCCCCGGAATCCCGTCAGAGTTGCCACTGATTGGCCCATTGGAACCTGTGGCTGCTCACATCAGGTGTAGGTTCTGCTCTGGGTGGAATCTTGGATGGATCAAGGGCCTGATGTCATGGGATTTCAGTAAATAGAAATTTTGCAAGCTTGCTATCTTCAGCCCAACTGGCCTTGGGCTCCCCCTGCTGGAGCTGGCTGGGTGGCGCTCCAGGGTGCGGGCGATCGTGTTGTGCCACTATTGATGTGGGTGCCACCCCTATTATTTAAATGACCCTGTCCAGAGATGTGGAATGGAGTTACAGCAGGATGAAAGCAGCAAACAAAAGTTCTAGCCTATTATAACTCCATGAAACCAAAACATAACAAACAAGTTATGAGCTTAGTCAGCATTCTTTGGTACAGTGGGACTAACAAATGATTATAATGTACAACGACAAGCACTGCTTTGATATTTCACCAGCCTTTACTTAGAAAGGCACTTGCCAATGAAAATGCTAGCTCTTTGCCACATTAACTTTGAGGCAGTCGAATCTTATCCTGCCAAAAGCTGACATGCGACATCAAAGCTACCTTAGCCCTTTCAATATAAAATTAAAACTGGGTCTCTGCACATAAAGCATTAGGATGTTTTGTTCTTCATATTCTGCAAATGTGATAGGAGCTGAATTGTACCAACAACAGAATAAACTCTTCAAGAAATTATTTTCTTAATCAGGAATTTAACACTATTATTGAATACACTGGTACTAGCCTTCTTGCAGCTACACCATGATTATTATCTGTAGAATGCAGATCAGGGTAGAATGGCATGTAAGATCATTTATCCATTCGTGGTGCATGGAAAAAAGCACAGTGCATAAAAAGGACTGTCGTATTCACCTATTAATTTACCACTTCAGAATATCTAGCATTTCCTCACAGTATCTTTGAACTGAAGTTCTTTGTACTGTACATTGAATCTTTTTGACTTCATAAAATATTGTAGAAATTCTTAATGATACTATTGTAAAATTGTCACAATTTTAAATGTTTAAACAATAGTGTTATCTCATTTCAGTTTTTAATGCAAAAATAATGTGTGTTACATGTTTCATAATAATCCTAATACAATTACATAAACATAAAACATAGAAGATAGGAGCAGGAGTAGGCCATTCGGCCCCTCGAGCCTGCTCCCCCATTCAATGCGATCATGGCTGATCATCCAAATTCAGTACCCTGTCCCTGCTTTCTCCCCATATCCCTTGATCCCCTTAGCCTTAAGAAATATATCTAACTCCTTCTTGAATATATTTAATGAATTGGACTCAACTGTCTTCTGTGGTAGAGAATTCCACAGGTTCACCACTCTCTGGGTGAAGAAATTCCTCCTCATCTCAGTCCTAAATGGCTTACCCCTTATCCTTAGACTGTGACCCCTGGTTCTGGACTCCCCCACCATCGGGAACATCCTTCCTGCATCTAGTCTGTCTAGTCCTGTTAGAATTTTATAAGATTCAATGAGATCCCCTCTCATTCTTCTAAACTCCAGCGAATACAGGCCCAATCGACCCAATCTCTCTTCATACGTCATTCCTGCCATCCCAGGTATCAGTCTGGTGAATCTTCGCTGCACTCTCTCCATGGCAAAAACATCCTTCCTCAGATAAGGTGACCAAAACTGCACACAATACTCAAGGTGTGGTCTCACCAAGGCCTTGTACAACTGCAGCGAGACATCCTTGCTCCTCGAATCCTCTCGCTATGAAGGCCAACATACCATTTGCCTTCTTAACCGCCTGCTGCACCGACATGCTCACCTTCAGCGACTGGTGCACAAGAACACCCAGGTCTCGTTGCACTTCCCCTTTTCCCAATTTATTGCCGTTCAGATAATAAATTGCCTTCCCGTTTTTGCCACCAAAGTGGATAACCTCGCATTTATCCACATTATACTGCATCTGCCATGCTTCTGCCCAATCACCCAACCTGTCCAAATCATACTGGAGTTTCTCTGCATCCTCCTCACAGCACACACGCCCACCCAGCTTTGTGTCATCTGCAAACTTGGAGATATTACATCTAGTTCCCTCGTCTAGATCATTAATATATATTGTGAATAACTGGGGTCCTAGCTCCGATCCCTGCGGTACCCCACTAGTCACTGCCTGCCACTCGGAAAAAGACCCGTTTATTCCAACTCTTTGCTTCCTGTCTGCCAACCAGTTTTCTATTCAAGACAGTACCTTACCGCCAATCCTATGTGCTTTAACTTTGCACGCTAATCTCTTATGTGGGACCTTATCGAAAGCCTTCTGAAAGTCCTGAAAGAACTGGCAATTCAATCTCATTCAGACTGAATAGATTCAGATTTTAAAATAGTTCACAAAACATATTTGGCCAAATTCAGACCACATGTGAAGATACCTGTTGTTTTTAAACCAAGGGAACTGGATGGCGCAGGGATTAGAAAATGATCTTTCTGCATAGGAAGAAATATTGGGATGATTTTAATTTTTATCACAAATCTAAAATTATAAAATATAATAAAATTATAAAATATAGCCGAATTTACACCTCACCCGATTATCTGTTCCATTAGGAAAAAATATCAGGCAAGATATAAAATGAGCTGGGGGTTCAATATCACCCATTTTTCACCCGGCGATAAAGGTTCAAATTACCCCCATTAAGTGATATAAGTACTGCAGGAATGGTGTTGTAACAGATGAAAATGAAAGAGGTCCAGGGGTTCTGGCCATTGAGACACAAGACAGATATTCAAGCCCTGGAGATGGTTCAAAGAGCCAGTAAACTGATCTCCAGCATCAGAGGATTGTGTTATGAAGAAAGACCAGAGAAACTTTGGTTTCTCAGTCCTGAAATGTGGTGAGCTTTTAGAAGTGTTTGAGATGCTAAATGATGTAGGAAAGATATACCCAGAACGAACTCAAACCAAACCATACCAATAAGAAAGAGAGGCTGCCCTTGACAAAAGGCAGCATTTGACCGAGTGTGACATCAAGGAGCCCTAGTAAAATTGAAGTAAATGGGAATCAGGGGGAAAACTCTCCACTGGCTGGAGCCATACCTAGCACAAAGGAAGATGTTTGTGCTTGTTGGAGGCCAATCATCTCAGCCCCAGGAGATCGCTGCAGGAGTTCATCAAGGCAGTGTCCTAGGCCCAACCATCTTCAGCTGCTTCACCAATGACCTTCCCTCCATCATAAGGTCAGAAGTGGGACTTTTCGCTGATAATTGCACAGTATTCAGTTCCATTTGCAACTCATCAGATAACAAAGCAGTCCACGTCCGCATGCAGCAAGACCTGAACGACATTCAGGCTTGATCTGATCAGTGGCAAGTAACATTCGCGCCACACAAGTGCCAGGCAATGACTATCTCCAACAAGCGAGAGGCATTCAACTGCATTACCATCGCCGAATCCCCCACCATTAACATCCTGGGGGTAACCATTGACCAGAAACTTAACTGGACCAGCCACGTAAATACTGTGGCAACAAGCACAGGCCAGAGGCTGGGTATTCTGCGGCGAGTGTCTCACCTCCTGACTCCCATCATCCACAAGTCAGGAGTGTGATGGAATACTCCCCACTTGTCTGGATGAGTACAGCTTCAACAACACTCAAGAAGCTTGACACCATCCAGGACAATGCAGCCCGCTTGATTGGCACCCCATTCACCACCTTAAACATTCACTCCCTCCACCACCGGCGTACCGTGGCTGCAGTGTGTACCATCTACACGATGCACTGCAGCAACTCGCCAAGGCTTCTTCGGCAGCACCTCCCAAACCTGCGACCTCTACTACCTGGAAGGCAAGGGCAGCAGGCACATGGAACACCATCACCTGCAAGTTCCCTTCCAAGTTACACATCATCCTGCCTTGGAAATATTTCACCATTCTTTCATCATTACTGGAGGACCTGAGTGCAGTGCCACAAATGTTTCAATAATCTCATTAGATCTGGAAAGACGAGTACAAAGCCACACTCAAATTCATCCTGCTGTGCCTCTCATCACATAAGAACATAAGAAATAGGAGCAGGAGTAGGCCATTTGGCCCTTCGAGCCTGCTCCGTCATTCAATGAGATCATGGCTGATCTTCTGCCTCAACTCCATTCAACGGCCCTATCGCCATATCCCTTGATGCCCTTACTAGTCAGAAATCTATTGACTTCTGTTTTGAATATACCCAATGACTGAGCCGCCACAGCCCTCTGGGGTAGAGAATTCCAAAGATTCACTACCCTCTGTGTGAAGAAATTCTTCTCACCTTAGTCCTGAATGGCCTACCCTTTATCCTGAGGCTGTGGCCCCTGGTTCTAGACTCCCCAGCCAAGGGAAACATTCTCCCAGCATCCACCCTATCAAACCCCGTAATAATTTTGTATGCTTCAATGAGATCCCCTCTCATTCTTCTGAAGTCAAGAGAATACAGGCCTAGTTTACTCAATCTCTTCTCATACGACAGTCCCGCCATCCCAGGAATCAATCTCGTGAACCTTCGTTGCACTCCCTCTATGGCAAGTATATCCTTCCTTAGGTAAGGAGACCAAAATTGTACACAGTACTCCAGGTGTGGTCTCACCAAGGCCCTATATAATTGGAGTAAGACTTCTTTACTCCTGTACTCAAATCCTCTTGCAATGAAGGCCAGCATACCATTTGCCTTCCTGATGGCTTGCTGCACCTGCACATTCACTTTCAGTGACTCATGTACAAGGACACCCAGGTCCGTTAAGCATCTGCATTCCCCAATCTTTCACCATTTAGGAAATACTCTGCCTTTCTGTTTTTTCTACCAAAGTAGATAACTTCACATTTATCCACATTATATTCCATCTGCCATGTTCTCGCCCACTCACTGAGCCTGTTGAGATCCCCTTGAAGCCTCTTCACATCCTCTTCGCAACTGACACTGCCACCTAGCTTTGTATCATCAGCAAATTTGGAAATGTTACATTTAGTCCCCTCATCCAAATCATTGATATAGATTATGAATAGCTGGGGCCCAAGCACCGATCCTTGCGGTACC
This sequence comes from Squalus acanthias, assembly GCA_030390025.1. NCBI lineage: Eukaryota > Metazoa > Chordata > Chondrichthyes > Squaliformes > Squalidae > Squalus > Squalus acanthias. Next base: position 51,382,058 of record CM059426.1, read on the forward strand.
CCACTAGTCACAGCCTGCCATCCTGAAAAAGACCTGTTTATCCCTACTCTTTGTTTTCTGTCTGTTAACCAATTCTCAATCCATGCTAGTATATTACCCCCAATTCCATGTGCCCTAATTTTGTTCACCAACCTCTTGTGTGGGACCTTATTGAAGGCCTTCTGAAAATCCAAATACACCACATCTACCGGTTCACCTTTGTCTACTCCACTAGTTACATCCTCAAAGAATTCCAATAGGTTTGTTAAACAGGATTTCCCTTTCATAAATCCATGTTGACTCTGCCCAATCTTACTATTAATTTCTAAGTGCCCAGTTATTGCATCTTTTATAATAGATTCCAGCATCTTCCCAACTACTGATGTGAGGCTAACAGGTCTGTAGTTCCCTGTTTTCTCTCTCCCTCCTTTCTTAAATAGCGGGGTTACATTTGCTATCCTCCAATCTGCAGGAATCATTCCAGAATCTATAGAATTTTGGAAGATGACAACCAATGCGTCCACTATCCCAATGGCCACCTCTTTCAAAACCCTAGGAAGTAGGTCATCAGGTCCTTGGGATTTATCGACTTTTAGTCCCCATCACATCCCCATCACTCTGCCTCCCAACCCTACTCCTGCACACCTTACTCACACCAACACACCTTGCACCTCCATCCATCCCTCTCTCTCTATCTACATTATCACATCCCCATCTTACTAGCCACCCCTCATACTCAGCCTATCCTAATGCAATCATACCAACTAACAATACACAAGGAGCCAACTTGGCATGGCCACCCCACTCCATCATAGTCTCCCTCTAAAGATGTAACCCATCCATTCCTTACACTCATTCCATCACTCTCACTCAACTTTCTCTTCTTTCTCTCCTTGCAGGAGAAAAGAGTCCACAATAAGAGGGAGTGGGAGAGAACTGGATGTGGGCCTCCATCATTTGCCAACCTCATAACAGCCGAGGAGGCTGCGTTGGAAGTCTTGGGAGTGGCCGAGCTGCTGGCGGTGGGAGACGGAGAGAGGGGGACATCTCAGCAACCTGGTGACAGAATTACATATCATACAGTCACATGGCATACAGCAGTCACTCATATGGGGACTGATGTCATCAGCCACTGAATTGTCATCATGTGCATAATGGTATCTGTACCCATTCTTCATATGGCATATCTAACTCATCTCTTTACTCTCCCACAGATCCATCAAGAGCCTCCCCCCCCCCCCCTTCCCGTCAACCCCCCCCCGCCCCCCCCCACCACCCACTGTCCAGGAGGAAGAGGAAGAGGACTCCTGAGAAGAGCCTCCAGCCTCTGAGGGCGAAGCGTCACCAGATATGCGCGCACCCAGCACCAGCGCAGAGACGCACACCTCGGTGGGTCCAATGCGAGGTAGAGTAGTGTTGTCACCGGGTCCGTCACAAGTCACAAGTGAGCAAAAGCAGATGGTGGGGACAGGGACAGCAGTGGAGACTCCTCGCCAGAGGTCGCAGGACGCTCCCAGCTCTGCTCAGCTGCATGCAGATGCTGAGCCTCGGGGGCCATCCAGAAAGAGGGCGATCCTGGAGGTGCAGCAAGAAGTGCAGGAGGCTCTGACAGGTTTTGTGAGTGCGATGTCTGCAAATGTTCAGAGAACAGAGGAGTCCATCTCTAACATGAGCACCACTGTGTTGCTGGCGATGGTGACTGTAGACTCTTCCATGGATAGGATGGCCACCTGCATGGAACAGCTAATACGCCACTCACAGGAGCACATGGTCTCTATGGAGAATGGCTGGCTATCTATGGAGAACAGGTGGCAGACGCTCATAGACCTCCTGTCTAGGAGGGATGTCAGCATAGACGTGGGTCCTCATGGCCCCACTGATGTGCAACTAGGTGCTCTCCAGCTCCTTGCTAGGAGGAAAGTGCGGGCGGCCCATGAGAGGGGTGACAGTGAGAGGGGACATGGAAGTGGGGGCTCCTCTTAAAGTGCTCACACTTCTCCCCCCTTGCCACCCCCTCAGTCAGAGACCCAGATGGCTCCTCGGATCGCGATGGACAAATCTGCCCCTGCACAGTCGGTGGGGTGGGCGGGGGTTGTGGCGGGCAGGGGGGATCCTTAGCCAGCAGCAACTCTTGTCATTTTTGTGGAGCCAGGAGGAGCACTCCTTCCGACTCAACAAAAATACAAGTGTAAAAATTATTGGGGCCGTTTGTTGAGCGGCCAACGAAAGATCCGCTGCTTAAGCCAAGCAACACCAGTACATGTGGCGTAACATGTGTGATGCATACTCTGCCCTTGAGTCCCTTAAAATTGCAATCGAAGTCCTAACTATATCATTAGGATCCCGATTTACATGGGTATGGGGTCAACCACCTGTTTCAGGCATGTGTTGCCGGCGCACAGTGGTATGCCACTTTCAAAATGGCAGCGCCCGGGACATCAGCATTAACGGGATGATAAGTCTACTGCCCCCATTTTGAAGGCCTCAATGCCCCATTAATGCTAGTTTTGGCCAGTTAATATCAACCCCAAAGAGTGAAGAATGCATGGAATGGACTTCTGGGTAGGATTGTGGCGATAAAATCTCTGGAATCATTTAAAAAACAGTTGGATGCTGTGATGGGTGGACCGTAGAGTCCTTTTGGGTAGATGAGTTAAGATGAGCCAAATGCCTTCCTCATCTGATTCTATCCTGTCACCTTGTGATCCCCGAACCTAGATTTGAATCCAGTCCATTCTAATGTAATGGAAATTTCCTATCTCTGCCAAGAGTCGAAACAAAATACATTTTGGCAGTTTTAATCAAGTACTAAAGCTGACACAAATCCACCAGACAAAATGGGCCACAGCTTCCACTTGGCACTATTTAGCGCTTAATCAGCAGCCTCACTCCAAGGAACCAGAATGATCACTGGTGAGAAGTGGAGCATTAGGAAGTGACTTTCTGAGGTTGAGCATCATGACACATTACTGGGGCTGTACAGAATGAGCTGTCCTGTGCATCTAAACTGACCTGGACATTTCCTGAAAGTCTTAATGTTGACATTGGATGGTAGATTTTCTATCCATAGAAATCACTAGTCAGAAAATTGAGAGCAACACATTCATTTAGGCTGACAGCAGGTGGGGTCTGAGAATATCTCGCTTTGTGTGTGTGTTTATGGGAAGGGGGACCACGACAACACTCCCTGATAATAGCATCTCTTACTTTGATGAGTACAAGAAACTCACCTGAAATCAAGGAAGGCAGGGAATAAAAAAAAACAGCAGCAAGTAAAAAAGAGAAGTAATGTGAGTCGCGGCTATGGCCTCGATACTAACCCAGCCACGATGTGCAGGAGAGGGTCGCGGAGTGTTAAAGACATAAATATAGGGAACATAGCCCCAACATGCCATTTTTACAGCGGCGGATATCATGGTGTCTGAGTATCCCGCTGGGGAGAGGCGGGACACTTCATTAACATATTTAAATCGCGATCCCACAGTGCATTTGGGAGCTCGATGTAAAATTTATTGCTGCTGTGCAGATTTCCCAGCAGTCGGGAAACCCGGCAGTGAAAGGGAGTTCGGAGCTGCCGGCTTCACAATGTAAGTGCTTTTTCCATCACACCTTGTGGGCCAGGAGGAGTGTTCACCCCCGGCCCCTCAAGGAAATCTTCGGCCTCCCCCTTGCTGATTAAGGCCGCTCTCTCCCCCCTCCCGATGGCCAACCTTGCCCCTCTTCCAGTCCTGATGGCCGATCTCTCCCCCCTGTCCTAATGGCCGCTCTGTCTCTCCTGCCCTAATGGCCGATCTCTCCCTCCAGCCCTAATGGCCGCTTTCTCCCTCCAGTCCTGATGGCCGATCTCTCCCCCCTGTCCTAATGGCCGATCTCTCCCCCCTATCCTAATGGCCGATCTCTCCCCCCTGTCCTAATGGCCGATCTCTCCCCCCTGTCCTGATGGCCAATCTCTCCCCCCTGTCCTAATGGCCGATCTCTCCCTCCTGTCCTGATGACTGATCTCTCCCTCCTGTCCTGATGGCCGATCTCTCCCTCCAGTCCTGATGACTGATCTCTCCCTCCAGCCCTGATGACCGATCTCTCCCTCCTGCCCTAATGGCCGATCTCTCCCTCCAGTCCTGATGGCCGATCTCTCCCTCCAGCCCTAATGGCCGATCTCTCCCTCCAGCCCTAATGGCCGATCTCTCCCTCCAGTCCTGATGGCCGATCTCCCTCCAGTCCTGATGGCCGATCTCTCCCTCCTGTCCTGATGGCCGATCTCTCCCTCCTGCCCTGATGGCCGATCTCTCCCTCCAGTCCTGATGGCCGATCTCCCTCCAGTCCTGATGGCCGATCTCTCCCTCCAGTCCTGATGGCCGATCTCTCCCCCCTGTCCTAATGGCCGATCTCTCCCTCCTGTCCTGATGACTGATCTCTCCCTCCTGTCCTGATGGCCGATCTCTCCCTCCAGTCCTGATGACTGATCTCTCCCTCCAGCCCTGATGACCGATCTCTCCCTCCTGCCCTAATGGCCGATCTCTCCCTCCAGTCCTAATGGCCGATCTCTCCCTCCAGCCCTAATGGCCGATCTCTCCCTCCAGCCCTAATGGCCGATCTCTCCCTCCAGTCCTGATGGCCGATCTCCCTCCAGTCCTGATGGCCGATCTCTCCCTCCTGTCCTGATGGCCGATCTCTCCCTCCTGCCCTGATGGCCGATCTCTCCCTCCAGTCCTGATGGCCGATCTCCCTCCAGTCCTGATGGCCGATCTCTCCCTCCAGTCCTGATGGCCGATCTCTCCCCCCTGTCCTAATGGCCGATCTCTCCCCCCTGTCCTAATGGCCGATCTCTCCCTCCAGTCCTAATGGCCGCTCTCTCCCTCCAGTCCTGATGGCCGATCTCTCCCTCCAGTCCTAATGGCCGCTCTCTCCCTCCAGTCCTGATGGCCGATCTCCCTCCTGCCCTGATGGTCGATCTCTCCCTCCTGCCTTGATGGCCGATCTCTCCCTCCTGCCTTGATGGCCGATCTCTCCCTCCTGTCCTAATGGCCGATCTCTCCCTCCAGTCCTGATGGCCGATCTCCCTCCTGCCCTGATGGCCGATCTCTCCCTCCAGCCTTGATGGCCGATCTCTCCCTCCAGCCTTGATGGCCGATCTCTCCCTCCTGCCTTGATGGCCGATCTCTCCCTCCAGCCTTGATGGCCGATCTCTCCCTCCTGCCTTGATGGCCGATCTCGCCCCAGCCCCCCAAAGCGATGCCTGATCTCATCCCCTGCCACAGTGGCAGATATTTCTCCCCTCCCAAGACACAATGGTCGACCTTCCCACTGCTGATTGTCGGGGACGATCCCCAAGGGTCCCTGTCGATTGCCTCCTGCAGCTAATCTTCCCTCCCGGCCCTTGGCCAGGCTGTCAATTTGGCTGGCACCCGGGCAGGAAACGGATCCAACAAAATGATAATGAGATCCTACCGTTCAGTTCAGCAGGACCTCCGCTTCCCCGGCCTTGCCGAGCTCTTTGATTGTTTTCGGCCTCGTCCGCACCTTCCCCTTAAACGACGGGGCCCATGTGTCTGTTTTTTCTAAGCACCAAGTGGTAGATATGAATTCAAATCTCTCCCAGTCTAGGGGAGGAAAGAGGAGAAATGGATTAGTCCTTAACAGCCTCATTCAGGGCCGTTCCTATCAAAAGCCCGTTTTATTTTATAAATTGGATAAAATGATTTTGGCTGTCCATAAAACATCGGATAAAAGTGGCGTGTACAAATGCATGTCAGTAATAGTCTTTCAATTTTTTTCTCTTCCTTTATCTGTGATCTTTCTTCTATTGAGATCTATTTTTAGTTTGTATTATTCTCTTGCCATCAGCTGCTCTCCTTATGCTGTTTCCTTCCCCACTATTGGCAGCCAGCTTTAAATTGTTCCCTTTTCCCTCCTTGATCTTTCTCAATTGTCTAACTCACTTGATCCATTAAAGCATTTATACTCTTCTAGTTGTTCAATGAAGGCTTTGGATTAAGGATGAAATATTGAAACTATGGCATACTTAATGAATCCTATGATGCCGCTAGAGTTTTTTAACAACATAAAATGTTTTTTTTTTCTATTTATTGCTACAGCAAATCAGAAAAAAAAATGGATATATTGAGAGCTTTCTGCCTTGGAAACAATTGCCTTCGTTATCTGTGTCTTTTGTGGCACTTAGTGCTTCAATTTGAACTTCAGGCTCTTCAAAACCATTGCCCTGAACCATAATGGGTCTGAAAGATGAGCAGCAAGAGTACAGTGGGTGCCTCAGATCAGCAAGTCTTTATTTGTTTCCAGTTTTACAAAAAGCTCTATTAACGGACAGCATGCAATTCATAATTGTTCCTAACCCTCTAAATATTGTGGCAGACAAAAGATCTGGAAATTATAGCCTATAAATTACTGCTGATGATATGAGTGGATAGATGGCTTAACACCTAGGAGGAGAAATTTGGTTGGTTAGCGTCTCCCGTTGGCACCTGGTGGGGGCACTAATGGGCGCTAATGAAGTAGCACCGGGACGAGGCGAATCCAGCGCCGCACGCCATATCCAGTCGCCCCTTAGCGCTGCTGCTAACAGTTAGCGCCTGGGGTTTTAGCACCAGGCAGATCGTGACGTTAGTGAGTGTGCAACGCTCACTGAGCACTCAATCTGCCAAATTGATTATCGCCCCCTGCCTTAGCGCCTCGCCCCGACAACGACAGGAAGAGGAGGTGTGAAGCAGGCAGATGGTGGCTCCAGGGGTGCTATTTAAAGGGATCAGTCGCAGCTGTCAGGTTAGCGCTGTTTCACAGCTTCCTTGTCAGTTTGCGATTGTGCAAGCATTTAATGCAGTCATTTAAAGGTTCTTTAGTATCAGGAGTGTTGTGGCTACTAAAAGTTTGTTACATTTATTCTGACAGACTTCGAGCCTCAGATCAGGTTGACTACGGCTCTCTCAGTGGCAGTCAAGGTCACCGTTGCCCTCAATTTCTTGGCCAGCGGTTCCTTTCAGTCTGCAACAGGAGATATAGCGAACATCTTGCAGTTTGCCATCCATCGTTGCATCCGGGAGGTCACAGAGGCGCTCTACAGTAGGAGAAAGGACTACATTTCCTTCTCCATCACCAGAGAGAAGCAGGACGAATGTACATGTGGCTTTGCCAGGATAGCGGGCTTCCCCATGGTGCAGGGCACCATTGACTGCACCCACGTGCCTTTATGGGCACCGCATAACAATTTTGAGGTCTTCTGTAACCGCAAAGGCTACCACTCACTTAATGTGCAGTTGGTGTGCGACCACAGACAGCGAATCCTCAATGTGAATGCCTGCTATCCTGGTAGCAGCCTTCATCTTGCGCCAGCACTCTTCCAGCCACCACATCAAGCTCGCAGCTGGCTGGTCGGAGACAAGGGCTATCCGCTCTCCACTTGGCTCATGACTCCCATCTGCAACCCCAGCACTCCTGCTTAGCACTCATATAATGAGAGCCATGATGCCACCAGGAACATCATCGAGCAGACCATTGGGGTGCTCAAGCAATGGTCCTGCTGCCTTGACCGCTCAGGAGGAGCCCTCCAGTAGGGAGGGGCCCCATTTCGTCGTTGTCTGCTGCATGCTCCACAACTTGGCTATCATGAGGGCCCAGCCACCAGGGACTGCAAGACCACCTCAGGAGGAGGAAGAGGGAGAGGAGGAGGAGGAGGAGGAACAGGAGTGAGGGAGGAGGCGGCCACTCAATCGGCCTTCTGGAAGGGTGGTCCGTGAACGCCTCATCAGACTGCGTTTCGAATGAATTAAACCCCAGATCCCCGTTGCTCACCACATCCCCATCATTCCATCCCTGTCGCAGGCCATTTCACAGAGAGACCCCACAAAATCATCCAAAGCCAATTAATAAATTTATCAATAATCAGTGAACACATATTTACAATAACAACATTAGCTATTCACCCTTGTGCAATCCCTTAGTGCCCCTCGTTACAGTGCCTTTGCCTACTCTAGTGCTCCTACGAAGTGTTGGCCCAATGGCTGCAGCAGGGCTGGTGGAAGGCCGCTGAGTGTCCATGCAGGAGAATTCAGATGGCCTTGCAGGATGCCCCAAATCAGCTCTGGGCCTGGAAAACCCGGCTGTAGACTGCACCACCTCAGCATGGGCGGCAGCAGTCTGGGCTGGTTGGATGACAGGCAGTGACAAGGGCAATGGTGGAGTGCCAGTGGTGGGAGCAGGAATGCTGTCATCCTGAGAGAGGACAGCAGGTTCCTGCCTCAGTGACCCACTGCCACTCCCCCGGGGCAGCACCTCAGCATCGCTACCAATCTACTGGAGCACAGATTGCTGGCCTGCTACGACACCGTGAAAGCCCCGGTGGACGGTGGTCGACCCAGCCACAATGGCAGCAATCAGAGCTTGGGTGGCATCAAGCTGAGACTGCATGAGAGCAGTCTGAGATTGGATATCACCAAGCATAGACTGCATTACAGCACTAAGACGTTGCATTGCTTCTGCCTGTGCTGCAATGCAAGCTGCAACATCGCCCATCACACGTGGCATCAGGTCTGGGTCGCCACAGTCTCTCTGGGAGTCTACCATCCTTTGCAGACTGGAAACGATGGGCTCCATGGTGTGCGCAGAGCTCTGTGCAATGTTGGAGGCGGACTCCTCCACCTTCCTTACCATTGTCGAGAGGCTGTCAGGCACCCTTGCCATTGCACCTATCATCTCCGTGTGCATGCCCATCACTCTTCTTCTAAAGGCCTCCCCATCGATGTCCTCATCTGAGTCCTGTGCAGCAGAACTCGCGCGCGAACTCGCCCTCCGGAGAGCTGACTCCCGAGCTACCCTTTCCCCCTGGCCTTGCCACAGCCCGCTCGTCCCCGGTGCATCACCCTGTGCAGATCCCGCTACTATACTAGCCTCTAAAGAACGCGTAGTGCCAGTATCTGAGCTGGTGCCTGCGGGTGAGACATGCAGTGACGCGGTGTGTTCTTCCTCCTCCTCTTCTCCCGCCTCGCTCTCTATGGTACCCTCAGGGACAGGCTGCTCAGCTGCTTGCTGATTATCTGAAAGCATAAAGGCACAAGAGTCGGGTTAAGGTGAGGGGAGGGGGGCAGGAAGGGAGAAAGGCATGAATACAGCATGATTAGCTGGAAAGTGGGAAAGGCTTGTTGGGTGAGGGGGAAGTGGGATGTGACAAGAAGGAGTAGGGATGAACATACCGTTGTTGTCCCCAAGGGGGTCAATGTCGCTGGTGGCCATGGCGCCCACCACCTGGCACCCAATGATTTGCAGCACAGACAGTGGTTGGGTGTCAGGTTTTCCCCGCCTGTGTGCTCCTGCTCCCTTCTGTTGTGAGCGACCTTGGCCTGCAAGAGAAAGGAAAGTGTGTGAGTGAGTGTGGAGCAATGTGTCTGGGTGATGTGCCTGCCATAGTTGAATAGCTGCCATTCTGTGCAAGATGTGAGATATGGGTGTGGGTGTGAGTGTAGTAGATGGAGATTGTTGGTGGGTGAGTGCTGGGGGTCTGGTGCTTTGGGCAGTGTGTGCAGACTGAGGATCAGATGGTTGTATGTAGCAATTGTTGAAGCATTGACTCACCCTGGCCACCTGAGTGAGGTTGTTAAATTTCTTCCTGCACTGTGTGTGGGTCCTGGGGACCACAGTGCTGCCCGACACCTGCTGGGCTACCTCCCTCCACATGGCGCAGAAGACTTGCGGTGAGGACCTCCTGCCACTTGCCGGGTACAGCACCGCCCTCCGTCTCTCCACAGCGAAGACCAATGCCTCCAATGCCTGGTCGCAGAATCTGCGAGCTCTCTCCCTGGGCCGTTGGTCTGCCATAATGACACCTCCTTCAGTGGTCCGGTTCCTTCTCCTTGGCCTTCTGCTGCTTGCTGAGACAGCTGCACAACCAGCAATGCTGAGAATGAGGTTCTGCAGCATGATTGAACCTCCCCTTTAAGACCTGGAAAGAGCCTGTGGCAATGATGACTAGCGATTAGACTGCACCTGAACTTGCTTAGCGCTTTGAGTCTAACGCCACTGAGCTAGGTCATTAGCGCTTGATTTAGCGCTCCACTCCTTTCTTTGAGCGATGACACTGAATTTTGCGTGCAGCGAGATTCATTAGCGCCTGGCGCTAAATCTCAAACTTTTCCGAAGTTAGTGCCCATGTAAGGTGTTTGGTTTCCTCGTCCTTACAAGGGTTCTTTGACTCTGGGTTTTACAGGAACAAAATGGTAGACGCCACAAAGGTTTAGGTTCAACCCAAAACTGTTAGGGGGAGAAATTCAGTTTCGCCCCATTTGGGGCGCAATTATCGGCCAGGCGCAAAGATTAGCGCCTGGCGCTAATTATCGCCACCGACTGCAAACTTGACTTTTATCGCCCCTGGAGGTGATTGCAGCGCTAAATCAGGCGCTTCACACCTGTCTTAAGGCGCAAAGGTCGAGGAGCGAGGCACTACCTCAGAGCGCTGGCGAAGCTCATGTAATGTTAGTCAGCAATGGAACACGCACACAATGGCACGGGCCAGTTCTTAAAGGGGATGGTTAATCTTGCTTTCCATCCACATCCTGCTCATTGCAGCCTTGAATCTCGGCCTGGAGAGACCTGCACATCAAATGTGCTGGAAAGAACAATGGAGAGTACCAGGCAAAGAGCTCAGAGTGCAGCCCCCACAGTCTCTGCTAAATCGGTACAAGGAATGGCAAATGAAAATGAACCTGCAAAGTGCTGCTCAGTACCCAAAACTCCTTCACACAACGTTGAATCTCTCCAGAAGTCGCTCCCTCTCTCTCTCAGAATGCATAGTTCAAAAATGGCACCAACAATAAAAGGCAGGAAGCGGTCACCTTTAAATAGCGCTCCCCCTTTCCCTTCATGACTGCAGAACGCTCCCCTCAACCTGTCGTTGCTAGCGTCAGGCGGTAAGGCAGGGGGCGCCACTCAATATCCGCTCCGGGGCGATACCGGGGCGTTGCGCACTCGACTGACGTCATGATCTGCCGGCGCAGGAGATCGTGGCGGTAGTGTTTAGCGCCGCCACAAAATGTCTAGTTAATTTCACGAGCGGCGCAAACTTCGCCACGCCTGGGTGCTAGATGCTTTGCGCCCCATTAGTGCCCTCTTAAGGCGCTAACGGGAGGTGCAACCAACTGAATTTTTCCCCCTTAGTTTATTAAAACCAACAAAACACGGACAACAACCCTGTTGAGATTGGGCTGAAACTTACAATCACCCATCCGGCCGGTCATTACCATTGTGGATTGTAGGCCTGGATCGGAGATGACCTGTCCCTGTCTTCCTTTATCTGACTGCAGCTGCCTACACAGAGCAAACCCCTTGTAGAGCCAACTGATACTTACAATCACCCATCCGGCTGGTCGTGGCCGACGTCAATTGCAGGCTGGGAGCTGGAGATGACCGTCTTCCCTTCCTTCTTACACCTGGCAGTTGCTGTAGTCAGAGCCAGCTTCCGAGAGAGAGGGAGCTTCCCAGAGAGAGCTTCCGAGCGAAAGAGAGAGAGAGAGCTGCGGTGTGGTTCCTTCTTATAGTTCCTTTATCACCTGGCCCCATGCTGGGCCTTCCCCAACCAGTTACGGTTGTCGGTTTGCTGAACTGCCCGATATTCACACCTCGTCAACCTGTAATTCAATCACCAGAGGTGTACAGAGTTGTGAGATCGAAGATAACTCCTTATCTCCTTTCCCGCTTTCTGTAACGCATATTCAATGTGATTTCTATTACTGTTGATGGGCGGTTGGCTGATTGTCTGCTTGGGACATGTGTATCTTCCATTCATGTCAGGAAGTCGATCGTGACCCCCATTGTTTCAGTTAAACTCAGAGCATTGTCCAGATGTTAATTTTTCCCATCGAAACCAATCATGATTCAAGGCCTCACAGTTCAATGTCAATATCCTTTTCAGAGTTAATCATGAGTCAAAGCTTTCATCGTCCAGTATCAATATGTTCTCCAAGAACTGCAGACTTTGATGACTGGCACCTTTTCCGTGCCTCAAAGTTTAACCATTTCATGCCCTTACCACTGGGCCAAACAGGCTTTCAGCATTTTACAGGGTTTTTTGAAATCTACACCCATTCCTGGGCTATATTGAATTTCGCCCCCCTAGAATCATAGAAACTTACAGCACAGTAGGAGGCCATTCGGCCCGTCGTGCCTGTGCTGGCTCTTTGAAAGAGCAGTCGTACGTAATCCCAAATCCCCGCTTTTCACCCGTAACCCTGTAATTTCCTCATCCCCAAGTACCTGTGGTGAGAAATGTTGCATTTTGTAAAAAATTGAGGAATATTTTCATTCATCTATTTACTTATATATGATAAAGAAAGACTGCATCTATCTTGTTTCCAAAGGTCCTATTGGTCCACAATAACTACTTGATGGTCAGTGCATTATCAATCATGTGTTTTCTCAGGACCAATCAAGTGTGAGTGCTCCACTGCAGTTTTAGACCTAAGGCCCTGCTGTACTCCCTGACTACGTTAGCTTCAGATCTCAAGTACTTATCTATTCCCCTCACTCCAGCTTCAGGACTTGGGTCCTACTCCATTCCTTCTTCATTCCACCTTCAGGCCTCAAGTTCCACTGCACTTTCTTCCTGCTCCAGCATCAGAACCGACTGCACCTCCAGTCACTCCAGTTTTGATATTCGGGTTGAGTTCACTGTCTCCCTGTTCCATCTTCATGCACCCTGCTTCTGCCCTGATCTATCTTACCCCTGTCTGTTGCAGTTGTTTCTGGGCACGCCACCAACTCCTGATCCACTGCAACAGCAATAGTATTACCTCATGGCTTGAGTTACAGGTGCATCCCAGGCTAAGCTTCTATCATGCACAGGCAGGAACATAGGATCAGGCCTAGGCCTTTCAGCCCCTCGAGCCTATTCCACCATTCAATTAGATCATAGCTGATCTGTATCTTAACTCAATTTAACCGCTTTGGTTCCATATCCCTTGCCTGACAAAAATCTATCAATCTCAATTTTAAAATTTTTAATTGACCTAGCCTCAACAACGTTTTGGAGAAGACAGTTCCAGATTTCCACTACTTGTGTGAAGAAGTGCTTCCTGACATCACCCCTGAATGGCCTAGCTCTAATTTTAAGGTTGTGCCTCCTCGTTCTGTTCCCTGCCTGACCCCCATTTTCAGCCAGTTTCATCTCCCCACTCTTTCCCAGCCCACGACCAGACCCCAACCTCCAGCTGCTCTCTCAAATGTGTGCTGTAGAGCTTCTGGATGGCTGCTCCACACCTTCTCTTCCTGCCTGGTTCCATTATTCACCTCTGATCCAGTAGATGTTGGCTGCTATCTTGTTGTGTGCCCTGGACTTCTCTCCAGATAAAACTGGACAGCCTGGAGTCCAAGTATAATATCACATGACAGTGCACGTAGCATAGCATTTTTTGTGCATATACCCACATACCCCATCCCATCACCACTATATAATCATTTTTCATTCGCAGTAGATGTCGCAGTTACTAACAGTGTGGAAAGCCCAAGCTCAAGATAAGGGTTGCTCCTCCCTATTATTCACAATATTACCCTAAACATGGGATGATAATATCATGCACCTGCAAAAATCCAAACCAAAGGCTACCAAAAGTATACAGTACCTTTCAGTTGGCATCTTTCTTGCAACAATATGCAGCCAGTTTGGTCTTTGGAATCCTATATATGTTATAAATATTTCAGAGTCCTCTAGGAGTATTTAAATATTTAAATAAGAAGTCTGTACACAATCTGGGTAGAGAGTTAATCCATAAACCTAATTTCTCACATTGCTCTGATTTCCTTTTAATATAAATTTGTAAATAATTGCTTCCATAAAATGCCCTCCAGTCAAAGTATTCCCCAGTTTCCTTATAATTTCCACAGCAACATTTACCTGGAATATGAAGTTCTTTTAATCACCATCTTCTCTTTGGAGAAGCGGCTGTGAGAGCAATAAGCATACGACAATGAATCACTTTGATACAGATGTTAAGGTGGAGGGAATGCTCTCTTGATTGTCAATAAAATTAATGCACTGCTGTGTCAGCCCCTCACAAATAGACTGTTTCATCTAACTTGCTTATCAGTCAGAACTAGTGGAATAAAACATCCAATCCATAGCATTTGCAAATAAAATCAAATTATGTGAAACCTGTCTTTCATATATTAATGTATCTGTGGATTGAAGGCTGAAGGTGTTTTGGATCCTATTTCATGGCCTGCAGAAATCTGTTGAAAACAGTAATTATCAAAATTGAGAGCAGCATTACAACATGCTTGTACTTTGCAGCATCAGAGTTCAGATATTTTTAAAGAAAATACTTTACAAAAATAGTGAAAATAAGATTCATGTGATATTAATAAGATTTGAGAATATTAATAAAAGAAAATATTGCTTATGCTGACCTATGCATTATGAATCGAAGGAAACAAAAATTAAAACTTAAAACATTTCATTGATTTTTTAACAATTCTACTTATTATTTTTCTTCTTTAACTTTTGTTGATCTTTCTGTCCCCTATGTCAGATATAAATCTAGGCCAAAAAGGCAAGAAGGTCACTTGCTCCCAGCCCTCTGCCATTGGCTCTGTATGATTGGTTGCAAGAAGGTGTATGAAAGGCAATTCATCTCCCTTTCTGGCTAAGTCTCTCTCGATGGGGAAGCCACTCCCTTTGGCTGGCCTAATTTCACAACTACATGAATGAAATTGGGAACTCATCACTCTGATGCACAGTTAATAGGCTAGTTATACTAATGAAATTGCATCAATGTGAAGTGCTGTTCGATGTATATTCATGAAAAGCTTGGACTATAACTTATGGGTAGGTCATCACTCTAACTGCAAACCACTTTAGGAGATGAGATGGAAGACCACCTCCAGGAGGCAGTGTGACACCACATGTATTTTACACTACCTGGGGAGATTTTCAAATTCATTTTAATCTTTTTAACATTAGCAGAGAGTGAGATTTCACTCGATGGGGTACATCTTGACTTTGTGCGATAGTGTAAAATGGGTGATAGCGAGTTGGCAGCCTGTTCTACATCTCTTCCAATTTTTATTCCCACAATGGAGTCAAGATCTACCCAATCTCTCCTAACACTAAAGTATGACTCCTATTTGAGGAAGATGATGAGTGAAACTGTACATACCGACATGTTTACATGCTTCAGTGTCCCTGGGCAGTAAACAACATGGGAGTAGCCAATGTAAGTCTGGTCTGCAGGCTCTATGTTGCACTATACTATTGTCATTCTGGGACCAGTAGCTGTAGGATAACAATTGTCATTTACCAAGGTACAGAAGATGGCCCATCCAACATTTTCTCAGGCCAATTAGGGATGGGTCTTAAATGGTGGCCTTGGCAGCAACGCCCACATCCCGAGAATGAATGTCAAAATCCATTGGCGTTCCAATACACTAGCCTAGGTTTGCTGATATTGGTGTTATTCAACACCAGAATGGTTGTTGATGCATTTTGGACAGATGTAAATGGAAGTGGGCCCTTTGCAACCAATGTTTGGAGGTCAGCTCATTAGCATAACTTCAGATGCAGATTGGGACAGGGATTACAATAGTGGTGGAAATGAAAATTAAGTGTCAGCAAAAGGTAAAGAAAAGGGGACAAGTAAAGGGGAGTGTCTCAGTAGGGTGATGAAAATTGTGAAAGACTTCGGAAGCCTCAAATGCATCTTAACTCATGAACAGTCCTTACCAAGGCAACAGATTAAGAATAAACTGGCAAGAAAGGGATAGGAAACCCAAGATGCAGGTATGAGTTTGAAGACAAATGATACAGCAACCCACCAACAGACCAGCTGTTTGATAGCTGCTGATTTGGAGGAGCTGCTGTATGAGTTGTTTAGGAGGACAGTGGCCAGTCCATGGCACCAACTTCATAAATCAGCATTGCAGCATGTTTGCAAGGAAGTGGAGCCAAATTTGAGACAGACCACTGACTGTTACTATTAACACCAAATTCCTGCTGAACACCAGGACTCATCTCCCCAGACTTTCCCTCTACTTCCAGATCCCTGACCCCTTCTAGGTGCTTGCAAATCCTAGCATACATTCCCAGTCCTACCTGATCCCAGACATTTCCCAACTCACTCAGACCCAGAGAACTTCTTCTCCGATGCTCTTAGATCTAACAACCCCTCTCCCAGTGATGCCAGATCCCAGGAACTACCCCATTGTTCTCAAATCTTCCTTCTCCATTGCTTCCCTCTCATGGTACTACAAAATTCTGAAAGGCATGCTATCTTCCAAGGTTCCAGGCTGCCTCCAATGCTGATAAGTTAGTTTCCCCAGTAACATTGCCATTCTTACAAAGCCTACAACTCTTGTTGAGCAACGCCATGGGAGATCTGTTATTCCATTGCAGCTAAAATATCAAGCATCATTGTAGACAGAACCCCAAATTATTAACATTGAACATTGAAGCGGGAGATTTTGAGGCCTCCAGCCTGGTGGAATCGGGGCATTAGCACCCCGAAAATGATGGGGTATGACTTACCACTCCATTCCCGCAAATGTAGGGGATGATGCTATCTTCACAAGGGCCTAACACTGGGCAGCCAGAACACCTGCCTGAGTCTGGTGGTAGGCCCTTTTCATATGAAATTTGGGGTCCTATGATGTACCCTCAGCAGGAATGAGCTCCTCTAAGGAAATGTCCGAAAGAGCAGGGGCTGCTGTTATTCACATGATGGCCCTGGACAAGAGAAGAGATGGATATGATTTAGACATGGGAATGTACAAATGTTGAAATGCACATGATTAAGGTGATCATATTTCATTCAGAGCTGAAATCAAGTCAACATGACTTAGTCTTGTATGAGATGTGAGTCGGAGATATTTAATGCTGTCTTCATGTAGCAGTGAGGTCCAAGTCTCGCCATCTCCGATGGTCAGTAGCGTTGATGCCCCGCTCTGCAGATGTCAACTGTACAATCTGTGGTGGACTACCTCCGGTCCTCTCCCTTCTATATTGCACCAGCAAGGGAGCATGACAGATCTATGAGTGTCTGTAAGGCATGTGTGCATCCAATGGATGCATGCATTCGGTGAAGGTGACTATTAGGCAGATGCATCATGAGTG
Organism: Squalus acanthias; assembly: GCA_030390025.1. Lineage (NCBI taxonomy): Eukaryota > Metazoa > Chordata > Chondrichthyes > Squaliformes > Squalidae > Squalus > Squalus acanthias. The sequence continues at coordinate 51,399,138 of CM059426.1, forward strand.
CCACTGGCATGCATTTGAGGACGTGTGCTGAGAATTGAGGGAGTTGACTGAGGTAGGATTACATTACATAAGGATTGGGGTAAGTGGCAGTGGTAGATGGAGGAAGGGGGAGGTGAGGAAGTGCATAGAAAGGGAATGATGGGAGCTGCTGAAACTTAAGTGGCTGTGAGGAGTAATGTGATCGAGTATGCTTGACAAAACAGAGCGAGAGAGGGGACATGCACTACAGGATGTAGGTGAATTTGCAACAATGTTCATCTTTCCTGATCTGATTAGGTCATTAAACCACTTCCTGCACTGGATCCAGGTACAGAACACTACACTCCTGCTGCTCACCTCCTGAGCCACCTCTAACCACGCCTTCTTGGTCATAGAAGCAGGTTTCTTCTTGCCATTGCTGAGGAACAGTACCTCCTTCCTCGCCCTTACTGCGCACAGCAGTACTTCAAGTGATACCTCATTAAAGTGGGGTGTAGCCGTTGACCTTCCTGACTCCATCTCTAAATGTTTTCCTCTCTCCTAAAATGCTCCCAACTCCTCCAAATTCCAACTTTGCATTGGCCCTTTAAATAGTCGAAGTGAAATTGCGTCATGTGGGTCCGCATCATGCCCACTCACGTGCATTGGAGATGGAAAACCTGGAAGTAAAGTGATAATGAGGCATCCCTGTTGAAATAGGACATGCCCATGTTTCCCACGATCTTCCGCATTTCGCGCCTGCTATGGATCGCCCCCCCCCCGCTCCCCGTCCAGTTCCTGTCACTGCATTAATAGCAACCCCCAGGTGTCAAAGGCAAAGTATGATAAGAACATAAGAATTAGGAGCAGGAGTAGGCCACACAGCCCCTCAAGCCTGCTCCGCCATTTAATGATCTTCAACCCCAACTCCATTTTCCTGCCCTATCCCCATATCCCTTAATTCCTCTGGAGTCCAAAAATCCACCTATCTCAGCCTTGAATATACTCAATGACTGAGCATCCAGTACCCTTTGGGGTAGAGAATTCCAAAGATTCACAACCCTCTGAGTGAAGAGATTCCTCCTCATCTCAGTCTTAAAAGGTCAGCCCCTTACCCTGAGACTATGCCCCCTAGTTCTAGACTCTCCAGCCAGGGGTAACAACCTCTCAGCATCTACCCTGTCAATCCCCCTCAGAATCTTATATGTTTCAATGAGATCACCGCTCACTCTTCTAAACTCCAGAGAGTATAGATCCAATCTACTCAATCTCTCCTCATAGGACAACCCTCTCATCCCAGGGATCAATCTAGTGAACCTTCATTGCACCACCTCCAAGGCAAGTATATCCTTCCTCAGATTAGGAGACCAAAACTGTGCACAGTACTCCAGGTGTGGTCTCAGCAAGGCCCTGTACAATTGTAGCAAGACTTCCTTACTCCTGTACTCCAACTCTCTAGCAATAAAGGCCAACATGCCATTTGCCTTCCTAATTGCTTGCTGTACCTGCATGCTAACTCTCTGTGATTCTTGTACTAGGACACCCAAATCTCTCTGAACACCAACATTTGAAAGTTTCTCACCATTTAAAAAATATTCTGTTTTTCTATTCTTCCTACCAAAGTGAATAACCTCACATTTCCCTACATTATACACCATCTGCCACCTTACTGCCCACTAACTTAGTCTATCTATATCCCTTTGCAGACTCTTTGTGTTCTCCTCACAGCTTACTGTCCCACCTAGCTTTGTATCATCAGCAAACTTGGATACATTGCACACGATCCCTTCATCTAAGTCATTAATATAGATTGTAAATAGCTGAGGTCCAAGCACTGATCCTTGCGGCACCCCACTGGTTACAGCCTGCCAATCTGAAAATGACCTGCTTATCCCTACTCTCTGATTTCTGTCCGTAACCAATCCTCTATCCATGCTAATATATTACCTCCAATCCCATGTGCCCTTATCTTGCTTAACAACCTTTTATGTGGTGCCTTATTGAATGCCTTTTGGAAATCTAAATATACTACATCCACTGGTTCCCCTTTATGTAACCCTGCTAGTTACATCCTCAAAAAACTCTAATAAATTTGTCTAACACGATTTCCCTTTCATAAAACCATGTTGACTCTGCCTAAGCATATTATGATTTTCTAAGTGCCCTGTTACCACTTCCTTAATAATGGATTCCAGCATTTTCCCGATGACTCTTGAATAGCGGGGTGACATTTGCTACTTTCCAATCCACTGGGAACTTTCCTGAATCTAGGGAATTTTGGAAGATCACAACCAATGCAACCACTATCTCTGCAGCCACCTCTTTTAAAACCCTAGGAAGTAGGCCATCAGGTCCAGGGGATTTGTTGGCTTTTAGTCCCATTAGTTTCTGAAGTACTTTTTCTCTACTGATATTAATTACTTTAAGTTCCTCGCTCTCATTAGCCCCTTGGTTCCCCACTATTTTTGGTATACGTTTTGTGTCTTCTACCGTGAAGATAGATACAAAATATTTGTTTAAAGCCTCTGCCATTTCCTTGTTCCCCATTATGATGCAAAGAGCAATCAAAGGGTTATTCAGTCCAGATCCAGAAACCATTAAGAGTGAATTTAGTGATATTAGAGGTCACCTAGTTAAAGCCCAGGAAGTCAGCTGAGCCAGTTGCAGGATTTAGCTGTACAACTGCTGCGTGTTGGAAGAAGAAAAGCATAAACCTGTCAACAAGCAGGCTCTCCAGACATATAGTTGATATAGATCCATTCTAATGTGCATTTGTATGTACTGTTTGCCAAAGTACATCAGCAGAAACAGAGTTTTATGTTTCTTTATTATTCCATTAGCCGCTAGTTTCTTATGAGATGAAGCTGTATCATGGAATTCAATACACAGCTATAAATCACATCAGTGAAGACGTCAACTTATTACCATGAAATGATAATACCTTTGTAAAAGCTATTCAAAAATTATGTATTTTTGATACTTCAAATACACTAAATATGCATTGCAATATACTTTGAAGGTTTAACTCCTTAAATGGCAGTGATTGCAGCGTGTTAAATCATTGATTATGTGTGTAACAAAACAAGAATAAGATACCCATTATATTCATTCTTTGTTGCCCTTGTTTCAAGGTGGCGCTACCTATGCTTATCTTACATTTTTATTATTTAATGGAAGTTGCTGTGTGATAATCCTTGTGTGCTGCAATGGTTTGCCCGGTTACTTGAATATTAACAATGTGCCACAATAGTGGGTACTGATCACACTAGACAGGCAACCTCAATGGTTTTAATCCCTTATGTGTTATTCAGTAAGGTGGAAAAAAATCTTACCACACTGGCCCTGAGGGATCTCCTCTGTTTGTACAAGATATGCCTCCTGATAAAATGAATCAGTTGAAAACGTTGCCAAAGAGATTTATACAATTACATTAAAATATAAAAATCCTTAAACAACTCAGGGGTAGATTTTAACCCCTAGCAAGTTTCAGGTGGGCAGAGGGCAGCACGGGAGCAAAACGCACTTGCAGGCCTAAGTTTGAGGCCTGGAGTATTTTAATTCCCGGGCCTCATCTGCCTGCCAACGGTTAGTTGCCCACCCAAAATGAACAGAAAGTGGCAGCTGGCCAACAAGCGAGGCCAGAGGCTGCCGACCAGCACCAAAGGAAGGCTCACTAACCAGAATTGAAGTCACTGGGAGGGGGTCTCGGGAATGTCTTGTGTAACAAAGGCGGGTGGGGCGGGGGGGTGGGGGTGGGTGGGCAGTCCGGGGCAGGGGAGAGCGAGACTTTCCTCAAGGGGCCCGGTGGAGCACTCCTCCTCTTCCTGATCCCACAAAGGAAAGTTTTTTAACTTACCTGGGAGGGTCTCTTTGCCCTCTCGACAATTGCATACCTGATTTTACCTGGCGGTTAAGTCACATCAGCTTCCCCGCTTAGGCCCGAGTTCAAGTGGGGTAGCATTGCTGGTTAAAGAGGAGATTAACACAATAGTAAGGAAGGATATTAGCTCTGATGATGTGGAATCTGTATGGGTAGAGCTGAGAAATACCAAGGAGCAGAAAACGTTAGTGGGAGTTGTATACAGACCCCCAAACAGTAATGATGAGGTTGGGGATGGCATTAAATGGGAAATTAGAGACGCGTGCAATAAGGGCACAGCAGTTATCATGGGTGACTTTAATCTACATATAGATTGGGCTAACCAAATTAGTAACAGTACTGTGGAGGAGGTATTCCTAGAGAGTATACGGGATGGTTTCCTGGACCAATATGTCGAGGAACCAACTAGAGATCAGGCCATCTTAGACTGGGTATTATGCAATGAGAAAGGATTAATTAGCAATCTTGTTGTGCGAGGCCCCTTGGGTCGGAGCGTTCATAGTATGATAGAATTCTTCATTAAGATGGAGAGTGAAGTATTTGACTCAGAGACTAGGGTCCTGAATTTAAATAAAGGAAACTACGATGGTATGAGGCGCGAGTTGGCTAGGATGGATTGGGGAATGTTACTTAAAGGGTTGATGGTGGCTAGGCAATGGCAAACATTTAAAGATCGCATGGATGAACTACAGAATTTGTTCATCCCTGTTTTGCATAAAAATAAAACAAAAAAGGTGACTCAACCGTGGCTAACAAGGGAAATTAGGGATAGCATAAGATCCAAGGAGAGGACATATAAATTGGCCAGACTAAGCAGCAAACCTGAGCATTAGGAGCAGTTTAGGATTCAGCAAAGGAGGACAAAGGGATTAATTAAGAGGGGGAAAATAGAGTATGAGAGTAAGCTTGCAGGGAAAATAAAAACTGACTGTAAAAGCTTCTATAGATATGTGAAGAGAAAAAGATTGGTGAAGTCAAGCGTAGGTCCCTTGCAGTCAGAATCAGGTGAATTTAAATGGGGAACAAAGAAATGGCAGACCAATTAAATACATACTTTGGTTCTGTCTTCACAAAGGAGGACACAAATATCCTCCCAGAGCTGTCGGTGAACATAGGGTTTAATGAGAGGGAGGAACTGAATGAAATCAGTATTTGTAGGGAAATGGTGTTAGGGAAATTGACGGGATTGAAGCCCAATAAATCCCCAGGGCCTGATAATCTACATCCTAGGGTACTTAAGGAAGTGGCCCTAGAAATAGTAGATGCATTGCTGGTCATCTTCCAAAATTCTATAGACTCTGAAACAATTCCCATGGATTGGAGGGTAGCTAATGTAACCTCACTCTTTAAAAAAGGTGGTAGAGAGAAAACAGGGAATTATAGACCAGTAAGCCTGACATCGGTAGTGGGGAAAATGCTAGAGTCCATTAGAAAAGATGTAATATCAGAGCACTTGGAAAACAGTGACAGGATCGGACAAAGTCAACATGGATTTACAAAATGCTTGACTAATCTGGATTTTTTGAGGATGTAACTGGTAGAATAGATAAGGGAGAACCAGTGGATGTGGTGTATTTGGACTTTCAGAAGGCTATCGATAAGGTCCCGCATAAGAGATTAGCGTGCAAAGTTAAAGCACATGGGATTGGGGGTAAGGTACTGACTTGGATAGAGAACTGGTTGGCAGACAGGAAGCAAAGAGTTGGAATAAACGGGTCTTTTTCTGAGTGGCAGGCAGTGACTAGTGGGGTACCACAGGGATCGGTGCAAGGACCCCAGTTATTCACAATATGTATTAATGATCTAGAGGAGGGAACTAGATGTAATGGGCTCGATTTTGCCATTGGGGTGGGCTGGGGGCGTGTCAGCTGGTTTTCGTGTTAGCCACCCGACTCCAATGAGATGTGGGAAAAAATAGCGATTTTCCCCTAATTGGACACTTGATTTCCAGCGTGTGGGAACCCTTGGTCCAATTAGTCTTTCCATCCAGAAAGTCGCCTCCGATGACATCATCAATGCTGCTGGAATAAAGGCCTGCAAGCAGCCTTGCTTCTTCTGCAGACTACAAACTTCACGCCCATTGCTGTAAGCCCTTATTTCAGCAACATAGAAACATAGAAGACAGGAGCAGGAGTAGGCCATTCGGCCCCTCGAGCCTGTTCCGCCATTTAATGAGATCATGGCTGATCATCCAAACTCAGTACCCTGTCCCTGCCTTCTCCCCATATCCCTTGATACCTTTAGCCTTAAGAAATATATCTAACTCCTTCTTGAATATATTTAATGACTTGGCCTCAACTGCCTTCTGTGGTAGAGAATTCCACAGGTTCACCACTCTCTGGGTGAAGAAATTCCTCCTCATAGAAACATAGAAACATAGAAACTAGGAGCAGGAGTAGGCCATTCGGCCCGTCGAGCCTGCTCCACCATTCAATACGATCATGGCTGATCATCCAAATCCAGTACCCTGTCCCTGCTTTTCCCACACAGAATCCCCATCGAGCCTGCACCGACACGTATCCCACCCTATCCCCGTAACCCCACGTATTTAATTCCCCCTAACATATCCCATCCTATCCCCATAACCCCACATATTTAATCCCCCCCCTAACACTAAGGGTCAATTTATCATAGCCAAATCAACCTAACCTGCACATTTTTGGACTGTGGGAGGAAACCGGAGCACCCGGAGGAAACCCACGCAGACACGGGGAGAATGTCATCTCAGTCCTAAATGGCTTACCCCTTATCCTTAGACAGTGACCCCTGGTTCTGGACTCCCCGCCATCGGGAACATCCTTCCTGCATCTAGTCTGTCTAGTCCTGTTAGAATTGTATAAGTTTCAATGAGATCCCCTCTCATTCTTCTAAACTCTAGCGAATATAAGCCTAATGGACACAATTTCTCTTCATACGTCATTCCTGCCATCCCAGGTATCAGTCTGGTGAATCTTCGCTGCACTCACTCCATAGCAAGAACATCCTTCCTCAGATAAGGCGACCAAAACTGCACACAATACTCAAGGTGTGGTCTCACCAAGGCCCTGTACAACTGCAGCAAGACATCCTTGCTCCTGTACTCGAATCCTCTCGCTATGAAGGCCAACATACCAGGTACCTTCTTAACCGCCTGCTGCACCTGCATGCTTACCTTCAGCGAATGGTGCACAAGGACACCCAGGTCTCATTGCACTTCCCCTTTTCCCAATCTATTGCCGTTCAGATAATAATCTGACTTCCTGTTTTTGACACCAAAGTGGATAACCTCGCATTTATCCACATTATACTGCATCTGCCATGCATCTGCCCAATCACCCAACCTGTCCAAATCATACTGGAGTTTCTCTGCATCCTCCTCACAGCACACACACCCACCCAGCTTTGTGTCGTCTGCAAACTTGGAGATATTACATCTAGTTCCCTCGTCTAGATCTTTAATATATATTGTGAATAGCTGGGGTCCTAGCACCGATCCCTGCGGTACCCCACTAGTCACTGCCTGCGACTCGGAAAAAGACCCGTTTATTCCAACTCTTTGCTTCCTGTCTGCCAACCAGTTCTCTATCCAAGTCAATACCTTACCCCCAATCCCATGTGCTTTAACTTTGCACGCTAATGCGGGACGTTATCGAAAGCCTTCTGAAAGTCCAAATACACCACATCCACTGGTTCTCCCTTATCTATCCTACCAGTTACATCTTCAAAAAATTCCAGCGATCTCCAGCAGCAGGCCAAAGTCTGCTCCACGCTTTGATGAAGCTGCCCTGTAGCTCTGGTGGAGGGAGCCAGATCCAATAAGGAGGTGCTCTTCCCTTCCTCGGGGAGGAAAAAGTCTCCTCAGCAGACTAAAGCTGTGTGGATGCAAGTGGCCCAGGAGGTCAATTCTCTGTTTATGTGCCGCAGAACCTGGCTGCAGTGCAGGAAGAGGTTTCATGACCTTCTGCGCACTGGAAAAGTGAGTATGACTTTCCCATCACCCTCAATCTGATCCCCATCGCCTCTCCTCAACAGCATTCTGCTTTCCTAACCTCTTCCTCCACATCCCACTTGACACTGACATCCCTGCACCCTTACCCATTCCCTCTCTCTATATGTTCACATTCACTTAGCTATTCAACTATGCAGCCCTCACACTCCCTATCGCTGTGATGCTATGACAATAACTTACAACACACAGGGAGGGCCCTTGTTCCTGGCACCTCACTCCATCCTTGTCTCTTTCTAAGCATCTATGCTATGGAATCTCTACACTCACTCCTTCATTCTCACTCAAACTCCGCTTGTGTCCCTCATTGCAGGAAAAGAGAGCCCACAATAAGAGGGAGAGGGCGAGGACAGGAGGAGGGCCACCGTCAGTAGCCCAGCTCACCCCTGTGGAGGAGGCGGCCCTGGAGATTGTGGGAGTAGAGGAGGATGCGCAAGTGGGGGACTGACAGTCAGGTGCATCACAGCAAGCTGGTGACAGAATAGTTTGGCATCTCTCTCATTGACATTGCATGAGTCACTGATAATGATTCTGATGCTCTAACTGATTGACTTATGATCATAGATACATAGATACATAAAAGATAGGAGCAGGAGTAGGCCATCCGGCCCTTCGAGCCTGCTCCGCCATTTAATGAGATCATGGCTGATCCTCCAATTCAGTATCCCGTCCCCGCCTTCTCTCCGTAACCCTTAACCCCTTTTGCCTGTAGAAATATATCTAATTCCCTCTTAAATATATTTAATGAGCTGGCGTACACTGCCCTCTGTGGCAATGAGTTCCACAGGTTCACCACCCTCTGAGTGAAGAAATTCCCCCTCATTTCTGTCCTAAATGGTTTAGCCCTTATCCTTAAATTATGTCCTCTAGTTCTGTTCTCACCCGCCAAGGGAAACATTCCTTCTGCATCTAGTCTGTCTAGACCTGTCAGAATTTTATACACTTCTATGAGGTCCCCTCTCAATCTTCTAAACTCCAGTGTGTACATCCCTAAACTACATAGTCTCTCCTCATAGGTCAATCCCACCATTCCTGGTATCAGCCTGGTGAATCGCCGCTGCACCCCCTCCATGGCAAGAACATCTTTCCTCAGATGAGGCGACCAAAACTGTACACAGTACTCGAGGTGTGGTCTCACCAGTGCCCTGTACAGCTGCAGCAAGGTATCCCTGTTCCTGTATTCCAACCCTTTTGCTATGAAGGCCAGCATACCGTTTGCCTTCTTGACCGCCTGTTGCACCTGCATGCTCGCCTTCAGTGACTGGTGTACAAGAACACCCAGGTCTCTCTGTACTTCCCCCTCTCCCAATTTATTGCCATTTAAATAATAATTTGCCCTCCCGTTCCTGCACCCAAGGTGGATAACTTCGCACTTGTCCACATTATAGTGCATCTGCCATTTATCCGCCCAATCACCCAGTCTGTCCAAATCACTCTGGAGCTTCCTGGTCTCCTCTTCTGAGCCCACCCCCCCTCCTAGTTTAATGTCGTCTGCAAATTTGGAAATGCTGCATCCGACTCCCTGATCCAGGTCATTAATGTAAATTGTGAACAGCTGGGGACCCAGGACAGATCCCTGTGGTACCCCACTTGTTACTGCCTGCCATTCAGAAAATGAGCCGTTTATTCCAACTCTCTGTTTTCTATCTGACAGCCAGTTCTCTATCCATGTCAATACTTTCCCCTTTATCCCATGAGCTTCAATTTTCCATGCTAATCTTTTATGTGGGACCTTGTCGAAGGCCTTTTGGAAGTCCAGGTACACCACATCTACTGGCTCTCCCCCATCTATTTTACCAGTTACTCCCTCAAAAATTCCAATAGATTAGTCAAGCACGATTTACCCTTTGTAAATCCATGTTGACTCTGTCCTATCCTGTCCCCATTTGCTAAGTGTTCCGCTATTTCATCCTTAATGATGGACTCCAGCATTTTGCCCACAACTGATGTAAGGCTTACAGGTCTGTAATTACCTGCTTTTTCCCTACCCCCCTTTTTGAATAGTGGGGTAACGTTAGCTACCCTCCAATCCATGGGCACTGTTCCCGAGTCTAATGAATTCTGAAAAATCATACTTAGTGCATCCGCTATCTCTAGGGCCACCTCCTTCAGTACCCTAGGATGCATGTTATCAGGCCCTGGGGATTTGTCCGCCTTCAATCCCTTTAGCTTCCTTAACACCATATCCTTAGAGATATTGATTTGCGTCAGTTCCTCCTTTGCCAATGTCCCTATTTTTCCCGATATCCCAGGGAGGTTTTTTGTGTCTTCCTTCGTAATGACTGACCCAAAGTATGCATTTAGTTGGTCTGCCATTTCCTTATTTCCCGTTATATATTCCCCCGTATCTGACTGCAATGGACCAACTTTGGTTTTCACCAGTCTTTTCCTCTTGATATACTTATAAAAGCTTTTGGAGTTAGTTTTTATATTTTCCGCCAGCTTGCTTTCGTAAGCTATTTTGCCCCTCTTGATTAAGCCCTTTGTCCTCCTTTGCTCTATCTTAAACTGTTCCCAATCTTCCGCTCTGGCGCTTTTTTTGGCTATTTTATACGCCCTATCTTTGGATTTTATGCTGTCTCTAATTTCCCCTGTTATCCACGGTTGAGTCACCTTTTTAGATATCCTTTTATGCCAGATTGGTATAAACAATTTTTGCAATTTTGTCATTCTATCTTTAAATGCTTGCCATTGTTTATCTACCTCCAGTCCTCCCAGGAACGTTGTCCAATCAGACCTACTCAGTTCCCGTCTAATGGCATCATAATTCCCCTTGTTTAAATTCAGGACCTTAGTCTCTGAGTCAATTTCTTTGCTCTCCATTTCGAGTGAGAAATCGATCATGTTATGATCGCTCTGACCCAAGGGTCCCCGTACAACAAGATTATTAATCATCTGCACTATTCAATGTTCATGTAACCATGACCTCACATCTCTAACTCTTTCCTTTACTCCCCCACAGGACCATTCAAAGCCCCCGTCCCCACTGTCCAGGAGAAGAGCCTGAGCTTCCAGACTCCTCAGAGGAAGCTGCAACCTCTGCGGGCGCTCCGTCAGCAGAATTAAGCAAACCCTGCACCAACGCAGACACTCACACCTCGGTGGGACCCTCACGAGATAGAGTAGTGTTGTCACCTGGTGTATCACAGCTCACAAGTGAGCATCAGCAGATGGTGGAGACAGGGACAACAGTGGAGAGTCCTCGTCAGAGGGCGCAGGACTCTGCCAGCTCGGCTCAGCTGCATGTCGACCCTATGCCTCCGGTCCATCCAGGAGAAAAGTGCTGGAACTCCAGGAACAGGTGCAGGAATCTCTGGCAGGTTTTGTCTGTAGAGTAGCTGCGAGTGTGGAGTGAATGGAGGAGTCCGTCGCTAACATGAGCAGAGCCTTTGTGGAGGCGTTGGCGCATGAACGCAGCACCACGGAAAGGATGGCAACCTCCATGGAAAGGCTGGCTACGGCCATGGAGGCAGTAAGTTGCCGGAGTGAGGAAAACATGGTGAGTGTTCAGAATAGACTGACATCTCTGGAGGAGCGATGGTCAGCTATTGAACAGAGAAGCCAACGCTTCATGGAAGTCCTTCTGAGTATGATTGCCAGTGCAGATACAGGTCCCCATGGTCCCCCTGATGTGCAGCAAGGTGCTCTCAATCCGCTTGCAAGCGCTGAGGTGGACCTGACCCATGAGAGGGAAGTTGGTCGCAGACATCAAGGAAGTGGGGGCTCCTCTCCAAGTGCTCATACTTCCATGCCACTGTAGAGCCCTCGGTCAGAGCCCCACCAGAGTCCCCACCCAACTGAGATCGGCGTCTCAACCCCTGCACAGCCGCAGGAGCAGCAGACTGTTGCCGAGCCCTCACAGGCTCGCAACCCCAGAGGACGCCCGCCAAAGGTGTCGAGGCAGGAGCAGCAAGAAAGTAAGCAAGGGGCCTTCACATCTGCTGAAGCCACAGGGGAAGCACCACGTAGGAGCACGCGTAAAAGAAAGATAATGCACAAGTAGTCACAAGGGTAGTCACTTGGGTGTAATGTTGGGGTTAATCTTGAAATGCCAGCATTTGCTTGGTGTGATAAAAAATTCTGCTGGCAAACTCTGAAGTTGTGGCGTCTGTCATTTCACAAATGGGACTTCCACATTGAGGGCTTAGGATGACTTGCAATTGTCAGTATGGTGGTCAGAGTGATAGGAATCCGCAGGTTCTTGGCCATTGTCGATGGTCTGATAAGAAGGTGCGAGGCAAAAGTGTTTGATTGTGCAGGCTAAGCAAATCTGGTCAAGTGCGTCCCTTGCATCCCAGGCAGCAATGTGGTCGTGCGTTGGTGCCTTCTGGCCTGTGCAGCTTCAGGTGGGTGAGCAGCAGTTTAACACTCCTGTTGTTGCTGCTGCTGTTGGTGGTGCTGTTGTTCATGGATCTGTTGCTGCCACGGCTGGTCTTCGTCCAAATCTGATGTCCAGGAGGAAAGGAAATAAATGGTTCCCATGCTTCTGGTATATGCCTCAGTTGAGGAAGCGCTCATTCAAGGTGGTGAGAGGGGTTTCCCAGGAGGTCACACTGGAGATGGGTATCAGGCTCCAAACTTCCACAACAATGGGTATGCCTGCTAAAAGTTGCCCCAGACCTGAGACAGCAAAGTTCTGCCACCTGCAAATGAAGATTGCTGAAATCTCCTTTTTAATGGTGGAGCTGCAGCTGTTAGTAAGCAATCCACTTGTGCTACCACCAGGATTCACTGGCGTGTTCCAGAGGAGACGTGCTGGACGTGGGAAAAGTGGTAAAATCAGAAAGGCCTCTCAAAATGGGATTATAGAGGCACTTAACTGGTTGTTAAGATCCTTAAGGGCCTATCCCGCCTCTTGGAGGCGGGATGGAGATGGGGTCAGAAAACTCGCATGTGGGAAAATTGCTTGGAGGCGGGATGGAGGCAGGATTGGGCCCGCCCGCCACTTTTTGCGATTTTAACACCTCACATGCCTCCAATCCCGCCTCCTCGGGCCAGGTAAAATTGAGCCCAATATCTCCAAGTTTGCAGATGACACAAAGCTGGGTGGGCGTGTGTGCTGTGAGGAGGATGCAGAGAAACTCCAGGATGATTTGGACAGGTTGGGCGATTGGGCAGATGCATGGCAGATGCAATATAATGTGGATAAATGTGAGGTTATCCACTTTGGTGGCAAATACAGGAAGGCAGATTATTATCTGAACGGCAATAGATTGGGAAAAGGGGAAGTGCAACGAGACCGGGGTGTCCTTGTGCACCAGTTGCTGAAGGTAAGCATGCAGGTGCAGCAGGTGGTTAAGAAGGCAAATGGTATGTTGGCCTTCATAGCGAGAGGATTTGAGTACAGGAGCAAGGATGTATTGCTGCAGTTGTACAGGGCATTGGTGAGACCACACCTTGAGTATTGTGTGCAGTTTTGGTCGCCTTATCTGAGGAAGGATGTTCTTGCCATGGAGGGAGTGTAGCGAAGATTCACCAGACTGATACCTGGGATGGCAGGAATGACGTATGAAGAGAGATTGGGTCGATTGGGCTTGTATTCGCTAGAGTTTAGAAGAATGAGAGGGGCTCTCATTGAAACTTATAAAATTCTAACAGTACTAGACATACTAGATGCAGGAAGGATGTTCCCGATGGCGGGGGAGTCCAGAACCAGGGTCACAGTCGAAGGATAATGGGTAAGCCATTTAGGACTGAGATGAGGAGGAATTTCTTCACCCAGAGAGTGGTGAACCTGTGGAATTCTCTACCATAGAAGGCAATTGAGGCCAATTCATTAAATATATTCAAGAAGGAGTTAGACATATTTCTTAAGGCTAAAGGGATAAAGGGATATGGGGAGAAAGCAGGGACAGGGTACTGAATTTGGATGATCAGCCATGATCTCATTAAATGGCGAACAGGCTCGAGGGGCCGAATGGCCTACTCCTGCTCCTATCTTCTATGTTTCTATGTTTCTATGTATCGGGGCCCCAGTGACATCATGGGATCTCAATTTGCATTAATTCATGAGGCGCGCGCCTGAGTTTGGCGGGTGGCTCATCTGCTGCCAAACCAGTGATGTTAAAATCGGAAATTGGCGGGAACGGAGCAGGAAATCGAGCCGCCCCGTTTTAACTGTTTGCCCTCTCAGTTCCCACCTAGTGGGGAGAGTTAAAACTCTCCCCCCTCCACATTCTGAATGATTAATTAGACAGAAGAGATGGAATTGTTCAACTTCCTAGAAATCCATTTACTTCCATATGGACTTTTAACTGGAGAGAGCCTTGTTGAATCCTATTGAGTGGTTGACACAGTTGAAATCAGTTACTTAAAGCTTAATCAAGAATGTTCCATAAACATATATGTGATCCTTCCTATAAACCCTGTTAAGTTATGGTCAGGCAGCTAGATATCAACTTCCCGATGTTGTTTAAAATGGAGACTGTGTTCTAACAGTGCGCTGAGAGAATATTGATTAAAATAGAGATCTTTTACAAGCATTTAAAAAAAATGCAGCAAAACAATTTAATAAGTGGAAATGTCATTTTCTGCAATATCGTTTTACACTTCCAGCATTAAACTGCAGTAATGTAACCAAACCTTCCAGGTGAATCACGCCAAAACTCTTCCTGATGAACAATGGGTCGAACATTCCATTTTTATGGCACTAAAGGTCTGATTTTACAGATGTGTGCTCTTGCGATTACCTAGACACACTTTTGGCTGGGGAGGCTCCAAACCAGGAGCGCACATTGGTATAATTGGCCCTTAAGTGTGAACTTGGTGGAAATCTGTTCTGTTTGTGCAGCAAAATCAATATTTTGCTACCTCTACTGCTTGGCATTGTGATCCTCCGTAATCTGAGCAGATGCACGAAGGCCGTCCCCTCCTTCTCTATAGTGTAACTACCAGTGCCACTGCTGCTAGGAAGGTTATTATATATACATTGTCATAATTCCCAACATCAACTCATCAGGCAAGATATAAGAGGGGCAAAGTCAGAAGTACAAAGCTTTATTTGAAATGACTCACTCCAGCAGTCTTAGGTTCCAGCTATGCAGGCTAATGTTTTCCTTCCCAGAAATGTCGACCTAAGCCAGCATAAGGTACGTAATGTTTCACTGACAAACCACTGAGACGGATTTAGGCATTTTATTATTCTGCTCTCCGTTGAAACAATGTCCATTTTATACTGTAATTTATATCACAGATATGTTGCTGATAGTAGCCCTGTTATTGGCAGCAGTGTGCTGTTCGGTAAATGACGCAGTACTGCTGGCCCTGGGGATGAGACCTGCTACAAGAGGCAGCTCTCACCAATGCCACAACCAACAGGGTACCCTACGTCATCCAGTACTTCCCCGGAGCGGAGAAACTACGCCATGTTCTTCGCAGCCTTCAACATGTCATCGATGACGACGAACACCTCGCTAAGGCCATCCCCACGCCTCCACTACTCGCCTTCAAACAGCCGCCTAACCTCAAAAGTACCATCGTTCGCAGCAAATTACCCAGCTTTCAGGATAACAGCGACCACGACACCACACAACCCTGCCACGGCAACCTCTGCAAGACATGCCAGATCATCAACACAGATACCATCATCACACGTGAGGACACTACCCACCAGGTACATGGTACATACTCATGTGACTCGGCCAATGTTGTCTACCTCATACGTTGCAGGAAAGGATGCACCAGAGCATGGTACATTGGCGAGACCATGCAGACACTGAGACAACGTATGAATGGACACCGCGCAATAATCGCCAGGCAGGATTGTTACCTCCCAGTCGGGGAAGACTTCAGCAGTCAAGGACATTCAGCCTCGGATCTGCGGGTAAGTGTTCTCCAAGGCAGCCTTCGAGACACACGACAACGCAAAATCATCGAGCAGAAACTGATAGCCAAGTTCCGTACTCATGAGGACGGCCTCAACCAGGATCTTGGGTTCATGTCATGCTACATGACGTAGAGTCATCCAGACTCGAGTCGTCGTTGGCTTGTTCACAGATATGATTTCCAGTAAAAAAAAGTAAAAATGTTAAAGTTTATGGTTTTCCATACAGACTGCATTTGACACATTAGACCCCCTGTGACCCCACCTCATTGTCTCAGTTGTATCTTGCTATGTCTTTGATGTGGTGCCTTCCTGGCTGACCTGATTGTTTCTCTGCCGAGGTGTGACGAAAGGCAGTCAGAAGGATTAAATGTAGTCATCTGACATTGTACGCTACACATGCATTGTTCTCTGTCTATATATGCTTTGCCGATTCGTATTCCTTCACTTCACCTGACGAAGGGGCAGCAGCTCCGAAAGCTTGTGATTTCAAATAAAACTGTTGGACTATAACCTGGTGTTGTGCGACTTCTCACTTCTGAAGATAGCGCACCCCTAATTGCAAAGCGACAATGTTGCCAGAAACAAAGTACATCATTTTTTCTGGCTGCAAGAAGGTTGAATGGCGCAGTACACCTTAATGGGTTTGTTTTAAGCATCATGCACTACCATTAGGAATGGCTCAACACCCTGAAAAAAGTCATAAAAATTAACTTAAAACAACTGTCAGTGTGGTTTAGTTGTTCTGTGCTGATCTTTGTCAACAAATGCTGACACTCTGACTGGACCCTTCAACAGCTGTCAGTATGAAATTCTAATGGTTGGCAGATATGGAGAGGATCAGGGAGGCCACATGCAATAGCCCCAGCAGAAATGTTCTGTTTGTGCACCCTCATCTTCCGATTAGGCACTTTACAGCCTTCCGGACTCAATATCGAGTTCAACAATTTCAGATCATAACCTCGACCCCTACCACACATATATATATATACATTTTATCCACCCTTTTGGTTTGTGCCTTTTCCCTTTTTTTTCTATCTCTCCCCCCACGGCAGCTGTCTCTCATTCTGCCAGCATTTCACACTTCACACTTCTAGCCACCTTTTGTTTCTTAACCTGTCCCATTACCATCTCGTCTTGCCTTGAGCATCTCTTAATGTCTCTACTTACCATAGACCACCCCTTTTGTTCTTTTATTCCTCCCCCCAGCCTCCCCCTTGCCTTTTTATCTGTTTCATTTCCTGCTTTTTTCTCAGTTCTGACAAAGGGTTTCGACCTGAAACGTTAACTCTGTTTCTCTCTCCACAGATGTTGCCTGGCCTGCCGAGTTTTTCCAGCGTTTTCTGTTGTTGTTTCAATTTTCCAGCATCCGCAGTATTTTGCTATCGCAGAAATGTTTGCTTTTCTTCCACTACTTGGCTCCATATAACAGCTACTCGCAGAATCCTAACACCAGTGTGGTTGATCTTAACCGCCCTTAGAAGTGGCCTAGCAAGCCATTCTTTTCAGGGCAACTAGGGATACGCAATAAATGCTGGTTTTGCCAGTGACACCCTCATCCCAAGATTGAAACATAAGAAATAGGAGCAGGAGTAGGCCATTTGGCTCCTCCAGCCTGCTCCGCCATTCAGTAAGATCATGGCTGATCTGATCTCAGCCTCAACTCCACTTCCCTGCCTGCTCCCCATAACCCTTGCCTCTCTTATCATTCAAATATCTGTCTATCTCTACCTTAAATATATTCAATGACTCAGCCTCCACAGCTCTCTGGGGAAGAGAATTCCACAGATTCACGACCCTCTGAGAGAAGAAATTCCTCCTCATCTCCGTTTTAAATGGGCGACCCCTTATTCTGAAACTATGCCCCCGAGTTCTAGATTCCCCCACGAGGGGAAACATCATAAGAAACATAAGAAATCAAATATTAAAATATTTTAAAAAAATTCATCATGCCTCATATTTACTGAGGGAGAACTTTGGTAATAGAGCAGGAATTAAGTATATCACTAGGAAATCAGTTTATGGTTGATCTCCCCAATGCATATCTCCAACAAGATTAAATAGCAGAAGTTCTAGTTTTAGAGTAAGTTGGATCAATGGGCTGGAATCATCTCTGTTATCCTGCAGTGGGATAGTGATGGAAGAACAAAAAAGCATTGGGTGGTGAGGCCAACTGCTGTCTCACTGCCCCAAACTCAATTTCCCACCGCCCCCGTTCCCACCCGCTACGTGCAAATGCAGTGGGGCTGGCATGGGGTGGGGGGGAGGGGGGGCAAGGGCCCACATTCCCAGCTTATTTCCCTCCCATCCGCCCCAGTTACTGCCTGTTTCTGCCGAGTCTAAAAGGCTTCAGCTTCCTTGATCTTTAGGCCTCTTCTGCCTCTTTAAGATTCTGGCTGCAGTGTTGCAGTGAAGGAGATGGGTACTCCTGATGGCTGCATTGCACTTGTCTGAACAAAGCCGTTTGGGCTGAAGGTGTAAGGAATGCTCCATAGCATTTGTGTGCGTTTATCCAGTAAACTCAATGAGGATGAGCACTCTCCTAACAAAGACTACACGTTGGTAACCTATGTTCCCATCACATCCTACAAAGGTCTGCAGTCAGTCAACGTTGATGTAAACTGAAATGTAAATGTGTTGTTAGAATAAACTGAGTAAAATAAAATAAAAAGTAAGATAAACAATATAGAATCCGGCTGCATTTTACACCCCACCCAATTTTCTTTTCCATTGAAGCTAATGGAAAAGAAAATCAGGCCGGGTATAAAACGGGCTGGCGATGCGTTATTGACCATTTTACCTGAATTGCCGAAGACCAATTTCACCCCCAGTGTCTTTGTTTTACCACTATTGTAGGTAATATTACAGAGATGGTGCAGGAAGGAGGGCTTCAGATTCCTGGGGCATTGGGGCCGGTTCTGGGGGAGATGGGACCCGCAGAGGCCAGATGGGTTGCACCTCAACAGAGCCGGTACCAATATCCTCACGAGGAGGTTTACTAGAGCTGTTGGGGAGGGTTTAAACTAAGTTGGCAGGGGGATGGACACCAGGATGTAGCATTAGAAAGGAGAAACAAAGGGCACAAAGGATTGGGAGAGACGGGTAGAACTAAAGCAAGAAATAGTAAGGTATTAGGTGGGGTCAGACTAACAGAACACAGGATGGTCTAAGATGGGTTTACAGTGTATGTATGTGAAATCACGAAGCACAGTAAACAAGGTTGGTGAGCTGCAGGTGCAAATAGCCACACGGGAATATGATGTTGTGGCAATAATGGAGACCTGGCTCAAAAAAGGGCAGAACTGAGTTTTAAATATTCCTGGATAAAAGGTGTTCGGGAAAGATAGGAAAAGAAAGATAGGAGGTGGTGTGGCAGTATTGGTTAAGGAAAATGTTACAGTGCGGGAGAGAGAGGATGTCCTGGAGGGGTCAAGGACAGAATCTATATGGCTAGAGTTAAGAAATAATAGAGGTTCCGTTTCACTACTAGGTGTATTCTATAGGCCACCAACTAGAGGAGCAAATTTGCAAAGAAATTACAGAGAGATGCAAGAACTATAGAGTAGTGATAATGGGGGACTTCCACTATCCTAATATAGACTGGGATAGTAATAGTGTTAAGGGCAAAGAGGGGGAAGAATTAATGAAGTGTGTTCAGGAGAACTTTCTTGATCAGTATATTTCCAGCCCAATGAGGAAGGAGGCATTGCTGGATCTGGTTCTGGGGAATGAAGTAGGTCAAGTAGAGCAAGTGTCAGTAGGTGAACATTTAGGGAACAGTGATCATAGTATCATAAGGTTTAGATTAGCTATGGAAATGGACAGGGAGCAATCTAGATTAAAAATACTTAATTGGAGGAAGGTAGGGTAACTAAAGTCAGAGCTCCCTGGATAACAAAAGAGATAGAGAGTAAGATGAAGCAGAAAAAGAGCGCATATGACAGTTGTCTGGTCGAGAATATATCTGAGAATCAGGCTAAATATAGAAAGTTCAGAGGAGAAGTGAAAAGGAAAATAAGAGGGACACAGAGAGGGTATGAGAATAGAATGGCAGCTAACTACACTGTAAATTAAGTTACCTAATTACAAATTTAATTAAATTTAATTAAATAAAACAGGGTCATATAGGGCTGGCCGTGCAGATGGTGTGCCGCAACTGCAGCATGTGGGAGTTTGTGGAGAGCATTGTGATCCCGGACATCCACATTTTCAGTAAGTGCCTGCATCTTGAGGAACTTCAGCTCAGAGTTTTTGAGCTGGAGTCTGAGGTGCAGACATTGTGGGGCATCAGGGATGGGGAGAGTTACCTGGACACTTTGATCCAGGAAGCAGTCACACCCCTTAGGTTAGTTAGTGGTACAGGTCTGGTTAGTGGTCAGGGACAGGAGGGTGTGACTGCAACTCAGGCAGGTAAGGGGACCCCAGGTGCAGTGCTGGAGGAGCCTCAGCCTTTGCCCTTGTCCAAAAGGTATGAGGTTCTTGCTGCCCGTGTGGATGAGGGAAAAGCCTGCAAGATGGATGAGCAAGCTGACCATGGCACCATGGTGCAGGAGGCCATTCAAGTGGGGGGAGTGAAAGGGAATGTAGTTGTGGTAGGGGCTAGTATAGTCAAGGGGATAGATACTGTTCTCTGCAGCCAACCGAGAGTTCCAAAGGTAGTGTTGCCTGCCCGGTGCCAGGGTTAAAGACATCTCCTCGCGGCTGGAGGAGAACTTGGAGTGGGAGGGGGAGGATCCAGTTGTCGTGGTCCACGTAGGAACCAATGATTTAGGTAGAATGAGGTTCTGCTGAGGGAGTTTGAGGAGCTAGGATCCAAATTAAAAAGCAGAATCTCAAAGGTAATAATCTCTGGATTGTTACCTGAGCCACATGCAAATTGGCATAGGGACAACCAGATTAGAGGTTTAAATGCGTGGCTCAAAGAGTGGTGTGGGAGGAAGGGGTTTCAGTTCATGGGACACTGGCACCAGTATTGGGGAAAGAGGGAGTTGTTCCGTTGGGACGGGCTCACTTAAACCGGGCTGGGACCAGTGTCCTGGCGAACCGAATAACTAGGGCCATAGACAGGGCTTTAAACTAATGAAGTGGGGGTGGGAGGATTAAGGAAAGAGTAAATTTAAAAGCAGTGAGAGAAATGTCAAGGCTCTAGAGCAGAGTAGAGTTTTGGGTAAAAATCAGCACAGTGGGTCAGGAAGGGACAGAGAGAGTAACAAAGGCAATAAAGCAACAGTGACTAAGGTGACATCAGGGAAAAATAGAAACAAGTCAAAGCTAAATGCATTATATCTGAATGCATGAAGTATTCGCAACAAAATAGATGAATTAATAGCGCAGATAGAAATTAATAGGTTTGATCTAATAGCCATTACGGAGATGTGGCTGAAATGCTGTTTAAGAAAGGAGGGAGAGAAAAAACAGGGTACTACAGGACAGTTAGCCTGACATCAGTCATCGGGAAAATGCTGAAATCCATTGTTAAGGAATTGGTATCAAGTCACTTAGAAAATCATAACATGATTCGGCAGAGTCAACATGGATTTATGAAAGGGAAATCATGTTTGACAAATTTATTAGAGTTTTTTGAGGATGTAACTAGCAGGGTAGATAAAGGGGAGCCAGTGGATGTAGTATATTTGGATTTCCAAAAGGCAAACGATAACATAGAAACATAGAACAGTACAGCACAGTACAGGCCCTTCGGCCCTCGATGTTGTGCCGAGCATTGTCCGAGACCAAGATCAAGCTATCACACTCCCTATCACTCTGGTGTGCTCCATGTGCTTATCCAATAACCGCTTGAAAGTTCCTAAAGTGTCCGACACCACTATCACAGCAGGCAGTCCAGTCCATTCCACACCCCAACCACTCTCTGAGTAAAGAATCTACCTCGGACATCACTTCTATATCTCCCCCCATGCACCTTATAGTTATGCCCCCTTGTAACAGCTGCCTCTACCCGAGGAAGGTGCCACATAAAAGGTTACTACACAAGGTTAGGACTCATGGGGTTGGGGGTAATATAATAGCATGGATAGAGGATTGGTTAACGGACAGAAAACAGAGAGTAGGGATAAATGGTTCTTTTTCAGGTTGGCAGGCTGTAACTAGTGGGGTGCCTCAAGGATCAGTGTTGGGGCCTCAGCTATTTACAATCTATATTAATGACCTAGATGAAGGGACCAAGTGTAATGTATCCAAGTTTGCTGATGATACAAAGCTAGGTGGGACAGTAAGCTGTGAGGAGAACACAAAGAGTCTGCAAAGGGATATAGATAGACTAAGTTAGTGGGCAGTAAGGTGGCAGATGGTGTATAATGTAGGGAAATGTGAGGTTATTCACTTTGGTAGGAAGAATAGAAAAACAGAATATTTTTTAAATGGTGAGAAACTTTCAAATGTTGGTGTTCAGAGAGATTTGGGTGTCCTCGTGCAAGAAACACAGAAAGCTAGCATGCAGGTACAGCAAGTAATAAGGAAGGCAAATGGCATGTTGGCCTTTATTGCAAGGGGGTTGGAGTGTAAGAGTAAGGAAGACTTGCTACAATTGTACAGGGCCTTGGTGAGACCACACCTGGAGTACTGTGCACAGTTTTGGTCTCCTTATCTAAGGAAGGATATACTTGCCTTGGAGGCGGTGCAATGAAGGTTCAGTAGATTGATTCCTGGGATGAGAGAGCTGTCCTTTGATGAGAGATTCTGTAGAATGGGCCGATAGTGTCTGGAGTTCAGAAGAATGAGAGGTGATCTCATTGAAACATACAAGATTCTGACGGGGATTGACAGGGTAGATACTGAGAGGTTGTTTCCCCTGGCTGGAGTGTCTAAAACTAGGGGCATAGTCTCAGGATAAGGGGTAGGCCATTTAAGACTGAGATGAGGAGGAATTTCTTCACTCCAAGGGTTGTGAATCTTTGGAATTCTCTGCCCCAGAGGGCTGTGCATGCTGAGTCTTTGAGTATATTCAAGGCTGAGATAGATAGATTTTTGGACTCTAGGGGAATCAAGGGATATGGAGATCAGGCGGGAAAGTGGAGTTCAGGTCGATGATCAGCCATGACCTTATTGAATGGCAGAGCAGGCTCGAGGGGCCCTGTGGCCGACTTCTGCTCTTATTTCTTATGTTCTTATTACAAGAGGATTTGAGTATAAGAGTAAAGACGTCTTACTGCAATTATATAGGGCCCTGGTGAGACCACACCTGTAGTATTGTGTACAGTTTTGGTCTCCTTACCTAAGGAAGGACATACTTGCCATAGAGGGAATGCAACAAAGGTTCACCAGACTAATACCTGGGATGGGGGGATTCTCCAATGAGGAGAGATTGAGTAGACTATGCCTATATTCTCAGGAGTTTAGAAGAATGAGAGGTGATCTCATTGAAACATACAAAATTCTGACAGGGCTTGACAGGGTAAATGCAGGGAGGATATTTCCCCTGGCTGGGGAGTCTAGAACCAGGGCTCACAGTCTCAGAATAAGGAGTTGGCCATTTCGGAATGAGATGAAGAGAAATTTCTTTACTCAGAGGGTGGTGAATCTTTGGAATTCTCTACCCCAGAGGGCTGTGGAGGCTCAGTCGTTGAGTATATTCAAGACAGAGAGCGATAGATTTTTGGATATCAAGTGAATCAACGGATAGTACTGGAAAGTGGAGTTGAGGTAGAAGATCAGCCATGATCTTCTTGAATCTTATTGAATTGCGGAGCAGTATCGAGGGGCCAAATGGCCTACTCCTGCTCCTATTTCTTATGTTTTTATGTTCTAACATAAAAGGTAACCCAAAAGTCATCTATAGGCATATAAATAGTAAACGGGTAGTAAGAGGAGGGGTGGAGCTGATTAGGGAACTAAAAGGAGACACACACATGGAGGCAAAGGGTATGGCTGAGGTGCTAAATGAGTACTTTGCATCTGTCTTCACCAAGGAAGAAGATGCTGCCATAGACATAGTGAAGGATGAGATAAAAGAGATACTAGATATGATACAAATTGATAAAGAGGAAATACGAGAAAGGTTGGCTGTACTTAAAGTAGATAAGTCACTGGGATCAGATGGGATGCATCCTTGGTTGCTGAGGGAAGTGAAGGAAGAAATTGCAGAGGTACTGGCCATAGTCTTCCAATCCTCCTTAGAAATGGGGGTAGTGCCAGAGGACTGGAGAATTACAAATGTTACACCCTTGTTCAAAAAAGGGTGTAAAGAAAAACCCAGCAACTACAGGCCAGTCAGTTTAACCTCAGGAGTGGGGAAGCTTTTAGAAACAATAATCAGGGGCAAAATTAACAGTCACTTGGACAAGTGTGGATAAATTATGGAAAGCCAGCATGGATTTGTTAAAGGCAAATCATGTTTAAGTAACTTGATTTAGTTTTTTGATGAGGTAACAGAGAGGGTTTATGAGGGCAATGCGGTTGACGTGGTGTACATGGATTTCCAAAAGGCGTTCGACAAAGTGCCACATAATAGGCTTGCCAGCAAAGTTGAAGCCCATGGAATAAAAGGGACAGTGGCAGCATGGATACGAAATTGGCTAAGTGACAGGAAACAGAGAGTAGTGGTGAACGGTTGTTTTTCGGACTCGAGGAAGGTGTACAGTGGTGTTCCCCAGGGGTCGGTTCTAGGACCACTGCTTTTCTTGATATATATTAATGACTTGGATGTAGGTGCACAGGGCACAATTTCAAAATTTGCAGATGACACAAAACTTGGAAGTATAGTGAATAGTGAGGAGGATAGTGATAGACTTCAAGAGGACATAGACAGGCTGGTGGAATTGATGACACGTGGCAGATGAAATTTAATGCAGAAAAGTGCAAAGTGATATATTTTGGTAGAAAGAATGAGGAGAGGAATTTGGGGGCGATTTTCTGACGTCGGAGGAGGTGGGTTTGGAGGCGGGAAAGGTGGGAAAATCAGATTCAAAGAGGTCGGATTCGGAACCCGCCTCCAACCCACCTCCGTGGGATTTTGCCAGTTCCGGTTTTGGAGGTCGGGAAACGCTCCCGCCTCCAGCTGGCCATTGCGCTATTTAACATCCTTAAATGCTCGTTAAGGGCCTCTCTAAGCCTATTTTGAGAGGCCCTCGTGATTTTTCCAGCTTTTCGGTGTGATCCACGCACCTCCTAAACCACGCCAGGTAAACCTGACGGGTTGACTCGTGGGTGGCCTCCTCACTGCTGCAGGTCTAACAAGACATCGTTTATTGCAGCAAGGATTACTTGCAGGTGCCAGACCTTGGCTTTAAAAGGTCTCTGAGCACTTTTAGAAGGTCTTCTGAAGTCGGAGGTGCTGCAGCTTGACTCCAACAACTGTGGGACCTCCTTGGAAGACCCTCTCCCCACTTGCAATGAGCGCTTCCCCCAAGGAGGCATCTACAAGCAGCACGGGAACCATTCGTTTTCTTTCTGCATGGACATCAGATGAGGATGAGGATGAGGAGGAGGAGGAGGATCTGGAGGAGGAGGAGGAGGAGGAGGAGGTCAGAGCCCGGGATGCAAGGGATGAACTTATCATGACCAGATTTGCATAGGTTGCCCAAGTTGGCACATGTCCTTTGCTCCATCCTAGGACATCATTGACAATGGACTCTCTGGCCTCCTTTCACTCAGGCCACTAACCTGACAACGCAAGTGTGGCGGTGCCCGCAATGTGGAGCTGCCTAAGGCGAAAGAACAGATGGCATAACACCAACATTTTGGCTTCAAATCATTTTAATGCTTTCCAACAGGGATGGCATTTCATCAATACACAGAAACAGTCTCCCAATCTGTACACAGATCTGGAGGTTAAAGCTCTTGCCAGCTGTACCCACACAGCCTTGGTTTCTTTGGCAGGCCTCTTCCTCTGAGATGAGTGGAAGAGCACCTCCATGCTAGCTCTCGCCCCCTCCAACAACATTTGCAGCGCCTCATCCGAGAGCCTCGGGTAGGCCCTTGCTGTGGAATTGGACATAGTGGTTTCTCAAAAGATGTTGGAGGTGGTGCAGGAGATGCAGAAATGCTGTGGAATGAGCCAAGGGAGCAAGAAGCCATAAAATCAGACTGGAAAAGCGCTGTCAACAGAGGCGAGTTTCAGTCCCAAAACACTAATTGAGCAAGGGCATCCCACACCTCTAAAATAAAGTGGCCAATCATGGGAAAATCGCAAATTTTTGAAACCTATCAGTGGAGGTGAGTTTCAAACCCACCCAAACTGAAACCCGCCTCCATCTCACCTCCAGTGGGAAAATTGCCCTTCAAAGGGCACAATCCTAAAGGGGGTGCATGAACAGAGAGACATAGGGGGAAAAATTCAGTATCGCCCCATTTGGGGCGCAATTATCGGCCGGGCGCAAAGATTAGTGCCTGGCGCTAATTATCGCCTCTGACTGCAAACTTGGCTTCTATCACCCCTGGAGGTGATTGGAGCGCTAAATCAGGCGCTTCACACCTGTCTTAAGGCGCAAAGGCCGAGGAGCGAGGCGCTAACTCAGAGCGCTGGCGAAGCTCATGTGATGCCAGTCAGCAATGGAACACAGACACAATAGGTGCCGGCCAGTTCTTAAAGGGGAGGGTTGATCTTGCTCTCCATCCACATCCTGCTCATTGCAACCTTGAATCTCGGCCTGGAGAGACCTGTACATCAAATCTGCTGGAAAGAACAATGGAGAGTACCAGGGAAAGAGCTCAGAGTGCAGCCCCCACAGTCTCTCCTAAATAGATGCAAGGAAGGGCAAATCAAAATGAACCTGCAAAGTGCTGCTCAGTCCCCAAAACTCCTTCACACAGCATTGAATCTCTCCAGAAGTCTCTCTCTCTCTCTCTCAGAATGCGTGGTGCAAAAATGTCACCAACAAAAAAAGGCAGGAAGCGTTCGCCTTTAAATAGCGATCCCTCAGTCCCTTCCTGACTGCAAAACGCTCCCCTCAACCTGTCATTGCTAGCGGCAGGTGGTAAGGCAGGGGGCACCACTCAATATCCGCTCCGGGCCGCTACCGGGGCGTTGCGCACTCTACTGACGTCACAATCTGCCGGCGCAGGAGATCGTGGCGGTAGTGTTTAGTGCTGCCGCAAAATGTCTAGTTAATTTTGTGAGCGGCACAAACATCGCCGCACCCGGGCGCTAGTTGCTTTGCGTCCCATTCGCGCCCTCTTAAGGCGCTAACAGGAGACGCAACCAACTGAATTTTTCCCCCATAGGGTTATATGTGCACAAATCGTTGAAGGTGGCAGGGCAGATTGAGAAAGCAGTTAAAAAAGCTATGGGATCCTGTTGCTTCATGAATAGAGGTATAGAGTACAAAAGCATGAAAATTATGATGAACCTTTATAAAACACTGGTTCAGCCTCAACTGGAGTATTGTGTCCAATTCTGGGCATTGCACTTTAGGAAGGATGTGAAGGCCTTAGAGAGGGTGCAGAAAAGATTTACGAGAATGATTCCAGGGATGAGGGACTTCAGTTACGTGGATAGACTGGAGAAGCTGGGATTGTTCTCCTTAGAGCAGAAAAGACTGAGAGGAGATTTGATAGAGGTGTTCAAATCATGAGAGGTCTGGACAGAGTAGATAGAGAGAAACTGTTCCCATTGGCAGAATGGTCGAGAACCAGAGGACACAGATTTAAGGTGATTGGCAGAAGAACCAAAGGTGACATTAACAAAAACGTTTTTACTCCGTGAGTGGTTATGATCTGGAATGCACTGCCTGAAAGGGTGGTGGAGACAGATTCAATCATAGCTTTCAAAAGGGAGTTGGATAAGTACCTGAAGGAAAAAATTTGCAGGGCTATGGGGAAAGGGCAGGGGAGTGGGACGAGCTGAAGTACTCTTGCAGAGAGCCGGCACAGGCTCAATGGGCTGAATGGCCTTCTTCCGTGCTGTAACCTACCTATGATTCTATGATTCTATGACCACAAAATTTGGCTCCTTTGCGCCTGCCGTTAGCGCCGCTGGGGGCGCTAATGGGGGCACAAACGGCTTATCACCTGGGCGGGGGCAAGCGCCTCCCGAGAAATTCGATAGCGGCGCGCCCCCACCGGTAGCGCCCCGGGCCATTACGCCACCGGGAATGACATCATCGCCGTGCGCCGTGACCCCTTAGTACCCCACCGCGACCCCTTAGCTCCCCACGGCAGAAATTCGGCTGCACCCCACGAGGCTGCCATGGGCGCTGTCAATTCCAGGATCGTGGGTCGTGAGCCGGGCCGACCTCCACTCGCGGGGTGGTAATTAAAGGGAGGACCGGCCACGACTCGCGCCATATTTTTTTTTTTTCGTCCGACCTCCAGATTGGCCCTCCGTGGCGGCCCTTGGCGTGGTCCGTGACTGCCATTGTGCAGCCTCGCACCGCGTCTCTATGCCAGGCTGCAGCCACGGCACCGCGCCGCCCTGGTGGGCTAGCGTGGGCCATCAGAAGCCCTGTAGAGCTCGCAGCGTCCCTCCCTTTTAATGGAAGGGGAGGGGCGCTGAAACGCGTCAGCGCTACGTGAAGCGGTCACACAGTGCTCTGGCGCTGCCACGCTTTGTGTCCCCGACACCGCCCCGAGAGGAAATGGTGCGCCCTAGATAGCGCCCCGCCTCCTCGCCGGGGCGGTAAGCCAAATTTAGCGGTCGGGGTGGTACTTCCACCCCGGGCGCTACATCTCCGGCGATAATTCGGTTACCGCCCCCAGACAGGGCGTAACTGAATTTCCCCCCCCCTATGATTCTAAGCTGTAGCCTGAGAAATTCATGAAATTGACAAATCTAATTTAAAGATTTTGCAATGGGCTGGAAATGCCAATATTTATTATTGGGAAAAACTAATGGGCCAGAAATTCAGCTGTTGTCGGGTGAGTACGCGCTGTGTACTCACCTGTAAGGCCACCTGAAGTGCCGGTTTCTTGCATGCACTGCGCATGCGCGGGAAAGCGGAACTTCCATTCCCCTGAAGGGAGGGGTTCAGAAGTCGAACACATGCGCGGGAGAGGTTGCGCGCACGCAGCGAACTTCAGGTTTTTTTTCAGGTTTCTCTGGGAAGGTAAGTATGGAGAAGCTGCACTTTTAAAAAGGAGGCACAAGGCCTGTTTTTAACAAGGTAAGTGGTTAATTAATTACAATTTAAACATTTTTTCAACAGGTTTATCTTTTTTAGATACTTTAAAGAAAGGTAAGTTTATTTTTAGCACCGTTAAAAAGTATAATTAATTTTTTCAAAAAGTTAAATTTTTGTTTAAAGTAGTTAATTTATGTAACTTATAATTATTTTAAAAATGTGATGTTTTTTTTAAATTTATTTGAAGTTTAAGTGTGGTTTTGGGGCTGATCTCTATTCATAGATTTGACAGGTCTTCCTGTCAAATCTATGAATGAAAATGCCCTGCTAGGATTGGCTCTCCATGGCCCACGTGATCCCAGGGGACGCTTCGAACTAACTGCGCCCCTGGGATACGCAAGCACTGCGCGCCGGCAGCTGGAGGAGGCCCAGGACCCGAAGTCCTCGTGGGCCCAAAGCACAACTGCAGGCGCGGTAGGTAAGTACACGCGTGATGCTTGCCACCACAGGAAGCCTGAAAGCTGAATTTCTGGCCCATTGTCTAAAAAACATTTCTTAGAGCTACATTTGTAAGGATAACTAAACAGCTGCTCATTACAGAGATGTAGCACTGATGTGATTTGTGCTGATTAAATCTGACAGCACATTGGTGGCCTTTATGAAGAGAATGGAATGTGACAGAGGTATATGACTTTAAAAGAAGCAAATTTCAGAAGGAATGTGGGATGAACTAATAGAAATGAATTGGGAAATAATACAGAAAAGTATCTCAATTGAGAAAAAAATCAACTTTTAAAACTGCAATAATGTTGAATATCCAAGATTAACACACAGCCAAAGGAAGCAAATGTAAACTAAATAAGCTTGCTTTTGTGAGGCCTCAAGCAGCGTGAAGCCTGACAGACAGTGGGTGCAGTTAGAAAATAGTGCACTTGACCTCACACCACCAATTTGCAGATTGTATGATTTTCCAATAGGGGTGGCATTCGGGCAGTGTAACCCCAGCAATTGCACGGGGGCTCAGAGCCAGTCAGGGGTCCCGAGCGGATCCAGTCGCCATAACCGCCACTACTGGCAACATTGGTCAGTCCAGGCTGTTAAGTATTTACTGCGTCAAACACGCCATAATAACAGAAAGACTGGGTGGAACAGGTCATTAAAACAACAACCAACAGAAACAAGTTCAAACAGTGATTTAAGACCACAGAGGTGGGCTCTCTTATAAAGGTATTCTTTCTCAAGAGAATATTTTGCACAGCATAGTAAGACAAGCAATAAAACCCAAACCAATTTCTGAGTAAAACAAGTCTGATTTTTAACAAAGCAGAACAAATGCCTTCCAACACAAAATTAATTGATAACATTTTCCCTAATTTGGGCAATTTAGATGGATAGAACTGAAGTGATTTGGAAATTCCAATAGGCGCTTTTCTGAACCATGATCCTCCATACAGGTAAAATTGCAGACTCACATCACATTGTCCTGTAGTTTCACCTATGCTAAGGAGCATTGGGAAGAACTATCAACATTTGTATCCAAACCTGATAGTAGACATTTCCTAACAACAGCGTGCATTGATATAGTGCCTTTAACATGGCGAAACGTCTCAAGACGCTTCACAGAAACACTATGAAACAAATTTTGACACCAAGCCACATAAAGAGAAATTAGAAATAACAACAGAAAACGCTGGAAAAACTCAGCAGGCCAGACAACATCCGTGGAGAGAGAAAGAGAGCCAACGTTTCAGGTTGATGACCTTTTGCTATCGTAAAGAGAAATTAGGATGGGTGACCAAAGGCTTGGTCGAAAGGTAGGTTTTAAGGAATGTCTTAAAGGAAGAAAGAGAAGTAGAAAGGTGGAGAGGTTTAGGGAGGGAATTCCAGAACTTAGGGCTGAAGCAACTGAAGGCACGGCCACCGATGGTGGAGCGATTAAAATGAGGGATGTGCAAGAGGCCAGAATTGGAGCAGCGCAGAGATCTTAGAGGGTTTTAGGACCAGAGGAGATTACAGAGATAGGATAGAAAAGGGCCATGGAGGGATTTGAAAACCAGGATGAGAATTTTTAAATCGAGGCATTGCCAGACCGGGAGCGAATGTAGGTCAGCGAGCATGGGGATGATGGGTGAACGGACTTGGTGTGAGTTAGGATATGGGAAGTAGAGTTTTGGATGAGCTCAAGTTTACGGAGGGTGCAAGGTGGGAGGCTGGCTAGGAGAGTATGGAAATAGTTTTCAAATCCCTCCATGGCCTCGCCCCTTCCTATCTCTGTAATATCCTCCAGCCCCACAAACCCCCGAGATATCTGTGCTCCTCTAATTCTGCCCTCTTGAACATCCCTGATTATAGTCGCTCAACCATTGGTGGCTGTGACTTCTGTTGCCTAGGCCCTAAACTCTAGAATTCCCTCCCTAAACCTCTTCACCTCTCTACCTCTCTTTCCTCCTTTAAGATGCTCCTTAAAACCTAGCTTTTGGTCATCTGCCCTAATTTCTCCTTATGTGTCAATTTTTTTGTCTTATAATACTCCTGTGAAGGTGCCTTGGGACTTTTACTACGTTAAAGGCGCTATATAAATGTAAGTTGTTGTTGTTGTTGAGTCTAGAGCTAACAAAGGCATGGATGAGAGTTTCAGCAGCAGATGAGCTGAGGCAGGGGGGGTAGACGCGCAATGTTACAGAGGTGGAAGTAGATTGCCTTGGTGATGGAGAGGATATGGGGTTCGCAACACAGTGCAGGCCAAGGTTGCAAACAGTCTGGTTCAGCCTAAGACAGTGGCCAACAAGAGGGATGAAGGTGTATTAGAGACAAAGTAAAAGCTTGGGTTCAGTTTTGGACATTGATTTTAGCTTGTCTAATCTCCAAAATTTGAATTTACCTGAACTTTGATCTCTATTTCCAGGGAAACATTAATCTCCTTAGAGAGAAGGAAAAAAATGCCTGGGGAGGCAATAGCCATATTGTCTCTTATGATGAAGAAAGGCTGGGAAGTCTTAAAAAGATGTGAATATTTAATTAGCATCTGAGGAGCGAACGGATATTCGATGTTTTGGGTATGCAGCCTTCATCAACCACTGTGGTGATTGCCTAGCCCTGCCATCTTCCTGGCTCTGCGTTGAGTAGGATGGCTGGGTAGCATGCATGTTGCACCCTGAGAGACTGCTCCCTCATCAATGCCTATTTCTGCAATGCCCGTGCTGCTGGACATTCTCTTGGCAAGTCCTGCGAATTGCATGGGAGCAGACAATAGGGCTGCTATCAGGTTGTTGAAGCTCAACAACAAGGTCCTGTCTAGCCATTTTGTTCAATCCAGGCAAAGCTGACTCACAGGCATTGGAGCCCAAGATCTTGATAACATCAGTTAGTATAGCCGAGAGAACCCAAGCTGTGCTTTGGACTTCTGTTGAAAAGGACCCCACTGCAGATGGCCCTGGAGGTGTCACATGGTCCAGGGTGTACTGCAATTCTGTGAAGCAGTCAACCGGCGCTGCACAGATAAAGTTAGTGAACTGCTGTATACTAACTGAAACGCATGGCAAGGTGCTTCACACATTCTCAAAGGACAGTGTCATGGTTCAGGTTTTTTGACCATTTCTTTACGAAAAGGATTTGAAAGTAAGAGTTACTTTTAAAGTTGTTTTTTAAGCAAATCATATTCTCACAAGTTTATTTAAAAAGCAATCACTTAGACAATAGGTGGTTAGTAAGCTAAATGGAAGTTGTTTTACCCAGAAATGAAACAAAGCAATTTGTTACCTTAACAAAGTGATCAGAAAACATCTGTAAGCGGTTTTTGATCCTAGCCCAATTGCTAGATGGACGGTTCGAATCGCCCCCGCCTTATGAAAGTTCTATACCCGGGAATTATTATTCAGAGTGTAAATGGAATAAGTCACGGACAGGAATGCTTCGGTGAAAAATCATACTTATATTTATTTGGTCTAACATACACTGGCTAAAACATGCACTACCAAACAAAATCACTGTCTCTGTGGAGAATAAGATCCAGGTTACAAACAACTGGGGACTGTAACATGCAGTAATTCCCTTGTTGCTATGGTGGACTCTAACTCCACCCCTACCAACAAATTACCCAGTCGCATAAGCCCCTTCACCTGGCTGAACCAAACGAAGCTTCCACCCTGGAATAGCCCAAAAAAACTTCACTTCTGAGAAAAACCCTGAACTCCTTAAACCTCACCCAGCTCGCCTGGGATATCTGGTTACCGGCTTGGGACACTCGAGACCATGCTTAACACCACACACCGTTGGTCTCGATCGTTCCGTTCAGTTGTGGGAAGTCACTGCCTGGAGGCCGTTCCCTGTGAGGGGTTTGCGGTTCTCATTCTCAGCAGCTTCTTCCTCTGGTACTTCCTCTTGTTAGGTCGATCTTGCTGGAGCGAGAGCGAGAGAGAGAGAGAATGGTGGAAAAGAATCTATTTTCTGACGAAGGGTTTCGACCTGAAACGTTAACTCTGTTTCTCTCTCCACGGATGTTGCCTGGCCTGCTGAGTTTTTCCAGCGTTTTCTGTTGTTGTTTCAATTTTCCAGCATCCGCAGTATTTTGCTATCGTATCTTTATAGGAGTCTTGCTACCCCTATCTTTCCCATCAATCTTTAAAATCCTTTTGTTTCTAAGCACTCTGGTGCTTAGTCAGTGATGGGCCATCATCAGACCCATGTGTATTCTGTGATTGGACTAATGGCCCTAAGTCTGGGACATATCTCGGTCTTTGTGTTGGGAAAAACTGGCTCCTCTTCGGCTGGCTAGGCTAGTGGGTTCATTGTTCTGCTTCTCTTCTGAGATGGAGGTGAGAAGTGCTTTTGCATATTAGAGTGGCTTTCTAATAGGTTCAATTTAACGGGTGCCTCAGGGTCCTCAGCCCCTTTGTCAATGGCCCACCCCCTTCCTTTTTCCAGGACTGTCGGGCGAACCCATACATTCTGGATGACTGACAGTTCTTTTGTCACAGCCAACTGCCATGCGTTCTCTGGAGTTTTAACAAACCAGTTTTTCATGTATCTGCACAGGGCGATCCCATCACAGGGAAAATACTCTCAGAAAAATCCCATAAAGTCCACAAAATATTCTCGACTGAGTCCATTCTTCAAACAGAGACTTTGCGATCTCTTCACATCCCACTCTTTTGTATTGGAAAGTCCTTTGGTCTCTGACTGTCTGTGGAAACAGAGTTAATAAGACAGAAATTGGGACACAAGACGGGTACGGTAGCATAGTGGTTATGTTACTGGACTATTAAAAAGAAAGACTTAGATTTATATAGCGCCTTTCATGACCTCTGGACAACCCTGAGCTCTTTACAGCCAATTAACAACAACAACAACTTGTATTTATATAGCGCCTTTAACGTAGCAAAACGTCCCAACGCGCTTGACAGGAGTATTATAAGACAAAAAAATTTGACACCGAGCCACATAAGGAGAAATTAGGGCAGGTGACTAAAAGCTTGGTCAAAGAGGTAGGTTTTAAGGAGCGTCTTAAAGGAGGAATGAGAGGTAGAGAGGCGGAGAGGTTTAGGGAGCGAATTCCAGAGCTTAGGGCCTAGGCAACAGAAGGCACGGCCACCAATGGTTGAGCAATTATAATCAGGGATGCTCAAGAGGCCAGAATTTGAGGAGCGCAGATATCTCGGGGGGGGAGGGGGGGGCGGTTATGGGGCTGGAGCAGATTACAGAGATAGGGAAGGGTGAGGCCATGGAGGGATTTGAAAACAAGGATGAGAACTTTGAAATCGAGGTGTTGCTTAACCGAGAGCCAATATAGGTCAACGAGCACAGGGCTGATGGGTGAACGGGACTTGGTGCAAGTTAGGACACGGACAGCCGAGTTTTGGATGACCTCAAGTTTACGTAGGGTAGAACGTGGGAGGCCAGCCAGGAGTGTGTTGGAATAGTCAAGTCTAGAGGTAACAAAGGCATGGATGAGGGTTTCAGCAGTGGATGAGCTGAGGCAAGGGCGGAGACAGGCAATGTTATGGAGGTGGAAATAGGCGGTCTTAGTTATGCCGTGGATATGTGGTCGGAAGCTCATTTCAGGGTCAAATATGACACCAAGGTTGCGAACAGTGTGGTTCAGTCTCGAACAGATGTTAGGGAGAGGGATGGAGTCAGTGGCTAGGGAACGGAGTTTGTGGTGGGGCCCGTAAACAATGGCTTCGGTCTTCCCAATATTTAATTGGAGAAAATTTCTGCTCATCCAGAACTGGATGTCGAACAAGCAGTCTGACAATTTAGAGACTGTGGAGGGAAGTGCAGTCACTATAGTAATATTAATACAGAGGTTTGGACTAATAATCTAGAAGACATGAATTAAATTGTGGACTGTAAACTTTGTGGAAAATCTGCTTCATCAATAAACTTACTGGCTCCAAAAATCATGGATGGGCACATCCCAGAGCAAGTGAAGAGATGTGCTTGCCTGGGACTTTTGCTGCTCTCCCTGACAAAGGGTGTGAGATCAGGGGAGGTCCCATTATTTCCATGATAATGGCCTGGTACACTCAGCAAGCATACTGGCTGTCCATCCTGTTCCCGTTGACTGAGAGGCCGGAGACACTGAGGAGTAGAAATTGGTCCTCATTGCGTCATTTTCTGGATGGAAAAGCCCCCGCCACCAAACTGTAAGGTGGAGAAATTCGGCATGTTAGCGTCTCCCGTTAGCGCCTGAGTTTGCGGCAGGGCGCGGTGAATCCAATGCCGCATGAGAAATTCCCCCGGGATTTAGCGCTAACATTTAGCGCCTAGGCCATTAGCGGATGCCAGATCGTGACATCAATGAGTTTGGAACGTCCTGTTAATGGCTCAGATGGAAAATTCACTGTCGCCACCTCCCTTAGCGCCTGGCCTGAACAACGGCAGGAAGAGGAGGCATGATGCAGTCGGATGGCCGCTGTAGGAGCGGTATTTAAAGGGATCAACATCCGGATTCATTTTGTCATCAATCAATGCTGCCTTCTCAGTTTGATAGCGGGTTGGCCATGGTGCAGGGCGGCATTGACTGCACTCACGTCACTTTGCGGGCACCCCGTAACAATCCTGAGGTCTTCCGTAACCGCAAAGAATACCACTCACTTAATGTGTAGTTGGTGCGCGACCACAGGCAGCGAATCCTCACCGGCAGCAGCCATGATGCCTTCATCCTGCGCCAGACCGGTGTTCCAGCATTTGTCCAGCCACCACATCAAGCTCGCGGCTGGCTGGTCAGAGACAAGGAGTATCCGCTCTCCACCTGGCTCATGACTCCCCTCCGCAACCCCAACACTCCTGGACAGCACTGTTTTAGAGATGTTGACTGAGGGATAAATATTGGCCAGGACACCGGGGGTAACTCCCCTGCTCTTCTTTGAAATAGTGCCATGGGATCTTTTACGTCC
The DNA here is from genome assembly GCA_030390025.1 of Squalus acanthias. Taxonomy (NCBI): domain Eukaryota; kingdom Metazoa; phylum Chordata; class Chondrichthyes; order Squaliformes; family Squalidae; genus Squalus; species Squalus acanthias. The sequence continues at coordinate 51,435,193 of CM059426.1, forward strand.
ACTTGAGAGAGCAGACGGGGGCCTCAGTTTAACATCTCATCCGACAGACGACACCTCCCTCAGCACTGCACTGGAGTGTCAGCCTAGATTTAGGTGCTCTAGTCCCTGGAGTGGGACTTGAACCCACAACCTTCTGACTCAGAGGTGAGAGTGCTACCAACTGAGGGGAATGATTCTGTAAATATGAAATGTCTGATGATAAACAAGAACTGAAAGTGATGACATCAGAGTGTAGGGTACTGAGGGAATATATTGTGGTGAGATTAGGGCAGCTGATTGAAGAGGGGCATTTAATGATTCAGTGCTACAATAAGAGACGGCAGCATAACAAAGGGATTTAAAACGGCAGTCATTTCACATGAACAAATGGAAACAGTGTTGCTGCGTTTTCTCATAATTGAATCAACATGGCTACTGGACAGTGTTAAATCATATAATGAGAGCCATGCCATTGCCAGCAGGCATAGCGGGACCACATCAGGAGGAGGAAGAGGGAGAGCAACAGGAGGAGGAAGAGCAGTGAGGGAGGAGGCAGCCACTCAATCGGCCTTCTGGAAGGGCAGTCCGTGACCGCCTCATCAGGCTGTGGTTCCAAGATTCTACCGCACATCCCGATTGCTCACCACATCCCATCATTCCATCCATTTCACATGCCATATCAAAGTACAAAGCTGAAATGAGAGACAGCACAAAGTCAGCAAAATTCCATTAATAAATTTATCAACATTCAGAAAACACATATATACAACAACAATATTAACTAATCACCCTTGTGCAAACCCTTATTTCCCCTCCTTACAATCCCTTTTCCTAATCTACTGCTCCTACGTAGACTGTGCCCAGTGGCTGCAGCAGGGCTGGTGGAAGGTTGCTGAGTGTCCATGCAGGAGACTTCAGATGGCCTTGCAGGATGCCCTCGAGCAGCTCTGAGCCTGGAAGGCCCGGCTGTACACTGCACCACCTCAGGCTGGACGGTGGCAGTCTGGCCTGGCTGGGTTACAGGCTGCGACAAGTGCAATGGCGGAGTGGCAGTGGTGGGAGCAGGAATGCTGTTATCCTGAGAGAGGACAGCAGGTTCCTGCTCCACTGACCCACTGCCACTCTCCTGGGGCAGCACCTCAGCATCCCAACCAATCTGCTGGAGCACAGATTGCTGGCCTGCAGCGACACCGTGAGACACCTGGTGGACTGTGGTGGACCCAGTGATGATGGCAGCAGTAAAAGCTTGCGTGGTATCAAGCAGAGACTGCATGAGAGCAGTCTGAGACTCGATGGCAGCAACCATTGACTGCATTACAGCACTAAGATGTTGCGTGGCTTCCGCCTGTGCTGCAATGGATGCTGCCACATCACCCATGATACACGGCATGAGGTCTGGGTCTCTCAGGGAGTCCACCATCCTTTGCAGACTGCCAAGGATGGGCTCTATGGTGTGCGCAGAGCTCTGTGCAATGTTGGAGGTGGACTCCTCCATGCTCCTTACCATTTCCGACAAGCTTTCGGGCACCTTTGCCATTGCACCTATCATCTCTGTGCGCATGCCCATCACCCTTCTTGTGAACGCCTCCACATTGAGGTCCTCATCTGAGTCCTGTGCAGCAGAACTCGATAATGAACTCGCCCTCCAGGGAGCTGGCTCTCGAGCTACCCTTTCCCCCTGGCCTTGCTGCAGCCTGCTTGTCCCCAGTGCATCACCCAGTGCAGACCCCTCTACTAAACTTGCCTCTAAAGATTGCATAGTCCCAGTATCTGAGGTGGTGCCTGCGGGTAAGACATGCAGTGATGCGGTGCTTTCTTCCTCCTCTTCCTCTCCCACCTCACTCTCACTGGGAGGCTCAGAGACAGGCTAGTCAGCTTGTTGCTGATTACCTGAAAGTTTAAAGGCACAAGACTTAAGGTGACGGCAGGGGGACAGGAAGGGAGCAAGGAATGCAGAGAGTGTAATGAGCTGGAGAGTGGGAAAGGCTTGTGCTGTGAGGGGGAAGTGAGATAAGAGAAGGAGAGGGGATGAACATACCGTTGTTGTCCCCAAGGGGGTCGACGTTGCCGCTGGCCATGGTACCCACCGCCTGGCGCTCAATGACTTTCAGCACTCGCTCCTCCAGGTCTGTAAGCTGTTGGATGTCCGCTTCACCCCGCCTGTTTGTTCTTGCTCCCTCCTATTGTGGGCCAGCAAGAGAAAGCAATGTGTGAGTGAGTGGGCAGCTATGTGTTTGGGAGATATGCCTGCTATAGTTGAATAGCTGTGATTGCAGGCAAGGCGTGAGATGAGGATGTGAGTTTGAGTAGATGGAGATGCTTGGTGGGTGAGTGGTGGGGGTGTGGTGGTTTGTGCAGTGTGTACAGACTGAGGTTCAGATGCTGCTATGTAGGACTTGTTGAAGCATGTACTCACCCTGACCACCCGAGTGAGGTCGTTGAATTTTTTACGGCATTGTGTGAGAGTCCTGAGGACAACACTGCTGGCCGAGATGTCCTGGGCCACTTCGCTCCACATTGCCCTGAAGACCTGGGGCAATGGCCTCCTGCCATTGGCCGGGAACAGCACTGCCCTCCTTCTTTCGACTGCTGCGACCAATGTCTCCAATGCCTGGTCGCTAAAACGGCGAGCTGTCTCCCTGGGACTGGGATCAGCCATGAGGATAAGAGGTGTAGCTGTTGAGTTGCTTGGAGGTCACCTTCAGAGCCAGCAATGTTGAGAATGAGGTTGTGCAGAATGATTGAACCTCCTCTTTAAGAACTGGAAGGAGCCAGTGTGAATGATGAGTCTCGATTGGAGTGCACCTGAAATTGATTATTGCCCCGCTCTCTGTGTGTAGCGCCCTAAGTTAGGTGATGAGCGCTTCATTTAGCGCTCCAGGTCATTCTTGGTCAGAAGGTGCTGAACACAATTTATTGGAAGTGCATACAACAAACAAGTGTGTGTTTAGTTTCATTTATGCAGATGTATGATTATTTATTAATTATAACAAATAAGTTCACAGTAACTAGCAAGAGGTCGCAAATGCAACGTGACCAGCTTACACAAGCAGTTTCCATTATAATTGTGGACAGAGGAATTTATAATGGAGAAAGTCGACAGGAAGTGTTCAAAGCTGTAAGATTTTTAATATATTATTGATATAAGATTTCAAATATTAATCTAAGATGATAGGACTTATCTGTAAAAGAAAAAAATCCTCGGAAGATGTTGAGGGTATGGGACAGATTTTCAACTTGCCGCTCGGGTTAAAACTGGCTTTGCAAATCAGCCACCCGTTGTCGAAACCATTCGATTTTCATTTCCGTTGAATTCTGTTGAGAGAATTTAACTCTTTGAGAGCTAAATTTAACTAAGTAGTAACAATTTTTTGCTGTTATATTCCTTTGCCTCCATTTTGCTCTAGACAATGGCCCAGATATTCCGATCCCTATGGGTGTGTACGCGCTGTGTACCCATCCGTAGGGACATCGGAAATGCCGGTTTCAGGCATGCACTGCGCATGTGCTGACAACCGCCATTTCCGATCTGTCAAGAAAGCTCTTGACAGATTCTCTGGCTTCCCGGGAGAAGGGCCTCTGCGGGCGGATAGTTCCGCTTTTTGGAGACCTTCAGCCCGCAGGAAACCCTTACAATTGTTACGCCTGGTAAAAGCAGGCGTAAGGCCTGCTTTTACCAGGATAAGAGTTGAAAAAAAGTAAAAAAATAAATTTTTCACTGATTTATCATTTAAAAATACTTTTAAAAAAAAGGCAAGTTTATTTTTAGCCCCGTAAAAAACTTCAATTATTTTATCAAAAAATTAAATTTTTGTTTAAAATACTTAATTTATTGTAATTTCAAGTCATTTTAAAAATGTGATGTTTTTTAAACATTTATTTAAAGTTTTACTATGTTTTTTCATTGATCTCCATTCATATATTTGACAGGTCTTCCTGTCAAATGTATGAAGGGAGGTTCCCTTCTGTGATTGGCTCCCCATGACCCACGTGATCCCAGGGACGCTGCGAACTACCTGCGCCCCTGGGATACGTGGGCCCTGTGCACTTGGAGTTTGGAGAGGCCCAGGAGCGGAAGCGTGTGCATCCCGGAACCCCTCAGGTAAGGGCGCAGATTTTTCCAGATCGCAGACCTCTGCCCGCGGGAGGCCTGCGATCGGAAAATACGGGCCAATAATTGGTTTGGCTGAAAGGGCCTACACTTCTGCAATTTTCAGGTTTTCTTCCTTTCCTCTTCGTTTCCTCGTTATTTTTGTTTCTGATTGCTTTAATGTGCCCCTTACAAAGACGTGAGGGTGGGTATAGCTTTAGAATAATTTAAAAGAAGAATTGATGTAAAGCCTAACAATGCATGTGCAATGACTCCTTCATGAAGCATTCCAGTTACAACTGTCGCTACACCAGGACCTGCAGGTGGACATGGCAGAGAAGTCCTGTTTTCTCCAGCTCCACTTTACAAGGCAGGCTGCCACAGTGCTGTGCTGCCGAATGATCTGCACACAACATCTGAATCAGAGACAGCTCTTCCCATCGCAGTGGAGGTTACCACTGCCACTGCATCCTTCCAAACCACAACATCTGCTACATTAGGCCCTCCTTCTTCTTAGGCAGTCCCTCGGAACCGAGGATGACTTGCTTCCACATTAAAAATGAATTCTCAGGTGACTGATGAGACCAATGCAGGACCTAAAGTCTCTGTCACAGGTGGGGCAGACGGTGGTTGAAGGGGCGGGTGGGTGGGGTGCTTGGGTTGACATGCACTCCTTGCGCTCCTTGCGCTTGGCTTCCGCTTGCTCCCGGCGAAGAGACTCGAGGTGATCGGCGCCTTCCCGGATGCTTCTCCTTCAGTTTGTGCAGTCTTGGGCCAGGGATTCCCAGGTGTCGGTGGGGATGTTGGACTTTTTCAAGGAGGCTTTGAGGTTGTCCTTGAAGCGTTTCCTCTGCCCACCTGGGGCTCTCTTGCCGTGTCGGAGCTCCGAGTAGAGCGCTTATTTTGGGAGTCTCGTATCGGGCATGCGGACAATGTGACCCGTCTATCGGAGCTGATTGAGCGTGGTCAAAGCTTCGATGCTGGGGATGTTGGCCTGAGCGAGAACACTGACGTTGGTGCGCCTATCCTGCCAATAGATTTGCAGGATCTTGCGGAGGCAGCATTGGTGGTATCTCTCCAGTGCTTTGAGGTGCCTGCTGTGCATGGTCCATGTCTCTGAGGCATACAGGAGGGCGGGTATCACTACTGCTCTGTAGACCAGGTCCTGGAGAACCAGACTATCACCACTTCCATGTCTGCTGACCCTACTCAGAAATGCCCTAACAGCAGAGGAGGACCTTGGCTGGAAGCCTGAGTATTTGGCACCAGTTCTACATCCACCACCGCCATCGACAAGAAAAGTGTGCCAATGCACCTTGGGCACAATGAAAGAGTGTTTGCAAAGGGCCAATGGTTGTCTATATAGCTGAAATGGCACCCCTGCCCCCGCACCCAGAAAAGTTGGTTAATTTACAACTAAGGTTTGTGTCATGCGTGCTGAGCCTCCCAAGAAATATCTAGTTAGGAGCACACCCACCTTTGCCTTGCTCCTGACAGCAGGAACCATCTTCCATTTTGCAGGATGGTATGAGGGAACTGCACTGACAAAGATGCAGACCTTCATCCATGTAGCTGGCATTTGTGCTTTTACTGGAAGGTGGCCCAACGCCCCAAATAAGACCACTCTCCTTTGGTGCACCTCCTACAGAAAGATTTCTAAACCTTCAGAATTAAAGGAAGGAGTGCTTCCAATATGTTTCCACAATGTCATTGTGATAAACTAGACAACTTTTCTGTTTATCTATAACTTCTCCTTTTTTGGCACGCTGCAATCTTTTAAGAGCTACTTCTGCACCAGATTTTGTGATCCCCAGTGAAGTGTGGTGCAAGCCAAGCTCCCCTTAGTCAAAAAGGAGGCGAAGCGTTGGGGTGCTGATTAAGTGGGCTGCTTTGTCTTGGATGGTGTTGAGTTTCTTGAGTGTTGTTGGAGCTGCACTCATCCAGGCTAGTGGAGAGTATTCGATCACACTCCTGGCTTGCGCGTTTAGGTGGTGGAAATCAGGAAATTAGGCACAGATCACACCCTGCATGACAGGCATGCCCAGTCATTAAATTTGTGCTGTCGGAGAATTGGGCCCGGAATGGCAAAAGCAGAAAATGGAAAAACAGGTAAGTCTGAGGACTGTCGTGAAGTTTTTAATTGTTACCTACATGATTATATATAATGATACTGCCTAAGTATTACTTTTGCAGATTTTAAAAGCTTCTATAGGTGTATAAAAAGGAAGACATTAGCGAAAGTAAATGTGAGTCCCTTACAGGTTGAGACAGGAGAAATTATAAAGGAAATGGCAGAGACATTAAACAAATTCTTTGTATCTGTCGTCATGGAAGAAGACTCAAAAACATTCAGGAAATAGTGAGGAACTTAAAGAAATTAGTATTAGTAAGAAGTAGAACTGGAGAAAGTAATGGGACTAAAAGTTGACAAATCCCCTGGACCTGATGGCCTACATCCTAGGGTTTTAAATGAGATGGCTAAAGAGACAGTGGATGCATTGGTTTTGATCTTCCAGAATACCCTAGATCCTAGAACAGTCTCCGCTGATTGAAAGGTAGCAAATGTAACCCCGCTATTCAAGAAAGGAGGGAGAGAGAAAACAGGCAACTATAGACCAGTTAGCTTGACATCAGTAGTAGAGAAGATGCTGGAATCTATTATTAGGGCATGGTAACATGACACTTAGAAAATCATAATATGATTGGGCAGTCAACACGGATATATGAAAGGGAAATTGTGTTTGACAAATCCAATAGAGTTTTATGACGTTGTAACTGGCAGGGTAGATAAGGGGAAACCAATGGATGTGGCGTATTTGGATTTACAGAAAGCATGCAATAAGGTGCCACACAACCACAACAACAACAACTTGTATTTATATAGCACCTTTAATGCAGTAAAACGTCCCAAGGCGCTGAACAGGAGCGTTATCAAACAAAATATGACACCGAGCCACTTAGGTGTAGGTTTTAAGGAGCATCGTAAAGGAGGAAAGAGAGGTAGAGAGGCGGAGAGGTTTAGGGAGGGAATTCCAGAGCTTAGGGCCTAGGCAGCTGAAGGCACGGCCACCAATGGTTGAGCGATTAAAATCAGGGATGCGCAAGAGGCCAGAATTAGAGGAGCAGAGATATCTCGGGGGGTTGTGGGGCTAGTTAGAGGGAGGGGCGAGGCCATGGAGGGATTTGAAAACAAGGACGAAAATTTTAACATCAAGGCGTTGCTTAACCGGGAGCCAATGTAGGTCAGCGAGCACAGGGGTGATGGGTGAACGGGACTTGGTGGAAGTTAGGACACGGGCAGCCGAGTTTTGGATGACCTCAAGTTTATGTAGGAAAATTCTGCTCATCCAGTACTGGATGTCAGACAAGCAGTCTGACAATTTAGAGACAGTGGAGGGGTTCGAGAGAAGTGGTGGCGTCCATGTGGAAAGTGATGCTGTGTTTTTAGATGATGTTGCCGTGGCAACATGTGGATGAGATATAGGAGGGGGCCAAGGATAGATCCTTGGGGGACACCAGAGGTAATGATGCGGAAGCAGGAAGAGAAGCCATTGTAGGTGATTCTCTCTCTATGATTAGATAGATAAGAATAGAACCAGGCGAGTGCAGTCCCACCCAGCTGGACGTTGGTGGAGAGGCGTTGGAGGAGGATGTAATGGTCAACCGTGTCAAAGGCTGCAGACAGGTCGAGAAGGACGTAGAGGGACAGTTTACCTTTGTCACACTCACATAGGATATCATTTGTGACTTTGATAAGAGTTGATTCGGTGCTGTGGCATGTGCGGAAACATGATTGGAGGGATTCAAACATAGAGTTCCGGGAAAGATGGGCACGAATTTGGGAGGTGGCAACACGTTCAAGGACTTTGGAGGGGAAAGAGGTTATTAAACAAAATCAGAGCTCATGATATTGGGGGTAATATATTAGCATGGATAGAGGATTGGTTAACGGACAGAAAACAGAGAGTAGGAATAAACGAGCCATTTTCAGGGTGGCAGGCTGTAACTAGTGGGGTACCGCAAGGATCAGTGCTTGGGCCTCAGCTATTTACAATCTATATCAATGAATTAGATGAGGGGTCCGAGTGTAATGTATCCAAGTTTGCTGACGATACAAAGCTGGGTGGGCAAGTAAGTTGTGAGGAGGATGCAAAGAGACTGCAAAGGGATTTAGACAGGTTAAGTGAGTGGCCAAGAACATGGCAGATGGAATATAATATGGAGAAATGTGAAGTTATCCACTTTGGTCGGAAAAATAGAAAAGCAGAATATTTTTTAAATGGCGCGAGATTGGGAAATGTTGGTATTCAGAGGGACCCAGATGTCCTTGTACACGAATCACAGAAAGTTAACATGCAGGTACAGCAAGCAATTAGGAAAGCAAATGGTATGTTCGCCTTTATTACAAAAGGATTGGGGTATAAGAGTAAAGAAGTCTTACTGCAATTATATCGGGCCTTGGTGAGATCACACCTGGAGTATTGTGTACAGTTTTGGTCTCCTTACCTAAGGAAATATATACTTGCATTAGAGGGAGTGCAACGAAGGTTCACCAGACTGATTCCTGGGATGGGGGGATTTTCCTGTGCGGAGAGATTGAGTAGACAAGTCCTATATTTATCCTATCCTATCCTATGTATATTTCCTAGAATTTAGAAGAATGAGAGGTGATCTCATTGAAAAATATAAAATTCTTACAGGGCTTGACAGGGTAGATGCTGGGAGGATATTTCCCCTGGCTTGGGACTCTAGAGCTAGGGGTAACAGTCTCAGAATAAGGGGTCAGCCATTTAGAACTATGAGGAGAAATTTCTTCACTCAAAGGGTTGCAAATCTTTGGAATTCTCTACCCCAGAGGGCTGTGGATGCTCAGTTGTTGAGTATATTCAAGACAGAGATCGATAGATTTTTGGAAACTAAGGGATCAAGGGATATAGGGATAGTGCGGGAAGGTGGAGCTGAGGCAGAAGATCACCCGTGATCTTATTGAAGGGTGGAGCAGACTCAAAGGGCCGAATGGCCTACTCCAGCTCATTTTCCTTATGTTCTTATTGTTTCCGCTCTGCTCAGATGATTTCTGATGCCGAAGGCAGTGACCAGTGGGTGAGAACTTTTATTTGTCAAGAAAATAGAGTTGAACTTATAGGCAAAATATTCATACATTACACTGTGAAGTCCAATGAAAATATTTGATTAACCTTTTGAGGACTGCAGTAGCTTTTCAGCATTACAGTTACAGGGTCAATTTTGCGCAGCTGTGCTAACAGTGAGAGGCCTTGCTGGCAGCAGCCATGGGGCTTAAAATGAAGCATTAAGAATTGTGTGCCCAATTTACTGCAAGCCGTATTTTGTGATATGTGAGTTTAGGGAATGAATGTGCCAATTATCGCAGCCCCAGGATATCACTGCAGGAGTTCCCAGGGAAGTGTTCACAGCATTTTATCTTCCTGAGGGAACAGGAGACAAACAGATCCCGAAGATGGGAGTTCCTACTTCGTCAGTCTCAAAGGGACTAGGCATGAGTTTGGAGGTCAGTACGCTGAGTGAGGTAAGGTGTTCCAGCCTCCTGAAGGGCACAAGGGGGCCCCACTGAGCATTATCAGGACCTAGGTGTCAGAGATACGCCTACAACACTGTAGCCCCAATACTCTGACCCAAGCTCCCTGCGAGTGTAGTTCCCCCCCACCATCGTCCCGGCAGTGCAGGATTGTTGCAAGACCCATATAGTATCAGAAAATCAATTTTATTGAAAAAATCTCATCAAGCACAGGCAGCAAGAATATTCAAATGAGATGCTTCGAAGTGTCCACTGAGACACTCAAAGCCTTCAATTTAGCATATTATTGAGATTTGATATGTATTATAAGATTACAATTCATACTACCTTTTTAATTAAAACCTGTCATTTTAATTAAACCACAACAAATACTCTTGTCGTTGGATCCTCAGAAACAGATGACAAACAAAAGGTGCAACTGCAAAAAAATACACTCACAGGAATGCATATTTAAGAAAAATGACAAGTAAGAAAAAAATAAAAGAAAGAACTTGCATTTATATAGTGCCATTCACCATCTCAGGACCTCCCAAAGTTCTTTACAGCCAATGAAATACCTTCTATTGAAATGTAGGAAACACAGCAGCCAATTTGCACACAGCAAGGTCCCACAAACCGCAATGAGATAATGACCAGATAATCTGTTTTTAATGATGTTGGTTGAGGGATAAATATTGGCCAGGACACCAAGGAGAACTCCTTTGCTCATCTTCGAATAGTGCCGTGGGATCTTTTATGTTCACCTGAGAGAGCAGATGGGGCCTTGACTTAACGTCTCATCTTAAAAACAGCACCTCTGACAGTGCAGTACAGCACTATGGAGTGTCGGCCTGGATTTTCTGCTCAAGTCTCTTGGAGTGGGACTTGAACCTACAAGCCTTCTGACTCAGAAACAAGAGTGCTACCAGTGAGCCAAGGGTGACACCTAGTAACGTACAGTGGGCACAATATATAACATAGCCCTATGGAACTGGGTCATTAAGTTGTTTCTGGCATTGAGTAGCCCTAAGGTGTTGCAGTCAGTAGTCACTGCCCTGATCATCTCCTTTTACTGCTCCAGTAATTAGTGCTGTAGAGAGCCAGATGTTTTCACAGTGCCCTAACTGAGGTCGAATTGGTGGAACTATAAAGAGAAGAATGAATAAAGTGAAGTAGCTGCATTGCAGTTTGTGTAAGGTGGATTTGAATTTTCTTAATGTATCTGAATTAATAATTAATAAGCATATGGGAGTATAGCAGGCTGTAAATGAAGACAGTAAATTTGAAGAATAAGATTGCAAAGGGGAAGCTTAAATTTATCGTGAATGTGTCTCAATCGAAACTTAAGTACACCCGGGTGACCAATCAGAAATCAGGAAAACTACCCTAGAGTAATCAAATTAGTAATAGGATTGTGTAGCGAGTTCTATACATTAGGGGGAGATCTAAAGAAGGAAAACTTGTTAATGAATCTACAAAAAAGCAAGAGATGCATTATTAGTGGTGAATATAAGCAGTTGACTGCAATGGAAAGGAAAATCTGGTGGAGTGTATAATGGAATCAGAATCCCGCCCACAGCCGGCAGGCGGGAGTGGGAAATCACACGGCAGTAGGCCACCCCCAGGAACCCAATGAAATGGGCACCAGCAAAAGGAGTGATTGGGGAGGGGGGGGTGCGGTTTGAGGTGGTTACAGCCACAGAAAGAGGAAGGGGAGCCCAGGACAGTGCATTTTTAATTTTTTTTATTTATTCATTTATGGGATCTGGGCATCACTGGCAATGCCAGCATTTATTGCCCATCTCTAGTTGCCCTTGAGAAGGTGGTGGTGAGCTGCCTTCTTGAACCGCTGCAGTCCGTGTGGTGATGGTACTCCCACAGTGCTGTTAGGGAGGGAGTTCCAGGATTTTGACCCAGCGACAATGAAGGATCGGCGATATACTTCTAAGTCAGGATGGTGTTTGACTTGGAGGGGAACTTGGAGGTGGTGGTGTTCCCATGCACCTGCTGCCCTTGTCCTTCTAGGTGGAAGAGGTCGTGGGTTTGGGAGGTGCTGCCGAAGAAGCCTTGGCGAGTTGCTGCAGTGCATCTTGTAGATGGTACACACTGCAGCCACGGTACGCCAGTGGTGGAGGGAGTGAATGTTTAAGGTGGTGGATGGGGTGCCAATCAAGCGGGCTGCTTTGTCCTGGATGGTATCGAGCTTCTTGAGTGTTGTTGGAGCTGCACTCATCCAGGCAAGTGGAGAGTATTCCATCACACTCCTTACTTGTGCCTTGTAGATGGTGGAAAGGCTTTGGGGAGTCAGGAAGTGAGACACTCGCCGCAGAATACCTAGCCTCTGACCTGCTCTTGTTGCCACAGTATTTATGTGGCTGGTCCAGTTAAGTTTCTGGTTAATGGCGACCCCCAGGATGTTGATAGTGGGGGATTTGGCGATGGTAATGCCATTGAATGTCAAGGGGAGGTGGTTAGCCTCTCGCTTGTTGGAGATAGTCATTGCCTGGCACTTCTGTGGCGCGACTAACCCAAAGATTCCTTGTGGGCACTGAAGGAGAACTCCTGATCCATCTGTCCCACAAGGATACCTTTTAAAAATTAAAATAGCACTCCTGTGGCCCTGGATCCAATTCGTGGCAGCTGTGCCAGGCACGGACAACGCTGTGAGTGACCCGTGTGGCCCAGGTTAAAATCGCGTGGGTCTGAATTACATCATCAGACCCTGACTTTTCAATATTTATGAGGGCCTTACACGCCTCCCGAAGACAAAAATCGTGGCTTGCGAGAGTGCAGCGTGGAAGCGGGGGTAACACACCCAGACGCCCCGTTTTCATTGGGTACGCAGGGTTAACTTCAGGGCTATAGATTTTCCAAAAGATTCTGAATAATTTTGTAAAATAATCAACAGATTAACATCAAATTATTAATTGTTTTTTGACATTTGATATGTCACCAACATACAGGACAAGTGGCTTGAAGGCACTTACTTATGGTTATGCTAACTATGGTTCAACAGGCACTAACAGCCCCCCAGTTCCTCATCCAAGTGCTCATTCTTCCATATGTGGGTGTAAGTTATTTCCATGGGAGTCCTAACAGCTTGATCCTGCCCTCATCCATCTGCACTTTTAGGCCATGGTCAGGAGTTGATTGAATCCTGGGTGAGCTTATCCTTCCTAATTGTAGCATTGCTTCTGTCACCCTGGCTGAAATTCGTTAAATCAGCACAGATCCGGATTTTATTATTGATGACTACAATACACTCTACCCTGCAATGCCCACTGGTCGTGGAAGGCACCTCGTGCTTCCTTTCCAGGGCCACCCTGGCACGGACAAGACTGCAGAAGAAAGGCAGGCAGCCAGAGCAATCCCCCCATGGGCCCAGCCAGTCCTGGGCCGACAAATTCAGCACAGGTCAAGGCTTAACCTTGGAACCTCCCTCGACTATGCCTCATTACCCAATCGGTGATGCACTTACTCATTTAGCCATCTAGAAAAGCACACGTTTTTATAATGGAGTAAATATTATCATGTTAATGAAATGATCATCCAAACCTAGAAATGACTGCTGGCTGAGAAAAAAAAAGACTTGCATTTATATAGCGCCTTTCATGACCACCGGACGTCTCAAAGCTCTTTACAGCCAATGAAGTACTTTTGGAGTGTAGTCACTGTTGTAATGTGGGAAACGCAGCAGCTAATTTGCGCTCAGCAAGATCCCACAAACAGTAATGTGATAATGACCAGATAATCTGTTTTTGTTATGTTGATTGAGGGATAAATATTGGCCAGGACACCGTGGATAACTCCCCTGCTCTTCTTTGAAATAGTGCCATGGGATCTTTTACGTCCACCTGAGAGAGCAGACGAGGCCTCGGTTTAACATCTCATCTGATAGACGACACCTCCGACAGTGCAGCACTCCCTCAGCACTGCACTGGAGGGTCAGCCAAGATTTAGGTGCTCAAGTCCCTGGAGTGGGACTTGAACCCACAACTTTCTGACTCAGAGGCGAGTGGGCTACCCACTGAGGGGAATTATTCTGTAAATATGAAATGTGTGATGATAAACAAGAACTGAAAGTGATGACATCAGAGTGTAGGGTATTCAGGGAATATATTGTGGAGAGATTAGGGCAGCTGATTGAAGAGGGGTATTTAATGATTCAGTGCTACAATAAGAGACGGCAGCATAACAAAGGGATTTAAAACGGCAGTCATTTCACATGAACTAATGGAAACAGTGTTGCTGCGTTTTCTCATAATTGAATCAACATGGCTACTGGACAGTGTTAAATCAGATTACATGTACTTTCTCTAATTTGTGTATTAACCAACACTTTGGAAATTATTTGTATTCATTCAAACAAAACAGAACCAAGTTATTAAAATAACAAAATATATATATAAAAAGGGAAGAATCCTTGCTTTGGATTTACTCCAGTATAAAGATCACAGTAACTGAGTAAAATTATTGCTGGATTACAGGAAGATGCATTCCACACACTTGTGGAACGCTGGAGCTTTGCACCACCATTCAAACCATTATAAATTGCAGGAGTTACATATATCTGCACGTACAATTTTCTCTGCATTGAAATCATGGCATAAGCCAACGAGTTGAGTATAATTGAAGAGAACTTGCTAGCTTTATGGAGCAGAATTGGGTGCGCAACTCCATGGACCACCTTTCCGAAAATAATTATTGATTTTCTCCTTTCAGTGCTGAAGATAACACCATTTGTCAGCATTTATCAATTCTGTCTGTATCTGGCCTCATCGATTTGCTTGCTGCTCGTCTACCATTCTAGTGAGGATGGTGTCCCAGAAAACATCACTTTTAATGACATCCACCACGTCAATGATGAAAATGAGGAACAAAGTGGGATTAAGCACTCTACTCTTGCAATAAAAGTACAAAAGTCAGGCGATGGGATAATGCTGTGAGGTCGCACACTATCCTTACATCTCTGGGACCTGGCTTGAAACTGGCTTGAATGGCCAGAAAATCAGAAATGTCACAAATCGGGCGGGTCGACTGATCCTCCAACCTGTGCCTTTATCATGCGAGACTGCACCAGGGGATTCATCTCCGAGAACAAAAGCAGAATTTTTTTTCATTTTTCTGTTTTTTCTCGGCTTCATGATCATAAAAAACCCCCAAAAATACAATTAGTAAAATCATTGGTGTGACCACACTTCAAATATTGTTTACTGTTCTGGTCGCTGCAGTACAAAAAAGGAGATTGCAGCTATTGAGAGGATACAGAAGAGGGCAACCAGAATGAGTGAGGGGATGGAGGGATTGGATTATGAGGAGCAATTATGTAAATTGGGCATGTTCTCACTGGAAAAGAGAAGGATGAGAGTTGATCTGATTGCTGTTTTTAGGATTCTAAAGGGACCAGATAACGTAGACCATGCCAAGCTGTTTCACCTTGTCCAGAACAATAAAACCAGAGGACATGGCTTGTGCTTGAAGGGGGTAAATTCAAAACTAATCTGGGAAACGTTGGCCGGAATTTTCTGCAGGTAGGCGGGTTGGGGGCGGGGCCTCCGAGGCGGGCGGGAAACCCGGGAGGCCTTTAATGGCAGGGCCTGATTTGCATCTGAGGCCTTGGTTTCCTGCCCACAGCCAGCCAAATTGAGAGGCTGGCTGGCTGTTGATGGGTAGGCCTGTAGCTGCAGAGAGGGAGTGAGGATTCGGTCTGGGGGAAGGGTGGGGGGGGGCGGTGCTCGGTCAGGATCGCCGGGGGCTCGGTGAGGATCACGGGGGGCTCGGTGAGGATCACGGGGGGCTCGGTCAGGATCACGGGGGGCTCGGTCAGGATCACGGGGGGCTCGGTCAGGATCACGGGGGGCTCGGTCAGGATCGCCGAGGGCTCGGTCAGGATCACGGGGGGCTCGGTGAGGATCACGGGGGGCTCGGTCAGGATCACTGGGGGCTCGGTGAGGATCGCGGGGGGCTCGGTCAGGATCACGGGGGGGCTCGGTCAGGATCACGGGGGGGCTCGGTGAGGATCGCGGGGGGCTCGGTCAGCATCGCCGGGGGCTCGGTGAGGATCACCAGGGGCTCGGTCAGGATCACCGGGGGCTCGGTCAGGATCACGGGGGGCTCGGTCAGGATCACCGGGGGCTCGGTCAGGATCACCGGGGGCTCGGTCAGGATCACCGGGGGCTCGGTCAGGATCACCGGGGGCTTGGTCAGGATCACCGGGGGCTCGGTCAGGATCACCGGGGGCTCGGTCAGGATCGCCAGTTGGGGGGGGGTGGTCGGGGATCACGGGGGTCTCTGTGGGGGAGCGGAGGGGCAGCCCGGGATTGGGGGTCGGTGTGGGGGGTCGGCCAGAGGATCGGGGAGCGGCGGGAGAGGGGTGGTCATCCGGATGATCGCGAGGGGGGGGCAGGGGGTGCAGCCAGGGATTGGGGATCAGCGTGGGGGACGGCTGGAGGATCGGGGCTGGCGGGGGTGGGGGAGTCTGCCAGAGGATCGGCAGGAGGGTGGGGGGCCAGAGATCACGGATCAGTGTGGGGTGGGGGAGTTGGCCGGAGGATGAGGGGTCGGCAGGGGGGTGTGGTCGGCTGGAGGATCGGTGGGGCCGGTGGTCAGCCGGGGATCGGCAGGGGGGTGAGAGGATTGGGGCCGGCCTCAGCATCATCAGTGGGGTGGAGGGTGGGAGGCTTCATGGTGGGGATCGGAGGCCTGGAGGGGTGATTGGAGGTCTTGTGGGGGGTTCTCCAATCGCGGGGGGGTATGGTAGGGACCCTGGATCCAGGAGGTAGGTATAAAGCCACTTATGTCCTGGATGCAGCAGTCCCCACCTCTGTTTAATTGCCGGGTTTCACGGATTGTGTGAAACCCGTCCACATGCAGTTAAATTCAAAATGGAGGTGAAAAAAGAGGCTTCCAGCCTCATTATCGTTAAAACCAGAAGTGGGCGGGTTGGAGGCGGGACCAGGTTGGAAATCCCATTTTTAACAGTTTAACTGCCCCCACGCTCCAAACCCACCCATCTTTTTAGGGAAAATTCCAGCCATTATTTCCGTGAGCGAGTGGTAAATCTATGGAACAGGCGCCCTAGAGAGAAAAAAGAAATGCTTGCATTTTCTAGCGCCTTTCATGACCTCAGGATGTCACAAAGCCCTTTACAGCCAGTGTGGAGAGGTGAGTATCTGAGGTAAGTGGCAAGTGACAGTAAAAGTGTACTTACCTTTGTTTCTTCCTGCAGGCTTCAGTCGGTGGGTATGCAGAGAGTCTCGCACCTCCGCAGTGAAGATGACAGATGGCCGTTGCATTCTCCAATGCAACAACCATCTCATTTCTGCAAAAGAAAGAGGTTTGATGAATTCAAGACCTCATCAAACTACAGAGAATGTCACTGCTTGACAGCTTCACAGAGCTGTCAAACGATGACAAATCATCTGTCAAAAATTTTTGACAAATGAAACGTCATACATTGACGTTCTCTACAACCGGCTTTCTCATAATTGGCCTGCTAAACCCGCTGGGCGGGCTTAACAAGGTCAATCAAGGGAAAATAGCGTGGATTGGCCAGAAGTTGATGGAGGCGGGATTGACAAGTCGGAGTCCCGCCTCCAAAAGCTCCCCATTGGCAAAATCACCCCCATGGTTCTCAAAGCAGTCCACCACTGGGGTTTTCTCGCCTCATGTCTGGGTCTGTTGTAGACTAATTGATAAGAGATTAATTGCTATGATTAGTCAACAACTCCATTATCATTGTATCATGTGACTACCAGGATAGTAGAAGGCGAACTAGCTGGACCTTGGTCTTTTTCTGTCTAGCAATTCCTATGTTCCCGTTTTGATATCTGATTGACCAAAACAACAAGAAAATGGCTCAAAAACACATCTATTGGCAAGAAGTGTGATGGGGTAATTTTTTGTTGCCAGTGCACAAGCAGCCAGCCTCTTGCTTGCTGTTCAAGAGCAAAGAGTGGGGAGGTGGAGTACAATATAAAAATGCCATGGCAACTACCAGATAAATGATCACAGACCTGTATTGTGCACCGCTGGTGATCACAATTGTGTGTTAATGGAATGGAAGCCCTTGTGATTCATGAAGGCCACTGGCTCATCTGCAGGAGCTGCATGGTGATATATGAGCAGTGAATGCTACTCCAGACTTGGAGAAAGCCTGTAATCTAGGCAAACCCACAACCCTATCCTGCTGCAACCAGTTGTCTATGAGGAAAGTGATGGAAAGTATTTGCTCCAGGAAGCATGGCATCAGTCACCTGTTTAATGCAAGCATCAACTGCAGACTGACTGATGTTGCTGATATCCCCTATTGCAGCCGAGAAGGAGCCTGAAGCAAAGAAGTTGAGGGCTGTAGTAACTTTGACTGCAACAGGCAATGCAGAGCCAGCTTATATAGGAATACATAGGATTACATAGCATATACGGCACAGAAACAGGCCATTCGGCCCAACCAGTCCATGCTGATGTTTATGTTCCACTTGAGCCTCCTCTCGTCTTTCCTCATCTAAATCTATCAGCATAACCCTCTATTCCCTTCTCCCTCATGTGCTTGTCTCACTTCCCCTTAAATGCTTTTCACTTCAACCACTCCCTGTGGTAGCGAGTTCCACATTCTCACCACTCTCTGGGTAAAGAAGTTTCTTCTGAATTCCCCATTGGATTTCTTGGTGACTATCTTATATTGATGGCCTCTAGTTATGCTCTTCCCCACAACTGGAAGCATTCTCTCTGTATCCACTCTATCAAATCATTTCATAATTTTAAAGACCTCTATTAGGTCACCCCACAGCCTTCTTTTTTCAAGAGAAAAGAGACCCAGCCTGTTTATCCTTTCCTGATATGTATACCCTCACATTTCTGGTATCATCCTTGTAAACCTTCTCTGCGTCCTCTCTAGTGTCTCTATATCATCATAGAATCATAGAATCATAGAAATTTACAGCACAGAAGGAGGCCATTAGGCCCATTTTGTCCGTGCTGGCCGACAAACAGCTATCCACCCTAATCCCACTTTCCAGCACTTGGTCCGTAGCCTTGTAGGTTACGGCACTTCAAGTACATATCCAAGTACTTTTTAAATGTGATGAGGGTCTCTGCCTCTACCATCCTTTCAGGCAGTGAGTTCCAGACCCCCACCACCCTCTGGGTGAAAAAATTTCTCCTCAAATCCCCTCTAAACTTCCGACCAATTACTTTAAATCTATGCCCCCTGGTTACTGACCTCTCTGCTAAGGGAAATAGGTCCTGCCTATCCACTCTATCTAGGCCTCTCATAATTTTATACACCTCAATTACGTCTCCCCTCAGCCTCCTCTGTTCCAAAGAAAACAACCCCAGCCTATCCAATCTTTCCTCATAGCTGAAATTCCCCAGCCCAGGCAACATCCTCATAAATCTCCTCTGCAGCCCTTCGAATGCAATCACATCCTTCCTGTAATGTGGTGACCAGAACTGCACGCAGTATTATAGCTGCGGCCTAACTAGTGTTTTATACAGTTCATGCATAATGTCCCTGCTCTTATATTCTATGCCTTGGCTAATAAAGGCAAGTATCCCGTATGCCTTCTTAACTGCCTTATCTACCTGTCCTGCTACCTTCAGGGATCTGTGGACATGCACTCCAAGGTCCCTCTGATTTTCTGCCCATCTCAGTGTCCTACCATTTATAGTGTATTCCGTTGCCTTGTTCGCCCTCCCCAAATGCATTACCTCACACTTCTCCAGATTGAATTCCATTTGCCACTGTTCTGCCCACCTGACCAGTCCATTGATATCTTCCTGCAGTCTGCAGCTTTCTTCCTCACTATCAACCACACGGCCAATTTTTGTATCATCTGCAAACTTCTTAATCATACTTCCTACATTCAAGTCCAAACCATTGATATGTACAACAAAAAGCAAAGGACCCAGTACTGAGCCCTGCGGAACCCCACTGGAAACAGTCTTCCAGTCAAAAAACACCCTTCGACCATTACCCTTTGTTTCCTGCCTCTGAGCCAATCTTGGATCCAACTTGCCACTTTGCCTTGGATCCCATGGGCTTTTACTTTCGTGACCAGTCTGCCATGGGATCCAAGGCAAAAGCCTTGCTAAAATCCATATACACTACATCAAACACCCATCGAGTCTGTGCCGGCTCTCTGTAGAGCAATCCAGTCAGTCCATTCCCCCACTCTATCCCTGTAGCGCTGCAAATTTATTTCCCTCAAGTGCCTATCCATCTCTCCTTGAAAACAATGAGTGTCTCCGCTTCCACCACTTCCCTCATCGACCCTCTTTGTTACCTCCTCAAGTTAGTCAGACATGACCTTCCCATAACAAATCCATGCTGACTGTCCCAGATTAATCCGTATCTTTCTAAATGAAGATTTATCCTGTCCCTCAGAATTTTTTCCAACAATTTTCCCACCACCAAGGTTAGGCAGACTGGCCTGTAATTACTCGGTTAATCCGTTACTGCCCCGTCACATCAAAAAACAGGGCAGTAGGCAGACGGAAACAAACACTGATGTTACAATAAATAAGTAACAATATCGACTCAACTAAGGAAGGTTAGCCATTTATGGAGCTCAAAGAATATTTTATTTATTTAAACCTGATGAAATGTGAATTCTTTTGCAATGAGTGCACACAAATATTCTACTCATAAATAAAAACAGAACAAGCTGGAAACACTCAGCAGGTCCAGGCATCATCTGTGGAGAGAGAAACAGGGTTAACGTTTCAGGTCGATGACCTTTCATCAGAACGGGAAGATGTTAGAGATGAACAGCTTTTAAGCAAGTGCAGAGCCAGAGAAAAGGGAGGGCAAGGAAAGAACAAAAGGCAAAGGTTTGTGAGAGGGTGGAGAGCAGGAGTGATTACATGGCAAAAAGGATGAAGGTGCAAGGCAAAAGGGGATGATAATGAGAAAAGTATAGAAACAAAAGGTGGGTCCAGAGGAGGTGTAAATGGTTACTGCAGATGTAGAATTCGCAATATATCGCGATTTTATTAATAAGGAGAAAACACAGAGTTTCGTTCAAACAGCTTTTATTTCAGCAGAATGCTGTCAGGTTTTTCAAAGTGGACACAAGCAGCCTGTAAAATGGCCGCCGCACCTCGTGGCAGAACATTCTAGACTTTTCGACAGGCAGACAAGATGGCGTTCCAATAAACATTTGTGCAAGATCGATTAAGATTCAGCACATTGAAGATAATACACGAGACGTTATGGGTTTGCAGTATACACATAAATACTGAAATCGGTCTCCCAGGTACGAATGAAAGCTATTGTACCAAGTAATCAAGGGCCCATCCAAAGACATTAATATGTAAAATCCCAACGACTCTACGATGAGAGAGCCGTTAGCGGGTAGTTATACAAAACACTTGGAAGCCCCAAAACCCCTCCAGGGAGAACACCGACCGATTTAACAATGGGAGAAATATTAACAGGTACTCAGGCGTTTACGAGTAGCCCCGAAACCCATTAAAAACGGAGATCACCTATACAAGACATTTGAGCGCCAAACCCAAACAAAAGAAAAGGCATTAAGGTTGGGCGGGAAACGGAAGATTTTGTACTATAATTACAAGCTCCAACCGTCCATCTTTCTCTTATCCGATTGACTCGTATCCTCATGGCTGCTCCTGTGTTTTGACTCGCCGTCTTGTTCCTGCTGGCTTGGTGTCTCTTTTAAAGGGACTGTTGAATTTTGTGATCCGTTCGGATCTACCTCGTGTCGCGTAACGAAGACCTATGTTGATAACTGGCATCGGAACCAAAGGCCCGAGATGAGATGAGATGAGATGAGATGAGATGAGAAGAGAGGAAGACCATACTTATCGCCACGGTCAGTAAGCCCCGACCGCGCCTGTCGGTCGAATAGCCATTTTTCCTTGCCAGGAAGACTTCTTTGAACTTGCAAGAACGGACCTCGGAAGATTCTCCATGAAGATATTGACTGGTCTGTGAAACCCATCAGGACAGTGCCTGTTAAACCAACCAACACAGATCTTCATCACAGCAGACGTTCCAGCCTGATAGCCGGAGCAGAAGCAAGTAAACAAGTGGGACCAGGAGACCCCCTGATCGACACGTGGGTGCTGCGGTGAAAACATCCGATCAGCTATTCGGAATTTCTCCGAGTTATCATGAGTGGTGAGCATGAGTCTCGAATCCTACGAATCTAGCTAGGACAGATATTGATAGGGGAGGGTTTAAGTATTAAGGATACTTGTAATGTGTGCCCCTATTTACGGTGTGTCGTTCGTTCCTCGTTTCCCTAGAATTAGCTATATAACTGTGTGTAAGATTGTACTGTCATTAATCTGTGCTTATGACATGTATTTCGTAATCTTAAATATCATGCAATAAAGATTTTCCATTTCGTACCATTCAACCGAGTCTACATGAGTTTCATCTCCATTACTGCTCTCGCATCAAATGAAGCAAATTGTACAACCAGGTGCGCAAGGGAAAACCACAGGGGTAAACCCCGCGAGTGGGGAAGCACAGCCCCAGGTAGGACCGCAAGGCACACAGGCAGGCAAAGCAGCTTGCATCAGGGGAGGAGACATCCTGGAAGATCACGAAGCATTTTTGTGGGGATGGGAGTCAGATGAGGATAGTGATGAAGGCGAGTGGGTTTTGGGGAACGTAAGGAACGTTCCCATTTTAGGTATAGGGAGGACACGGACTGCAGATGGAGATCCGCACAGGGCGGAGCCACAAGCTGCAGGTCCCGAAGACAGGAGGGAGGAGCTAGGGGAGGCGGAGCCAGCCGCTGTGGGAACACAGGGAGTGACGGTGAGGACCCCCGAGCCCGAGCCGCCCGCTTTGAACGTCCCGCCCTCGGGGGAGGCAGAGATCGCGAGTGAAGGGCCGCCTGCTGGGCCGAGCAGGGCGGAGCCACAAACTGCGAGCCCTGAGGTTAGGGAGGCGGAGTCAGCGGAGGCGGAGCCAGCGACTGTGGTGGAACCACAGGTCGTCCCGATGGAAGTCTCGGAACCCGGTCCGTCGGTCATGGGATCCCCGCCCCTGACAACTTCCCGTAGGTCAAGTAGAGAACCCCAGCCCAGGAAGATGTGGTCATGTCCCCAGACTGCCCCAAGGCGCAGACTTAAGGTTAAGGCAACCCAGATACAGCCCGGCCCCATCGCAGCAGCAACAGGCTGCGGCAGATCAGAGGAAGGGGTCAGTGTAGCAACAGGCTGCGGCAGATCAAAGGGAAGGGTCAGTGCCCTCCCACCGTCGGGAAGAGCTCGCAGCAGCCTTCTCAGAATTTAAAGGGGCCGCCCTGAGAACGGGCGGCACTGTACAGTAATAAGTTTTAAGTTTTAAGTTCATAGTTCAAGTTTAAGTTTATAGTTTAAGGTTAAGGTTATAAGTTTATAGTTTTAAATAAGGTTAAGTTTGTAGTTTAATTTTAACAGAAAATGATAAAATGATGGGAGCTTTAGAGATAGGTTTAGTTAAAGTTTATTCAGCGAACGTTGAAGTTTACGTGAGGCGAGGTCAGGGGACCCGCTCACCCTTCACAAAAGCCAGAGACTCTTGCGAGGCTGGCTACCTCATTCTATCTGATCACAGGAACCAAGGAAGGATGGAACGAATTCTAGTATTGCTCGCGGCAATCGGATGTGGATTGGCCTATCGAGGCCGCACCAAGGATGTCGTGGTGTTTGGATGCTCCGGGGACACGGCCCCCATCGCGGTGGATGGGACCGGAAGACGGGAGGCAGAGGAGACCACCACCTATTTCCACAAGGGAAGGTGGCCAGGATGGCTGGGAACGAACTCAACGGAGTATTCTAGCACATCGGGGTTTGCCTACCAAGAGACTTCTTTAATGTGCCCCAAAGTAAGGATCATCGCACCCAGGATCAGCGTCACCGTCGGCAAACGGATTTGTTTGACTTGTAGTGGGAATGTCCCATTGAGCCGATGGTGGTGGCTGCGAAAGCTGAGCAAAACTATGAGGAACTCTTCGGTCGAGTGGGAACGACTGGGTAATAATACCCATCGGACAATTACGGGGACAAACGGACAAGTGAAAGTCTGTTGGGACAAATGGTGGGAACCGGATGAGGGAATTTATGTATGCATGTGGGGGTCAAAATACCCTTGCCCCAAAGGCATATCCATATTTTTCATTAATCAATGGCAGGATAACGGACAGGGGATGAGGTGGGATGCGAGCACCAGGGGGTGCGGAGCCCCATACTCTTCAATCCCGGTAAATGCCACTGAACTCATTACGCGCCCACGTAAAGCCCCGCCCACGATTCCGGTGGTTATAGCTGAAGAGGAAGGGTGCCCTAAAACTAGTAAGGGACCCGGGAATGGTTTGGTACTGGTCCCCACAGACCAGATACTATTCCAGGGGGTACACTACGCGGTGGCCTCGGTGATTTTAAATCTCACTGAGGTGCGGTTACCAGAATGGTGCCCCAAAAAGACGGAACAGTTGTATCAGGTCCTGTTGACCAAGATGTTCAGACAATTTTACGAATTCGATTTCGCGGAAATTGATAAAACAAGTTTGTACACCGCACCACATGAAGTTTTGGATCAAGTAGGGAGGCAAAGAAGGGGTTTAGTGAACGACGCGTTCACTGCTTTTAACACGGGTACATCTGTGGTCAACGCTCTAGACAGTGTGGAGCTGCAGACCCAGATTAATGGTTTAAAAACGCAATTAAAAGACATTCTAACAGATGAGAATAAAGTGGTAGGGTCGGGTCTACACGAGGACCAAGCCATGACTCTCCATTTAAAGGAAATCATAGCAGAGCTGGAGAAACATGCAAAGACGGTAAATGCCCTGATTAGGGAAGATCGGAATGCATCCGATCAAGCTGCGCGGAACGAGGTGTGCGTGCTTTACGGGGCGTGGTTACTGGGCGAGGGCCGCAGTAATTTGGAGGATTTAAAACAAGGTTTGGTCCCGTCCTGGATAAGTAACAAACACCTGCGGGCGCTCCACCCTTTTCAGAACGCATTAAGTCCGTGCCAGCTCAGGCTAGCTTCAGAAGCATACCCAGTCCCCGTGGACTGCGGACGATCAAACCATACCATTATGGGTATAGTTTTACGTATGCCGGTTTTGGGCGACACAGCAAAGCCCGCCCCGGTGTATCGGGTAGAGAACATTGGTGTCATTCAGGGGGGAGCCCACATTCGCTATGCAGCGGTTCCACCTTACGTCATCCGCTGGGAGCAAACGATGACAGGTACAGATCTCTCTGGTTGTCGTGGCAGGGGAGCACACATAATACTGTGTCCCCAGCGCTTGAATGCCTTTTTAACACCACAGTGCGGGTTCAGAACGGCTGGCGCCAAGTCCATGAATTGCACCATGGAGGCAATGGCACAAGATCATGTGCCTCCGCAGGTAGCATACATCGGGGGTGGAACATATTGTGTTACCACTGCAGCGCAACACTACCAGCATGGAAACCGTAGCCGGTGTCCGGTGAGTGACAGCAGTTTCTGTTTCAAACCCAGGGCGGAAGTTCAAGTAGCGCAACAGCGAATTGTCCCAATCCCTGAACCATCCACTGTTCATCTAACAGTAAAAGAGAATTTCACCGACTTGCAGCGATTCGTCGCGCATTTCGGATACCTCATTCCCCCTCTCCCTGAACACCTCACCAAGCTTTTAAAAGCCGTCGCGGTGTCACAGAAACATTTTTACACATTAGAGCAGAAAACTGTCGAAATAGGAACAGACATTCTGGATATAGTAATTCCACCGTGGTGGAATCTGTTCACCAATATTGAAGTGCCTTCATGGATCAGAATAGCCTCCCACATTTTAGTCGTATGTCAAGTGTTTATTGTAGTGTACCTATTGGTCGTACATTGTAACAGAGACAAACGCCTCACCAAGCATGAAAACACGGGAGAGTGGCGAGAACGTTACGTGCGCGTGCACGACGAAAGCACCGTGTAATCGGAAAATGGCGTCACTCCCGCTCGCCACGTGCGCCGCGGAAGTTTGTACTCGATCATGATTTTCAAAGACTGTAAATACGTTTGGAACTCGACATGTTTTAAGAGTTGGGGTTTGATTATTTTGGTGATGGTTTGTAGTTAAAAATGATTGTTTGGTTTTGGGTTCTGTTTTTCCTTTCCCTGATTAAAAATGTGAATATGCAGGTGATACGAGACGCATCGGCCTGGTCACACCTGGAAGGAAAACAAGTGGTGTAAGTTTAAAGGCAAATAATGCCTACGGTACTATAAAATGTAATTTTCTTGGGAAATAAGGACGACACAAAGACCCTAGATAGTTTAAGTTATGGGATGACATTTTCTGGATTCGGAGAAAATCGAGATAATATTGCTCACCACAATATTTTTGATACGATAAGCGGAGTTATTCGCATCAACAGGAGGGACTGTAGAATTCGCAATATATCGCGATTTTATTAATAAGGAGAAAACACAGAGTTTCGTTCAAACAGCTTTTATTTCAGCAGAATGCTGTCAGGTTTTTCAAAGTGGACACAAGCAGCCTGTAAAATGGCTGCCGCACCTCGTGGCAGAACATTCTAGACTTTTCGACAGGCAGACAAGATGGCGTTCCAATAAACATTTGTGCAAGATCGATTAAGATTCAGCACATTGAAGATAATACACGAGACGTTATGGGTTTGCAGTATACACATAAATACTGAAATCGGTCTCCCAGGTACGAATGAAAGCTATTGTACCAAGTAATCAAGGGCCCATCCAAAGACATTAATATGTAAAATCCCAACGACTCTACGATGAGAGAGCCGTTAGCGGGTAGTTATACAAAACACTTGGAAGCCCCAAAACCCCTCCAGGGAGAACACCGACCGATTTAACAATGGGAGAAATATTAACAGGTACTCAAGCATTTACGAGTAGCCCCGAAACCCATTAAAAACGGAGATCACCTATACAAGACATTTGAGCGCCAAACCCAAACAAAAGAAAAGGCATTAAGGTTGGGCGGGAAACGGAAGATTTTGTACTATAATTACAAGCTCCAACCGTCCATCTTTCTCTTATCCGATTGACTCGTATCCTCGTGGCTGCTCCTGTGTTTTGCTCGCCGTCTTGTTCCTGCTGGCTTGGTGTCTCTTTTAAAGGGACTGTTGAACTTTGTGATCTGTTCGGATCTACCTCGTGTCGCGTAACGAAGACCTATGTTGGTCTTTCAAAACTGAGATGAGGAGGAACTACTTCACTCAGAGGGTGGTAGGTCCATGGAATATGCTGCCACAAAAAGCTGTAGAAGCTACAACATTAATTAAATTTAAAACAGAAATAGACAGTTTCCTAGAAGTAAAGGGCATTAAGGGTTACGGGGAGCGGGCAGGAATTTGGACATGAGTCTAGGTTCGGATCGGTCATGGCCCTGTGGGTAGTGGAGCGGGCCCAGGGACTGTGTAGCCTGATTCTGCTCCTATTTCGTGTGTGCAATTCTGTTAGATGCAGGAGATGGTTCTGTGATAGATAGTAGATTGGCGGTTAGGATCAGATCAGCCATGATCTTATTGAATGGCGGAGCAGGCTCGAGGGGCCGATTGGCCTACTCCTGCTCCTATTTCTTATGTTCTTATGTTCTTATGTAACTGGCATCGGAACCAAAGGCCCGAGATGAGATGAGATGAGATGAGAAGAGAGGAAGACCATACTTATCGCCACGGTCAGTAAGCCCCGACCGCGCCTGTAGGTCGAATAGCCATTTTTCCTTGCCAGGAAGACTTCTTTGAACTTGCAAGAACGGACCTCGGAAGATTCTCCATGAAGATATTGACTGGTCTGTGAAACCCATCAGGACAGTGCCTGTTAAACCAACCAACACAGATCTTCATCACAGCAGACGTTCCAGCCTGATAGCCGGAGCAGAAGCAAGTAAACAAGTGGGACCAGGAGACCCCCTGATCGACACGTGGGTGCTGCGGTGAAAACATCCGATCAGCTATTCGGAATTTCTCCGAGTTATCACGAGTGGTGAGCATGAGTCTCGAATCCTACGAATCTAGCTAGGACAGATATTGATAGGGGAGGGTTTAAGTATTAAGGATACTTGTAATGTGTGCCCCTATTTACGGTGTGTCGTTCGTTCCTCGTTTCCCTAGAATTAGCTATATAACTGTGTGTAAGATTGTACTGTCATTAATCTGTGCTTATGACATGTATTTCGTAATCTTAAATATCATGCAATAAAGATTTTCCATTTCGTACCATTCAACCGAGTCTACATGAGTTTCATCTCCATTACTGCTCTCGCATCTAAGTCCAGTGTCTAGAACCGTAAGGGCGAGTGATTCGAACCACTCACAGGTGTGTCTAGTGCTCCCAGACTGGCTGGAGACCAGAACAGGCAACAAGGCCTAAACCCGCACTGACATACAGGCTGCACAGAGCCGCGCGAATCTCACAGGCTGAGAGACACGCACGCAAATCCCTTACACAGAATAGCAGAGGGAGAGGGAAGCATGGAAAATCCGATAAAGCGGAGAGAGTTGCCATGGCCCGCCCAGGAATGTGGTGGAAGGAAGACAGATAGGCACTAGGGGTGATGACCACCTCGCCGGCTGTGTACCAATCGGGGATCCCAACCGCAAAGGTCGAGCCCACACCGCCTCCACTCCGAGTGGCTCTGGTGCAGCCTTCCTCCATTGCCAGCACCTGTTGACTGAGAGGAAAATGGGAGCCACATTTTATTAATGGTTATTAATTTAATCTGATTTGATACTGTGCTCAGTTTAGCTCTCTTGAACAACATGTCCCTCCAAGCAACTAGCAGTTTGAAACTGATGCATGTTAACAACAATATATTAAAGAAGCTTTCATTTGATTTGACTTTTTGAATCTTTGTTGACATCCTTTATTTCAACTGGAAAAAAAATGGGCATTATCTTTAAATCATGAACTAGTGATTATATGCACTGCGGAGCCCAAGAAGAGCACTGGTAACTGATCTTTTGGTTTCAGTGGGAGGACTGATACTGTACCCTGGTTTGAGTATTAGAATTGACTTTGACTTCGTATCATTGAGGGGTAATTGTAATGTGCTCGGTAGTGATGTCGGAGGTAACTGAGGAAGAATAGGGTTAAAAAAGCCATTATTCTCTCTAATAAAAGCCAAATAATATAACACCACTAAATTAGTCACCAGTTACATGCATCAGCTAAAAGTTTCATTAAAATAACAGAAACATTTTTTTGGGGGCGGGGGGGGGGGATCAACAAGCAGGAAGTGATTACACAGAAATAAGTAGAAGTAATTGCGTGTCTGGAGGGGGGTGGGACGAGGAGAGCAGGGTCTGTGTTGCACAATTTGAAACTAGGTTGCAGCACTAGAATGTCAGATCAGATTTAAGAGCTATAAAATCAAATGAGCTTCAACAGCACCACTGAAAATCATCAGCCTCTGGGTGTCTTTAGCAGCTTGCTGGTCCTGCAGTTAGATGGAAAATGTCACTTTCATTAATAGCCTACACAGAATAGCCTTTGTTAAAATAATGGTTCACTATTTTACATGCTAAAAAAAGATCAAATCGCATGTGTTGATGTGACAAAGTATTTTCACTGACAGTGTGGTGGCCAAATAGGCTTTTCTCATTCTGTAGCTGCTCATTAAATTATTTTGACCTTGTGATGTTTGATTGCTGGTTGTTTATTTTTTGCCTAGATATTTTTCCTGTTGTAGGAGAGTACTTACTGCCTTTATGGAAACTCTAAAGGGTTATGCTGCAAACAGGTTTTTCTAAGAGCTCAATCAACACTATGGCCATATAGTGTTGTGTGATGTTATAGTGTGTGATGTTTCATGTTTCTTCCCAGTATAAATAAACCAAAATAAAATTAGAATGAGTGTAAACGCAATAAGAAGCTGTTATCTTGTTAGCAGGAATATAACTAACAGAAATCTGTTAAAGCAACCTGAAACAGGTGACTAGTTCCTCTCGTTAATTCTTATTGGAATGAGTGATTGAATGGACTATGGTTAAATACAGGCAAGTACATACTTGATCCAGACACAGAGCTGAAAAAAGCAATTGTGTTATTTAATGGGGTCTAGCCATTAAATAGATATTACATCCAGGTGGCCACATCACCTCCATTTTTATTTTTACCTTTTAAAATGTTCTTGACATTTTTCTCTGTTGCTCTCCTGAAGGTATTGGTTGCAAGAGGATTAGGTCCCTTCCATTGCCTCACATGAGTGGCCATTTATTCATACGTGAACTTCGACAGAGAATGTCAGCAGGCTAGTCACTATAGGAGGCTTCACAGCCAAATCCGATTCTGTCCTGACCCGATGTCCACAATGTGAAACTCCGGAAGGGCTCGCTAGAAAATGATTTAAAGTGGAAGGCTGGCCAGTTTTCCATTTCCTAACCTATTAGGGTCCAATTATTGTACGCCACCACCTGAGATTAGCTAACTCAGCACAGACATGGCATTGAGCCTGGGACTTTCCTAGTCTACTGGAGGACACCTATTCATTATATAAACTTGCTGAGCCATTAAGACGCTAGTGTGTGCTCTCTGTTTGTCACACTTGTACGGAGAAATACCAATGAAAATACATGTATTTCTATACAGTGACAAAGGTGTGCTAATCTGGCGATGTATTTTTGTCGACACTATTTATGGTTGTGCTTTGAAACAATCTGATACAAAACTATTCTGGTCACCTAATACGGACAGAGGAGGAAGCTGCTGATGTATGGCACTATGTTATATTTTATTCTTCTTGCAAGATAGAGACATAGACAGCACTGGGTCAAGTTTCTAGCAAACTATGTCGATATGTCATTAATGTTTAGCTGTCTTTTACTCCAGAGAGAAACCTGAACCATCTGGAATACAATGTCAATATGAAATATTAAAAAAAGCTACCATTGCACTGGCCATGAAGCCTGCTAACCAGCAATAAATGGCGCTTTCAAAAATCCAGATGTCTTGGTGAAAAAATGGCACGGTGCTATTCCTAATTGGTAGAGTGCATGCATATAGGGGCTGATTTTCCTTAGCCTAACACACATGTGTGACTGTTTCTGGGGCATTAGGCTGAGAAGAATGGTGAAGAGACTTGTTAGGCCGGATGTCCATGCCATGAGCTAAACACACACTTCCACCGGCATCACCATTGGGTATGAGAGCTTAATGTTCAAAGAAAGAACTTGCCTTCATGCCCTCAGGGTGTCCTAAAGCACTACGCAGCCAATGAAGTATTTGTGAAGTGTAGTCACTGTTGTAATGTTGGCAAAGTTAAGCATATCGATGATCAAATCATAAAAAATAACATTATAGCTAAGTGACAAATAAACTAAACATTAAATTAAACACTAAACTAATAAATAACAATAACAAATAAAAAAATGTATTCACCAAAATATTTTGAGCCACATCGTTCGCGATAGACAGGATGGCCAGCGAAGATAGTCTGTCGTCTCCCATGGTAATTGCAAATATATTTTTATGGGCTTCAACTTTGAGAAGCTCCGTTCGCTGCTTGCCACCGATACGGGCATGGTTAACAGGATCCTAAGTGCTATCCATGTGTTTGGGAAGTTTGTTCTTCTTGAGGAGCACTACAGTCCAAAGCAGACTTCGGAGATCGCCAAGTTCTTCGCAGAGGTCGACGCCGTTAATGTCAGACCCTCTTGACCACAGCGCCCCCTGACCACAGCGCCCTGGGCGGTCGCTCACGGCACCCACCTGTAAGGCCGGCCCTGCTTTCAGTTGCCAGGTTATGAGCAGTGCAGGCAAGAAATTTAAAGGCCCACAAAGAAACTTTTTTCTGCTGTTCTGAAATCAAATCTGGCCTCTTAACTTTCTGTTGATCATGAAACATTCAGGGTGATTTTCAACCTCCGCCCATAACAGGTGTGAAGTTAGCAGAGTAGTCGTGCTCCCTGCCCGAGGCCAGTGTTGGGAGACCAGAAGCATTTGTGGGTTCGGGTCACATTTAAATCCAGAAGGGGTCAAGCATATGCTGGCAGTGCCCAAACTCCTGCTTCTCCTGGCCCCACAAAAATTCCCCCAAAGAAATTTTTGTGCCTTTTCTTGAGTGTCCACCAGCAGTCTCTTTAAGAAACATTGGTTAGGCCACTCATTGTCTGATCTACCCATTTGTACCTGAAAAATGCAAAATGCATCTTACAACCGGTATAGGACCCCGATTACCATATTTAAACAGCCTCCCGCTGGAAGCATGCGAGTGTGCTGCTCGCCCATTTACAATCTAACTACACATTGCATCAGGCAGGACTTAGGCATCAATGGGGTGGCCAGGGTCTTCCATCCCCTAATTGTCAACTACAAGCTGTCCATTTTTCAGGTGACAAATGGGCAGCAGGCAGTTGAAAATCACCCCCATGGATTCTTCAGGTCAATTGATTATTTATCTTCTTGGTGCAGCATGATTACAAACTTCAATGGGTTTCCCAATGGAAATCTCTCAATATGAGGTGCTGGGAAGAAGATAAAGACCCACATTCAGAGAGCAGGAAGATTGCAATGCCTGATAGGTGTCTGTGCTTAGCTGCTGGTATTTGCACACCTACTTCTGCAAATAGAGATGACCAGGTCTTGCCTTGACAGATGAGTTAGTGCAGGCAGAGGGTCAGAAGTACCCTAATCCTAGCATTCCATGCTTTATGTGGCACTGTATGAAAGAAGGCATGTCAGGGTGATCATCAGCCAGCCCAGAGCCTGATTGTCTGCACTTGCCAAGATGCCACCAGCCATATTTGTAGGCATTGCCACACCCAGCTGGCAATAGCTGTGGAGAAGAGTCTTCACTGGGTCAGCAGAGTCAGATGCAGTGCTGTGCCATTTGCTGTGAGGAGACCTGCTGCTAACATGCTCTTGAGGGGCTAACACAGCAAATGGCAGAACTGGTCAGCAGCAACCTCAAACCTGCATATTGGCTTATTTTGCCTTCATTTTTGTCTATATTTTCTGAATCTCCTCTCCTTTCAACCTTGGCAAAGTATTTTAGTGGGTTGAAGTGCCTTTTCAGCCTTTCTAAAGGCTTTCAGAATGTTTGTCCCCTCACAGTGACACTCTCCATTAGTTATCCCCATTCCTTTAAATTTCACTTACACAAATTTCCTCTCCAACCATTCATATGCTCACTACACTTGCCTTAACTTCATTTCATTGCAACTCAATGTTATTCCAATGCTTTTCTATTATTTTCAAGAAGCTAATTGGCACAACATCAACCGCTTTTCCTGGGAATCTGTTTCATCTTTCTGTTGCTCTGTGATTTTTTTTTTAACAAACTGTAATCTCACTTCAGGCATATTAATTTTGAATCTTTGTCCTTTCGTTTTGAACTCACAGTACACCTCAAATAACTTACTTGCATATATGCCTGTCAGCAATTTGAAGACCTAGATTATGTCCTCCCTCAACATTGTCTTCTCCAATGATAACAAGTTCAGCTTTACGAGTTTCTTTTATTAACTTAAAACCCACAGTCTAAGAATTCTTCTTGTTATTTATCTTTGAAACCTTTCAAGGCATCAAAGTCAATGTCATTCTAAAGTATTCTGCCAAAGATCCACCAATATTCTAAATGTGGCCTCACCAGTGATCATTACAAGATTTGGGTGGGCCACTCCCTTCTTCATTCCTCAGTGATCCCCTCCCTTTAAGGGGTGGCACCTATATACCACACGTGAACACATTTCTTATTTCAATATACATCACATTACGTTTATCTGCATTAACATTCAGCTGCTACTCAGTCCATTTGCTTAATTGGTTTAACCGGCAAGTGTTATAAATAGAAAAAGTCAGTCACATGTGATAAGATAAATACCCATGATCATAACCCATATCCAGGATGCTTAATGTGTCACATGACCAGCTCTGCCATATCCTCTTTGTATGAATACCATGTTCCCATTCCCTTGCATTGCATATAATTTCTGAACCAGGATAGCATTTGAATCTATTTTTCAATACCCCATTTATTAAATACGCTGTCAAATTTCACTCAGAGCCAACAGCTCATAAAAATTGCTTTTGCTAAGGGTTTCTGTTGTTTTAGACGGAATTGTTGAATGCATGTTTAAGTGTCCTGTGGTACAACAGATTGCCAATTGACTGTTTTTACTTGCTGTTCGAATCTTAATCTGAGCATCTGATTGAAGCATCATTTTTTTTTTGGCAAACTAGCTTTTTTTAACTGTTTTCTAACCATTAGACAGAGCAAAAATCCACAAAAGTAAATATATTGATAAGAAAAGTTTAACAACTTGCTGACTACACCAGTGAAACAGTAAAGCCCCGATTTTAATCCGGGGTGAGCATCAAGCATGGGGCCGGCCGGCAGGGTGAGTGTCAGGCTTGCCCTGGCTCGCCAACATGAGGCCCAAGGCATTTTATCTCCCGGGCCTCATATAAATACACCACACCTGACCTGCCCGAAACCAGTGTCAATGATGTAATGCCGGCAGCTGGGAGCGAGGTGAGCATGGCAGGAGGTCACCACTGCTGGGGGCCTCTGGCACTAAAGTAAGAGGATCTGGGGTGGGGGGTCGGAGGTGATTGTGGTTGGGGGGTGCACAATGTTTCCTTGTGGGACATTACTGATCCTCCCAGCCTTCAAGGACCCCGGAAAAGTAAATAAACTCAACTTCTCAGCCCTTTCCTGGGCCTGCTGCACCTTGGCGCCAGGTTTCCCTGGTGAAGCCAGCCTCACTGTAAACTAGTTAAAACGGTGTTGGGGTTTGAATGACATCATCAGGCCTCGATGTTTGCATTTAAATGAGTCCCTCGCCTGCCTATGATGAGGCCTCATACACTGTCCAAAAATGTGCCTGTTAAAATGGTGTGGGCGTGAGTGCCCTGTGGACAAGGTGAGTGCCATGCTACTGAAATCTTAGCCACGCGCGCACGCCGTTCACGTCAGGCATAGTGGGTTAAAATCAGCTTAAGTGTTTTAATTCTGCACCAAATTCACATTACTTGTTATCTTTTCCAAGTTTTACTATGTTAAAGATGCTATATAAATGCAAGTTGTTGTTGTTGTTGTTGTTGTTAATGTAATACTGGGACTGGGAGTTATAGAAGATAAATGGGCAATTCTGGAGTCCAAACCCCAATGCTCAGAGATTTTTTTGTTTCCATTTTAATAACATCTGAAGAATCTTGCAATAAAAATGATAAAAAGGCCGGAAAAGATTCAATAAAAATGAGAAGATCAATTATGCAATAAATTAAAGCCGGTATAAATTAGATTTTATACAGACTAAAATTTCTGGCTTGAGGAAATAATATTTGTTAATTGTTCTGCTCTGCAGTTTGAGGGTAGGGGAAATTATATTCTTTAAACTCTTCTGATCCACCAACCGATTCCACATACACCACTGGCAACAGTCCTTAGATTTAAGTAGTCGGTTGCTCTTGGCTCATATAACTTGGATTTACTTGCTCTGCCATCTCTCTGAGAATCAGGAGGGCTCATTAATTATTCACAAAATGCTCCTAACTCTTCGATAAAAGTAACAAGATGGGACATCAGCTTAATGTCACATCACTTTTTTTGGCATGCAGCATGTATTGATGATGAATAATTGATTATTTGAAGCCCCCATGTTTGTCAGAGAGATGGAAGCCAAACTTTTACCAATTGTAGACGATCTACTGTATTGATCAATTCACTGACTTTGAAGTCTGTACGTTTTTTGCAGTTGCAGCTGTTGCATATCAGATGCATTAATTAATTTACTTTCATTTTAAAGCAAATCTATTAAGATGGCAGAGGTCAGTGGCAGTGGTGACCTTTTTGGCAGGTGAAGCACAGCTATACATGCCTAACCAAGCCACCATGTTACCATGGTAATGGGCCCTTTGTGTATGTGCAATGCATTTTATTTTCTTGTCTATACCTATCTTTCACTCTAAGAAGATGGCAAGGCCAAAGAAAAGAGTAAGAGGTGAAGCAGTAAATAGATGGGAGGAGAGGAAGCCAATAACCACTTTCGCAAAAACCAGCTCCCTTTTCTTGAAGTACGTCGTAAACCTCTATCCCTTTCTCTAATCTCACAACCCAGGCCTCTTTCTCCTTCTGCCCCACCCCCACTTGGCTCCAAGCTGGCCCATTGCTCACCTGGCAGCTCTTCTTGTGGAGTCACATCACCACGATGTGGTGCATAGCCCCCCCCACTCAGCTCCATCCTGTTCCCCCAGAGCTGCAGCTGCTGCCGACATCGACACCAACTCCCCGCTCGCGTGCATACACACAAGATTCGAGGCGAGGCAGTGCCTCACTTGCCTCACCTGACAAGCCACCTTTGGTGGAAGTTGCCCATGGCTCGGTTTGAGGTGTTTAAAATATTTAAAGGATTCAATATTCGGTAGATGCGGAGAAAGTATTTCCTCGGTTGGAATAATCCAGAACAAGAGGACATAATCTTAAAATTAGAGCTGGGCCGTTCAGCAGCGAAATCAGGAAGCACTTTTTCACACAAAGGGTAGTAGAAATCTGGAACTCTCTCAACAACAACAACAGCAACTTGTATTTATATAGCGCCTTCAACGTAGTAAAATGTCCCAAGGAACAAGACCTGCTGCCCAGAGGACCTGGTGGACAGGCCGTACCAGCGGCTGTCAAAGTCGCCAGCACCCTCAACTTCTTCAGCTCAGGCTCCTTCCAGGGATCTGCAGCAGACATTTGCGGCATCTCGCAGTCGCCTGCCCACAGATGCATCACACAGGTCACCGATGCCCTCTTTGACAAGTCAGCCAATTATATCAACTTTGCCACTGATGAAGCCAGTGTTACTGAGCGGGTGCTCAGCTTTGCTGCTCTGGCTGGCTTTCCACGGGTGCAGGGCGTCATCGACTGCACACATGTGGCCATCAGGGCATCCCCACATCACCCAGGAGTCTTTGTCAACCGCAAGCGCTTCCACTCCCTCAATGTGCAGCTCGTCTGCAACCATAAGAAGATCATCATGCATGTGTGTTCCAAATTCCCTGGCATCTGCCATGACTCTTTTATATTGCGCTAGTCCACCCTCCCTCAGCTCTTCGCTCCTCCAAACAGACTTTCCGGCTGGCTGCTTGGCGATAAGGGCTATCCACTGAAGACGTGTCTCATGGAATCCCTGAGGAGGCCAAATACTGAGGCCGAGGAGAGATATAATGAAAGCCACATGTCCACCAGATGTGTCACAGAGCAGACAATAGGCATGCTGAAAATGCGCTTCAGATGCCTTGACAGATCTGGAGGAGCCCTTCAGTACGCACCAGACAGGGTCTCTAGAATCATCGTGGTCTGCTGCGTGCTGCAGAATATAGCGCAGCAACGAGGATTAGTGCTGCAGGAGGAGCAAGGCTCTGAGCACACAGCCTCTTCAGCGGAGGAGGAGTAGGAGGAGCATCAGCTGGAAGACGAGGAGGAGGAGCCTGTGTTTCAGACCACACCAGCACCTGACTACATTGCTGCCCAGGAGGCCAGGGATGGCTCATCATGGCCAGATTTACTTAACTTCCTGCATTACGCCCATATGGCTGCCATATGCTGCACCAGGTTCCAATCACCCCACAGCAACACCATAAAGCATCCCTACAATGACCAAGCCATTCCTTTCACATTGACCCCCAGTGCTAGAGGTAACGTTATGTCTCACCATGCACTCCAACTCACTAAGCCACTTCCAAAGTTGCAAACAAAATTGGTCATGACCAGAAAGTGGTGAAAATAAATAGTTTTATCTGTGACATAAGAGTAACAGAAGCTTAACACAAACAGTTATTAAAACACTCAAGTGCTTACCCTTGTTCATCTACTTGTGTGTCATCTTCCTCTTACGCATGCTTCTATGAGGTACAACTCCTGTGGCTTCAGCAGAGGTAGAGGCAGCCTGCTCACTTCCCTGCTGTGACTGCATAGACACTTTTGGCAGACATCCTCTGGGTTTTGGAGCCTGTGATGGCTCCGCCAAAGTCTGCTCCTCCTGCGACTGTGCAGGGGCAGACTCGGCCATCGCGATCCCAGGAGGCTTGTGGGCTCTGACTGAGGGAGAGACAATGGGGGAGAAGTGTGAGCACTTTGAGAGGAGCCCCCACTTCCATGTCCCCTCTCACCATCATCGCTCTCATGGGCCACCCACACTTCCCTGCTAGCAAGGAGCTAGAGAGCACCTTGCTGCACATCAGTGGGGCCATGAGGACCCATGTCTACACTGACATCCCTCCTAGAGAGGAGGTCAATGAGTCTCTGCCATCTATTCTCCATAGCCATCTATTCTCCATAGAGACCATGTGCTCCTGTGAGTGGCGTATTAGCTGCTCCATGCAGGTGGCCATCCTATCCATGGAAGAGCCTACAGTCGCCATCGCCTGCGACACAGTCGTGCTCATGTTGGAGATGGACTCCTCCATTCTCTGTGCATTTGCAGACATCACGGTCACAAAACCTGTCAGAGCATCCTGTACTGCTTGCTGCACCTCCAGGATCGCTCTCTTTCTGGATGGCCCCCGAGGCTCAGCGTCTGCATGCAGCTGAGCAGAGCTGGGAGCGTCCTGCGACCTCCAGCGAGGAGTCTCCACTGCTGTCCCTGTCCCCACCATCTCCTCTTGCTTAATTGTGACTTGTGACACACCAGGTAACCCACCGAGGTGTGCTTATCTGCACTGGTGCTGAGTGCGCTTATGTCTGGTGACGGTGCACCCTCAGAGGCTGGAGGCTACTCTGAGAAGTCGTATTCCTCTTCCTCCTGGACAGTAGGTCGTGGGGAGGGGGGTGCTCTTGATGGACCTGTGGGAAAGTAAAGAGATGAGTCATATGAAGAATGCATACAGATACCATTATGCACATGATGACCATTCAATGGCTGCTGACATCAGTCCCCATAGGAGTGACTGATGTATGCCATGTAGCTGTATAATTTGTAATTCAGTCACCAGGTTGCTGAGCTATCCCCACAAGACAGTCACTAAGGGAATGCATAATGGTGATGAGTTAATTTCTTGATGTCATATTGGAAGGATAGATATATAAAGTTGGATTGGAAAGTTTGCTTTGTGGTGGCTTTTATTTCAGCATTGTGGCCAAGAGGATGCTGTGATGGTCAGTAACAGAGGGAAGGCTAAGCTGTGGGACTAATGTTGAAAGGGGAATTGGGGTTGTGGTCACTGGGACCGCAGGTGGATGATTCCATCCCAGAATGCTTGGTTTTCATGGCGAGCTTAGGACCTAGCGCTGAACTCAGCGCTGAGGTCCAAGTTAACCGAGGTGATGTTAAGTCGGTGTTGCACACCGACTGACATCATCCTATTCCTAATTTAAATTTCCACAGCCATTGCTTTTACCGGCAGCCCTGCCAGCCATTGGAAAAGGGCAGATGCCACAGGACCCGCCACCAGCTGGTGAAAGGGCTACCATGTTTTCGCAAAATCTTGCCGGTAACGGGTGGCGTAAAACACCCGAATTTTTATCCCATTAACTCTTTCTTTCTCTACAGATACTACCCGACCTGCTGAGTATTTCCAGCATTTTCAGTCTTCTCGGAGGCCTTCCTTTACCATCCAAAGCCTTGCAAGTGTCCAGCAGCACTCCCTGCACTCCCTGCAAACTTTAACAAATTTTTAAATGTATTGCACCAAGCCACTACTTTAATAAAATATTAAGTATCAGTCCAAAAGCTGAAATCCAAACTTACCTGAAGGATGTGTGTGACCCTTTAAGAAGCACTGACAGCACCTCTGCAGGGCTGCTACACGCACGTTCTTCCATGCGTAGTTTGGAGAGGGCGTTACGGTGTGCGGCAACGTCCAAAATTGCACGCTGATTGATGCCACAATCTGCTCATTTGAATTTGAGAGACCAGCGCTGGCAACGCGGCGCTATGGCCCTCACCAAAATGGTGGCCGTCGTGTCCCACACCGGAAGTGGGTGGAATCGAGGCATCCGCCATTTTTTGAAGAAATACAGCGCAAACACACGGTGTTAAGGTAAGGAATTTCTAGGCTTTATTCTTTTTGCAACAGTGTTAAACACAGCAGTACCAATATTCCTCACTTTAGTGGCTCGGGAACGCTCAATTCCCAAGCGTTAAGAGGAGGAATTGGTCTTGGCACCTGTGAGTGATGTTTGAACTCTTAAACCTAATGTAGCATTCCTCGTATGTGTTATCTGAGTGGGAGGAGTACAAAAGGTGCCTGGCTGCTGTGCGTCAATTTAAGGGGGTTATTTTGGCCAAAGGGTGAAAACAGGTGCTAAATGGATGCAGTGCTAATAAGTCTAGCCTGTTTAAAAGTCTGGATTTAGCACACAATTTTGGTCCTAATTGCTGATTACCATAATTTGGATTTGCCTGGAGGTGCTAAACCAGAAACCTGCAGGTTTAGCACTCAAGTGCTGAGATGTCCCCCTCTCCCCATCTCCCACCGCCAGCTGCTCCGCAACTCCTGAGACCTCCAGGGCGACCTCCTCTGCTGGAGTTAGAGTGGCCAATGATGGAGGGCCACCTCCAGTTCTCTCCCTCTCCCTCTTATTGTGCGCTCTCTTCTGCAAGGAGGGAAAGAAGAGAAATTTGAGTGAGAGTGATGGAATGAATGTCAGGAATGGATGAGTTAGATCTGTAGAGGGTGACTGTTATGGAATGGGGTGCCAAATGGCCTCCTTGAGTGGTGTTACTTTGTATGATTGCATTAGGATGAGGATGAGTGTGAGAGATGGCTAGTCAGATGGGGATGTGATAATATAGATCGATAGAGAGGGATGGGTGGAGGTCCAAGGTAAGTTGGTGTGAGTAAGGATGTGCAGGAGTAGGGTAGGGAAGGCAGCGTGATGGGGATGTGATGAGAGGCACAGCAGGATGAAGTTGAGTGTGGCTTTGTACTCACCTTTCCTGATCTAATGAGATCATTGAAGCGCTTCCGGCACTGCACCAAGTTCCTCCTCACAACATTCCCGCTGTTCACCTCCCCTGCTATCTCCAGCCAGGCTCGTTTGGTCAGCTGGGGAGGTGTCTTGCATCCATCAGAAGGGAAGAGGACCTCCCTGTGTGCTCTCACTCCCTCCACAAGCATATGGAGGGAGTCATCTGAGAACCTGGTTGCAGCCCTCTGCCTCTGTGCAGTCATGTTTTCAAGGCTTAGCAAGACCCAAATGCTCTAATACAGTGCCTG
Source organism: Squalus acanthias (assembly GCA_030390025.1). NCBI lineage: Eukaryota > Metazoa > Chordata > Chondrichthyes > Squaliformes > Squalidae > Squalus > Squalus acanthias. The sequence goes on from CM059426.1 coordinate 51,475,933, forward strand.
CACACTCCGAGATGAACCTTCAAATGCAATGTGGCCAAGACTCCTTTAAATATCCTGGCTGGAAATGAGTCATCGATGACATCATCAGACCCGCACCATTTAATAGGGCCAGGTAATGCACAGGACGACCTTAATAGGCACCATTAAGGGAATGTCGCTCTGAGGAGCGGCATGAAATGAGGAATGGGGTCCCGACACGCCACACCGACCGCCCGCACCCGACCTGCCCAGGTAAACAAAATTGCAGCCTTTGTCCGTCTGTGTTCCTTTGTAACCTTCCACCCCCATCTACGCAACTTACCTCCTAACTTAGTTTCATCTGCAAATTTGGATATAAAAAGAAATAAAGACTTGCATTTATATAGAGCCTTTCATGACCTCAGGATGTCCCAAAGCGCTTTATAGCCAATGAAGTACTTTTGAAGTGTAGTCACTGTTGTAGTGTAGGAAATGCAGCATCCAATTTATGCACAGTCAGGTCCCATAAACCACAATATGATAAATGACCTGATTATCAGTTTTAATAATAGTGGTTGAGGGATAAATATTGGCCAGGAGAGAACTCGCCTTCTCTCTTCGAATTAGTGCCATGGGATCTTTTACGTCCACCTGAGCGGGCAGATGGAGCCTTAGTTTAACGTCTCATCCAAAAGGCAGCACCTTTGACAGTGCAGCACTCAAGAAGAAGAAGACTCCCTCAGCACTGCACTGGAGAATCAGCTTAGATTTTGTGCTCAAGTCTTTGGAGGGGGACTTGAACCCATAACCTTCTGACTCAGAATTGAGAGTGCTACCATTGAACCACAGCTGACACTTATATGCAATTCTCTATTTCTTCATCCAAGTCATTGATATATATTGTAATTATCTGAGGCCCCAGTACAGATCCCTAACACCAGTCAAGTGTAAATTCCTTTTATCTCTACTTTCTGTCTCCTAACGCCTAACCAATTACCAACCCATGTCACAAGGTTACCTTCAGATCCATACACTTTCATTTTTGCTAATAATCTCTTGTGCAGAACCTTATCAAATATCTTCTGGAAATCAATATAGACAACATCCATATACATTCCCCTATCCACCATGTTAGTGACCTCAAACATTCAACCAGATTAGTCAGACATGACCTACCATTCACAAATCCATGCTTTTTTTAAATTTGTTTATGGGATGTGGGTGTCGCTGGCAAGGCCAGCATTCATCACTGACTCTCATACTTGTCCAAGTGCTCAGTCACTTACTTTCTGATGATAGATTCCAGTAACTACCCCAGAATTGATGTTAAACTGACAGCTCTGTAGTTTTCTGGTTTCTACCTCCCCTTCTTAAATAATGGCCCCTATTTTCCGATCCCTACAGGTGTGTACGGGCTGTGTACACATCCATAGGGACATCGGAAATGCCGGTTTCAGGCATGCGAAGCGTATGCGCTGAAAACCGGCATTTCCGATCTGTCAAGAATCTTCTTGACAGATCGGACGCCTGACCTGGTGAAGGGCCTCTGCGGGTGCATCGTTCCGCTTTCTGCAGAACCTCCGCCCGCTGAAATCACTTAAATATCTTACGCCTGGTAAAAGCAGGCGTAAGGCCTGCTTTTACCAGCATAAGAGTTTAAAAAAGTTAAAAAACAATTATTTTCACTCATTTATAATTTAAACATACTTTTAAAAAAGGTAAGTTTATTTTTAGCCCCGTAAAAAACTTTACTTATTTTTTCAAAAAATTAAATTTTTGTTTAAAATATTAAATTTAATGTAATTTTAACTCATTTTAAAAATGTGTTGGTTTTTAAAAAATGTATTTAATGTTTTGATGTCTTTTTTCAGTGATCCTCATTTATACTTTTGACGGGTCTATCTGTCAAAAGTATGAAGGGAGATTCCCTTCTCCCATTTGCTTGCCTGGCCCATGTGATCCCAGGGATGCTTGCGAACCGCATGCGCCCCTGGGGTACGTGGGCCCTGCGCATTTTGACTGTGGAGAGGCCCAGGATCAGAAATGGCCGCACCTCGGGGGCCCTTAGGTAAGGGTGTAGATTTTTTTCCGATAGGAGGCATCCGCACGCAGGAAGCCTCCTATCAGAAATTACGGGCCATTGAAGTGTCATTTGATATTTTCTAATCTAAAGGCACAATTCCTAAATCTAGAGAACTTTGGAACATGATTAATGTATCTGCAATTTCCTGACCTATTTCTTTTAAAATCCAGGGATGGAAACCATCAGTTCTTGTAGAATTGTCTATATTAAATCCCATTATTTTCTCCATTACCATTTTCAAAACTTATATTAAATCCACTAAGTTTCCACCCTAGACTTATTTTTAGGTTCCCCCTTGACGCTGTTATCTTGTCCTCTTCCTCCACAATGAAAACGGATATAAAGTATTCACTTAACAAGTCTGCCATTTTATTATTGTCTATTATAGTCTCATTTGTATCTGTCTTAAATGGGCCCACATTTCCCCTTATCACTCTCTTTCTCTTAATATATATAACAATTACTTTGCTGTTAGCTTTAATATCTCTTACAAGTTTTTTATTCATATTCCTTTTTGCAATTCTTAATACTTTCTTTGTATCCCTTTGTTGCTTTTTAGAGCTCTCACTGTCCGCTGGATTTCCACTTTTCCTTGGATTTGTGTAAACCCTTTTGTTTAGCTTGATACTGTCTCTTACTGCATTTGTTGACCATGGTTGCTTAACTGCACCAGTGGAGCTTTTGCCTTTTTGGGGTAAGTACTGGTTTTATTTTGTACCAAATACTTCCCACTGTTTATTAGTTACCGATTAAAATTTCAGCCCAGTTTACTGCGGTCAATGTATTTCTCATCCCTTCAAATGTTTGCCTTGCTTAAATTTGCAACCTTGGTGTGTGACTCTTCCTTCTCCCTCTCAAACCTAATATCAAATTCAGTCAATTTATGGTCTCTATTTGCAAGATGTTTCCATACTGTCAGATTGTTAATTAATTCTGGTTTGGTACTCATCAATAAATCTTTATGGCCTGTTCCCTTGTTGGCTCTAAAGCATATTGGGGCAAAATGGATCTTGGGCATTAGCACAAAATGGGCGATATTGAATCAGCAGTCTGTTTTATACCCCACCCAAGTTTCTTTTCTATTCATTTCAATGGAAAAGCAAATTGGGCGTGGTGTAAAACGGGCTTGCCAATTTGCTATCACCTGTTTTGCTCTACCGCCCAAGGCCAATTTCACCCCCATTTTTCCAGAAAACTGTTCTGAATACATTCGAGAAATATGTTGCCTTTACTCTTTGGCCATGAAATTCGAGACCGCTGGAAACCTGCCGGTGGCACTGCGGACCACAGTTAACGGCCGCCGAAATTTATAGCACTGGCAGCACCGGTAAATTGGTGCTGCTTGGTAATTAACATTAGCGCAACGCTAAACTCAGTGTGCAAGGCCAGTTCTCCTGGCAGTAGTACCAGCAGGAGGCCCAATGTAGCGTGGTCCTAGTGTCACTGCAGCGACAACAGACTTCTCTTAAAGCAAGGCTGTCATTATGGAAAGCAGTGTGGTCCCTTAAAGGAGAACTCCCTTCTAAAATGAAAAAAAAAAATCATTTATAAATAGTCAGTTTTTAGCCCTTTGAGCTCAGCTGCCTTCTGGAAAAAAAAATTAAAATTAAAAGCAATTACCAAATGATAGTCTCCAGCTCTTAAAGCTTAATTGCCTTCCGCACCTGAAAAAATGGGAAAAGTGCTTCAGCACTAACACAAATGGCTCACCAAGCCAGGAAATGGGCACCCAGGGTCTTGCACGCAGCACTCCAACTTTGTGCAGGAAATCAAGACTGCAAGAGAGGTCCTCTACCCACAGGGGCCAGAAAGAATGATGTGGGACCAGATCACCGAGGCCGTCACTGCCAGCAGTGTCGCCCCCATCCACCTGGCTCCAGTGCCCAAAGAAGCTTCATGAACTCAGACCAGTGGTCAAGGTCAGTGAATGCATCTTCAAAAGCTGTCTCCGACCAACTGCACCACTAGCCTCACACACTTCTCAATGCACAAGTCCCCGTCCCCTGCAATCTCTCACTTACCAACAATCTGCACCAATCATGAGGCATACCTCCCATTCCTAGCCTTACCTCGCCCCCTTGGAGGAGACGGTGCAGGCCATTCTTGGCAGGTGCATGGCTGAGCCCTTGGCCAGCGGCGGGGCTGAAAGGATACAAGATGCTGGTACCCTCATAAGTTATCCTCCTTCTGGCATGCACCTCTTGCTTTCCCGCCCTCCCCTCACCACAACTCCACCCTTGTGCCTTCCTCATTTCACACACCCAAGAAATGCAGCCTGCCCAGCCGGTGGGTGGCCAAGAAGAGGAAGTGGAGAGTGAAGAAGAAGAACAAACACAGCCACTTGATTTGACACTCCCAGCCACCAGCTCCTCAAGGTTGACCAGCAAGACCATTTGCAGTGTCCCCCACTGAAAGTCAGCAGCCTTCCACCAGCCATGCTGCAGCCACTGGAGTAGCACTGCATGACATCACTAGGATAGTCAAAAGCACACACATTAGACTAAGAGAATCCATAAGGGTGATGAGTTGATTTCTTGATGTCATATTGGATGGATAGATGTATGAAGTTGGATTGGAAAATTTGCTTTGTGGTGGCTTTTATTTCAGCATTGTGGCCAAGAGGACGCTGTGATGGTCAATAACAGATGGAAGGTAAGGTGTGGGTCAAATGCTGAAAGGGGAATTGGGGTTTTGGTCACTGGTACCGCAGGAGGATGATTCCACCCTGGATACCCCGCCAGAAAGGGGCTGTCTGGGTTGCGTCCTTCCTTCTGCTTCCTCCTCTTCTGCATCTTCCTCTTCTGCATCTTCCTCTTCTGCGTCCTCCTCTGCTGCGCTATGGCCCTCACCAAAATGGCGACTGCTGAGTCCTGCACCAGAGGCGAGCGTTAGGCCAGCAGCCACCATTTTTTTTCAGGTTTCCGGCGCTAATGGGTGGTGGTAAGTAGCCCAATTTCTGGGCCTTTATCTTCTCAATGGCCCAGCCAGCAGGGCCTCAGTCTGCCACTGGCAGCAAAGTCCTTTTATGGATCCTTTTCTGGGTCCTCGGTTTGATTTCATTCCAGATTAATACGATAAAATATTTCTGTCTCTATGGCTATAGAGGTGAGAAATGAAATTAACGCAGACAACCTCAAGCAAGTTCCTAGTGGGCATGACTGCCTGACACCAAGCTACCTATAATTAGCACTAATTGGCACTGTAAGAACACTCTCATTCAGTTTAATGGCAGTTATGGAAAATTAACTTGTCGTAGTGATGCAATAATGGGGGGTGGCGCTTTAAACTTTTCTATGAAATGAAAAGGTTAATGACTAAAAGTATATTTTGTGTGGGAAAATTTTAAGCTTTGCTCGTTATTGGCTAATGTTTCTGATTGATCTAATAGATTGAGACATTCATTATTTTTGAGATATATTTGTCCAGTATATTTTATAAGACATCCAAGGGTTATTCTTCATACTTTGGGAATTTACAATGGGAAAATGTGAGTTGGATGAGAAGAAGTGGATAACATTATTCATCAGCAAGCGCTCCATAAACACAATTGGAGGCATAGCCCACAGTGCACAAGACTGCAACCATGTCTGTGAAAAGAAGAAGGTTTCTGAAAACACTGTGCCCTCTAGAACCAGAATGCTGTTTCTGTGCAAGACTCAGACCTGGCTGATTTAATTCTGGCTAAACTCCCAATGACAGCAGAGGATAGGAGTTAGAGGAAATAATATATAGGCAGTAATTCTCGCAGCACACAAAGTGATTCTCTCACTGTAGGACTGATTGCAGAGCTGTTGATGAACAACAATAAATTTTGCTGGATGCAACAAGAATATCCAAATTGCTGAGCGCACTCTTTTATTCTGAATATAAGAGGACTATTAAGAATGGTATTTTCAATAGTGACAAATAGAAAATGGCTCACTGCATCAACAAAAAGCATTTCAGAGAAATATTCCAACCATCATTCCTGTAATTAAATGAGATTGGCTGTGTCAGTGCATTGACACAACCCATTCTGGGGTAATACAGCTAAAATATTCAATTAACTGATGCTGGCCTTGTGCAGTCATGGCATGAATACTTCTGTTAGTGCGATAAAGGAGTACTATTGACAAAGGTTTATGAAAGGAGAAATAGGTCTTTTGTATGACTCCAATAAAAATGCAATTATCGTGATAAATGCACTTTTACAGAGATACTAACCCTTTTATTTATAAGCATATCACCCACAAAAAATCAATCAAGTACAATACTACAATTAAAAATGTCTGTCTCAGAAGATAGTTAGAAATAAACGAGGCAAAGGAGTTTTATTTTTCTGATCAATACAGTACTTACAAATGCAAGGATTATTTTCAGGACCAATGCTTTTAAAGTATCCTCCAGAGGGACAATGGTGCAATATACACTAATTTGGGAAATAAATAATAACCACTCAATCAATTGTCAATTTGATTCACATGGCACCAGTTACTGCAATGTTACAGTGTTGATCCCTCACCTGCAAGACCTTATTTGGAAACCAGGGAGACCTATAATTTATTGACTGGACCAATATCAGGTTTGTTGCTGTTTTATGAATATGAAATTTGAGACAATTAGTTATGTGTGACAAGTGTGAGGTATGAAGTGTGATAGACAAAAATGTGCAATAGGTACAAAACTATACATATGTGGATGAGCAGATCTCCTAAGGTTGGGGAGACCAAACGCAGATTGGGTGACCGCTTTGCGGAACACCTCCGTTCAGTCCGTAAGGGGGACCCCGAGCTCCCGGTGGCCTGTCACTTTAATTCACCGCTTCACTCCCACTCGGACCTCACCGTCCTCGGCCTCTTGCATTGTTCCATGGAAGCTCAGCGTAAGCTCGAGGAACAGCACCTCATCTTTTGATTAGGCACTCTACAGCCCTCTGGACTCAACATAGAGTTCAACAATTTCAGATCATAACCCCAGCCCTGATCACATATATATATATATATTTATTTATTTTCCACACTTTTATTTGGCCTTTTTCTCTTCCCTCCCACATGGAAGCTGTCCTTCATTCTGCCAGCGCAATTCACACTTCATCTAGAGCCATTCTTTGTTCCTTAACCTGTCCCATTACCACCTCCTCTTGCCTTGAATATCTCTTAATGTCCCTCAATGTCTCTTAATCTCTCCTGCTTTCTATCCTATCACTGACCTTCCCTTTTGTTCTTTCACCCCTCCCCCTTTTCCCAACCCCTAAACTTGCTTTAAAATCTATTCCATTTCCTGCTTTTTTCCAATTCTGACGAAAGGTCTTCGACCTGAAACGTTAACTCTGTTTTTCTCTCCACGGATGCTGCCTGGCCTGCTGAGTTTTTCCAGCGTTTTCTGTAGTTATTTCGGATTTCCAGCATCCGCAGTATTTTGCTATCAGATCTCCTAAGGTGCTGCTCATGGAGATTCGGAGAATATTTTGTTTTATAACAATATTAGTTGTTAATAATGAAGTATGATGAGGAAATTGTGACAGGCAAAATTTGACAGGAAATAAATGTGACACTTACAGAAAATGTGCACTATACGTAAGACTTTTAATATAGCATTGATTAATGTTTTAGTGGATGGCATTACAAATATTGAGAATATCCTTCGCTGAAAATTGGTATTTTAATGATAGGTTATGATTTTGCCGGTGGTAAAGTGTGGTGTTACTTTCTTGCTGCACATTAATATATGTGATCTTTTTAGAAAGTAAAAATAAAACTCAAAAATGACTAAATTCCTATTGAAAACTGGTGGTGAAATATTAATAGATCATTAAAGACTAACATAACAGCTAAAGCAACAGCAAAATACCTGTTTGTTATATCTATAATAGAGGCCATCAGTTTAAAATTAGTTACTAAATGTTAGTGGCAATTTGGTTCATCTAAACACATCACTAGATTTGCGTGCCTTCTGTTCGCAAGACTACAAAAGAACATTGGTGCCCCAGCCACATGTTCATGGCAATATAAGTAAGAGAGAAAGAAAGGATCAGCGACTTCAAAGGACACAAACATTTATAAAATTATCTTTTAGATTCTAAACTTACACTGGACCAATAGTCAGAAATGTTTTGAAGAAATATTCCCTTGATAGGAAATAGAACAAGATAAACTTTTAGATGTTTACACATATGACATCAAAAAAAGTCCATTTGATTGGCTATATCGACAGCCTTCTTAGCACATTAACCACTCTATGCAGTAAAGATCAGTTCTAAATAGTTGAAATCTAGTCAGCATAATACTCATTAATGACATTATACAGGTGTGTAAAACAGTTATTTTTTCAGTAGCTGGGCAGTACTCCAAGGTGAAGACTCCCCTGTCTTCTAAAAGTAGCTAAATATATCAAATGTCAGGATTTTCTTTGATATTCCAAATGCACAGATTTAGGATTACAACAGACATGCCTACTCAATTCAATAAAGAGTGGTATCATTCATGTTATGTTTTCCTTTTTCTTTTTGAACGAGCCTTTTAGCTTCCTCCAGATACTCCCCTTCCTCTTCATCTTCTTCTCACTGGATGGCAAAGCTTCTTTCCTTCGGATTTCTCGTACCATGCCATAAAAGACATCATCTATGTAAAGACGCAAAGCAGCTGAAGTCTCGAAAAATGGGCAACTGTATTCTCTTGCCAAGGCCACGCCCTCCTCGTGAGAAACCTTGAAAGAAAATCCATGAAGATATAAAATGCATTCATAATCAACAAAATACTAATGTTCTACTAAACTTCAAACTGACTGAGTGTCCGCTGTTTGCATGTTCACTGTCCCAAAGCAAATGTTGGAGATGGTGATACTGTGTTCAGTTTATTAAAGCTTACACTGTGAGCAATTCCAAAGAAATTTCTGTTTCCATGAGCAAGCTAGCTTTCAGCTTGTGCACTAACATTAAAGTAATAAACAACTCTGATCACATCAATAGCTTAATTTCTTTAATACTGAGGTTAAAATAAGCACGAGATATTATTTTAGCTAAAAATGTAAAATAAAAGCCTGCCTTCTTTCCTCATTTAGTCTCCGTACTAATTTTAAATGCTTTTTACTGTCTTTTTTGACCCAATTTATCTTTTGTATACTTAATTTTCATAAACAAAACATGGATTTTAATTGGTTGAACATTAGCTTTCAAGACCATTTTTCTCAACCAATTAAAAGTCCAGAATATAATGATTGACATAGATCACACCTGACAATTGTTGTCAAATGCACCAGGCACAGAAGAGGCTCTGCTGAACGAGTATAATAGTTGTTGTCCCCCAGAGCACAACAGTTGCACTAATGTAAGGGTCAATTAGTAACTGACGGTTGAGTAAAACACTTATACTAAAGGCAGTTAACAAGAAACATGGTGCCAGATGTGCTGTTCGACATCCTTATAAGATAAAATGGTAGTCCGTAGATGTTAGTTAGCACAAAAGCATGGAAGTGCATGGAAGAACTGCAATTTTTAAAACTGGTAAAATCAGGGCTGCACTTGCCTATGATATGGGGATGCCTTTGGCAGGAGTGAGGAAGGCTGATCTCACTGAATTTTCCGAGACTGGCCTTGCCTCCTCATTGTAATAGACTGTTTGGACAGGAAAAACAGACACAAGAAGCCTTGCCAGTACACCATTGGCTGAGGGAGCGGGTGGAAAATCTTGTGAGGCAGCAACACTTAAAAGGACTGTAGTTAGCATTTAAATGGGAGCTGCGTTTTTACTGTGCCAAAATTGTACAGTGCTTTGGTCAACTACACACTGACTGAGGAATGTGAGAGGGCTGCCACATTTGGGGACAAACTTTAGAGGTCCTGCTGCAGTTGGTGCAGTAAAGGAGGGCGGCCCTATTTGAAGAGTAAAACCATCCTACTGTCAAAGCTCAGGTACAAACTGCTTGGATAGAGCTGGCAGAACAAGTACATGCAGTATCTCCGGTCCATAGGCCCTGGGTACAAATGAGAAAGACACTCCTTAGGAACAGGAATGCCAAAGTAGGTGTCTCCACATTATTACCACTAGGGCAAAGAAAGCATGACACAAATGTTAATGGTGAGCTGCTGCACTCTCAGGGCTAAAGCATGCAAAGCATTCGGATGACATTTTCCCCACTTCGTAACACTTTTCTATTGAATAAAAGGTGCAGAGCACACTTCTACTGGGGCATACTAATAGCTTGCACTGAAACATGGATGTGTTCAAAGTAAAAACAGAAAATGCTGGAAATACTCAGCAGGTCAGGCAGCATCTGTGGAGAGAGAAACAGGGTTAATGTTTCAGGTCGATGACCCTCGGTCAGAACAGTTCTGATGAAAGGTCATCGACCTGAAACGTTAACTCTGTTTTTCTCTCCACAGATGCTGCCTGACCTGCTGAGTATTTCCGGCATGTTCTGTTTTTATTGCTGTAAGAACATAAGAACATAAGAACATAAGAACATAAGAAATAGGAGCAGGAGTAGGCCAATCGGCCCCTCGAGCCTGCTCCGCCATTCAATAAGATCATGGCTGATCTGATCCTAACCGCCAATCTACTATCTATCACAGAACCATCTCCTGCATCTAACAGAATTGCACACACGAAATAGGAGCAGAATCAGGCTACACAGTCCCTGGGCCCGCTCCACTACCCACAGGGCCATGACCGATCCGAACCTAGACTCATGTCCAAATTCCTGCCCGCTCCCCGTAACCCTTAATGCCCTTTACTTCTAGGAAACTGTCTATTTCTGTTTTAAATTTAATTAATGTTGTAGCTTCTACAGCTTTTTGTGGCAGCATATTCCATGGACCTACCACCCTCTGAGTGAAGTAGTTCCTCCTCATCTCAGTTTTGAAAGAGCAGCCCCTTATTCTAAGACTATGTCCCCTAGTTCTCGTCTCACCCGTCATCGGGAACATCCTCCCCGCATCCACCCGATCCAACCCCTTCACAATCTTATATGTTTCAATAAGATCGCCTCTCATTCTTCTGAACTCCAATGAGTAGAGTCCCAATCTACCCAACCTCTCCTCATATGACCACCCCCTCATCCCCGGGATTAACCGAGTGAACCTTTTTTGCACTGCCTCGAGAGCAAGGATGTCTTTTCTTAAGTAAGGACACCAAAACTGTATGCAGTATTCCAGGTGCGGTCTCACCATGCTGTGAAGTTGTCTGCAGGTTAACCTGGAGTAGCTGGAGCTTTGTCACATCCTCTCTATTGAAGCAGCAAGGCGGCAGTGAAAGGAATCTCTTCAGCCATTTATTGACCGGTATTGAAAAAAACTTCAGGAAAGTCTTGGATGCAAAAACAGCACAAGTAAAAAATAGTGCTAATTACAAAATGCACCCATACTGAAATGCTAATACATAAAAGTCACGCTCAATTATGCAATTAATACCCTAGCTTTAAGAAGACAACTAACATTTCAAGGCTTGCGGATTAGTAATGCATCATGTTATATGGGCAAGTTGGACGTTGGGGTTGGAGATGGCCGAAGGTCATGGAATTTGGTGTGGGACTTAATTTAAATTGCACTGCCATGAAAATGAGGCTTGTGCTTGTGAGTACTGCAGCCTCCTGTTGCCAACAACAAGTGCCGGTATCAGAATCCCTCCTGAAGTGAATTGGACTCATGATCTCACAGCCTAATATCACGAGCTTTGCACAACTACAGTGGGCCTCATTGGGGCTATGATGTAAAGGTTAATAACCTATGGTGAAGAGTGCACAGTAACTATTAATTATGAAGGTGGGTGAGATGGATCAAGGCAGGCTTATATTTTGATATCAAATGCAAGTTGATTCTTTTTATTCAGCTGACAGATATGTTGCTATATTGCTTGCAATTTGCTTTTGGAAATAACTAGATTCGTTCAGCGTTTCTGTTCATGCAGCAATATTCACTGTAATTTGAGGCTCATTGAGGGGTTGGCCCCAGGCTGCAGCTCGAAACAAGGCGGAGTGTGTACCACCTGTACAGTGTTGGAGGGTAAAGTGAGGTTGGAGTAGTTGCAATACTTTTTGTTTTATGCCTCAGGCTAAGAAGACAGTTGCAGAGGCAATGGCAGCAGGCTCTGCAATAAATTTCAGATCCTAGCGGGCTGCGGTAAGATTTATATATTTCACTGACAGCATCTATATGCGTATTGTCAAAACCGAATTGCTGAAATATCTTCAAATATGTCCCGTGAAACAATTTTTTATTAATGAGCTCAGTACAGACACTCTGTAGCTAACCAGTGTATAAAAAGGGGACTATGAGATGATAAAGGTGCTCAATTTTTGCAAGGCAGTATGACAGGCATCATTTCTATCGAGCTCCCAATGCAGTACATTGCATATTATAATGATATTCATCATATACATAGGAAAATAAATTATAAGAGTAAATTTATGGTTTGTTAAGTAAGATTTAATTGATCATCTTTTACTGCCAAGTTACAGTGTGAGTGGCACAGCTGAGCGAGCAGCAGTTTAATTTGCCAGTTTCATTTTAATGGAGGGTCTGCAGTATTTTTTCTCGCTGGCATTGACAAGGTAATTTACGGAAAATAAAAGAGTGAAATGGAAGGGTGTCTTCTAAGGTTCTGAGCTATATGGTTACGAGTGAAAACCGCCACGTTATTCAGTGAGCAAGTTAATGTGTGTATCACCGTTCTCATCCTATAAGTCTAGGGATTGCTCAGTGTAAAGCATTATGCCGGGTTCAATTGTGGGATGCTGGCCAACAATTGTGAGGGGGATTTCTGTGTTCCTGTGATTCTTGCAACTGAATACCTGTAATGACTTTGCTGTAGAGAATTTGAGCTGGCAGTGAGCTACAGCACACCAAGTGGGCATTAGGCTTATTCATCATGCTAATCCAGTGATTATTGCTTGTTAAGAGGAGAAACTAAAAATTGCTGCCTTCACCCTTTGCACTATGATATGCTAATCTTGTGTCGAAGAAACAGTCTTTACAGCTCAAGCAGGTACATCACATGTTGAGAATCAATGCAACTATTACACTTTAAATTGTTGAATCTACCTGTATGAGGTACTGAAATATTGGCTCAGTCAAGGAGATGTTACTGATATAAAAACAGAAAATATTTTCTGTTTTTATTTCAGATTTCCAGCATCCGCAGTATTTTGTTTTTGTTTTAGGTGTTACTGAATTTGGACAGCACAATTAAAAATCCTTTGGAGATAATGGCCCATAATTTGCTATGGCAGACCATCTAAAGGCATCTGCTGTTAGTTAGACTTGCCCTTGCATGTTTAGGTTTGTAAAATTTTTGCGTGGCAAGTTGCTGAAAGTGCGAGTTGATAATGTTGCAATGAGGGAAACCGGGCATCTGGGACCCGAGTGAACAGAGAAAACAACTGAGTACAGGAAACTCTTTCGTATCCGGCACCGACGGGACCGGGATGGTGCCGGTTGATTAAAAATTCCGGATAACGGAGAGTTATATCTACCGAGGCTATTTTTAACAAACAAAAATAAAAAAATCAAGAAATATGCAGTATAATTGGGTACTCCCCTACAGAATGTTGTGTTAAATGGATGGTGGAAGATGCTTGATTAAGTACAGTAATGCCAGTTGAGGGTAATCCATAACTCTTTAATTACTTAACAGTAAAACAAAACTTATAAACGACTGTATACTGTAGTTTTCGGAGTATGAATTCTGCCGGTTATTAGAGAATTCCAGATATTTAGGTGCCGTTTAAACGAGAGTCCCCTGTATCTCCTTAACCAATCGTATTGAAGGATTGAGAAATAAACGGCACAAGCACTGAGAAGGAAGTCTACATTACAGTGGTTTAATTCAATGTCAAATCAGATATAGAAAGAAAAATAAAGAGAGGGAAAGAAAGATTGAATTAAGAGAGAGAAAAAAAGAGACAGAAAGGAAAAGTTAAAAAAAAATTACATTTAAAATTTTACATTTAAAAAATCTCCAACAACAATTAAAACCTGAAGGAATGAGATTTCACACTTGTCATAGTTACTTTTCAGTGCCAGAAAGGTTCATTCACAGTAATTAGCACTTAGCACATTGTTAAAAGAATCTCTGGCACCTAATCCAGGTTTAAGTAAATATGCGCGAACCTTAAGTGGCTCCAAAACAGGCTCCTTACGTCACTTCAGACCAGCTCAAACTTTCTGTGGCGAATTTAGTTCATAACTACTGTACAAGTACAGCAACTGGATGCCATTCAATGCATTTCAATGGTAAGCCAGACAGCGAGATGCTGTTTTTGTGAAGCTAACGGTGGAGTGTCGCATCTCGGACAACAACCTTTGTTTCTGCGTTATACTTTGCACCTGACCTTGTTTGAAGTTGCTGTAGTATTTGTGCATAAATAACAGCAAGTGCCATTAGCCTCACCATTATTTTGACAGTAAATTATGGGCCACTATTGCTGTCCTTCTGTGCTGTACTATTCTATGGTTCTATGATTCTTCAATGCAATCTATCCACTAAAACACTGAAAATTCACAGGCCAATGGTTGTAGATATTTATCGTTACCCTCAGAGGACATCTTGGCCCAGATTTTCCTCTGTGGCAGGGTTCTCATTAGAAGCACATCAGGGTGGAACTTCCAACAATCTTCTGCGATCAGGCCTATTAGCATGTTGGCGGTGAGCTCCACCGGTATTTCTACTGCTGCAGGGTCACCCACCTCAGGTTGGCTGAGATTTGGGGAAGCCTTTAACTTCTGCTGCAGTCTAGCGTGGCCGATCGTGCTGGCTACAGGAATTTTTTTAACGTAAGCTTTTTTTTAAAACTCCTACTCTATGATCAATTGCACTCGGTAAAGAGGTCCTTTAATTTTGAAGTCAATGGACAGGAAATGTGGGCAAGGTGCTTCACAGGCGGCAGATCGATATTGCTTGTTTTACACTATCGGCAAAAGTAAAAATGGCTTCCACTGTCCTTTAACCACAAAAGGGTGATCTCAGTACAAGATGGAACCTGAACATAATCTCACTTCACTTTAATTCACCGCTTCACTCCCACTCTGACCTCACCGTCCTCGGCCTATTACACTGTTCCACGGAAGCTCAGCGTAAGCTCGAGGAACAGCACCTCATCTTTCATTTAGGCACGCTACAGCCCTCTGGACTCAATATTGAGTTCAACAATTTTAGATCATAACCTCAGCTCCAATCACATTTATATTTTATTTTTTCCACCCTTTTATTTGCCCCCCCCCACCTTTTTTTTTCCTCCTAGAAGCTGGCAGCTGTCCTTCATTCTGCCAGTGGATTTCACACTTCTTTCAGCCTTAATCTGTCACATTAACACCACCTCTAGCCTTGCATATCTCTTAATGTCTCTTAATGTCTCTTCATCTTCCCCTTTGTTCCTTTATCCCCTCCCCCTTTTCCCAGCTTTACCCTGGCCTTAAATCTATTTGATTTCCGGCTCTTCCCAGTTCTGATGAAAGGTCATCGACCCGAAACGTTAACTCTCTTTCTCTCTCCACGGATGCTGCCTGGCCTGCTGAGTTTTTCCAGCGTTTTCTGTTGTTATTTATAATCTCACTTAGCATAGCTTCTCTAACAGTGGCAATGTTCGCCACTGTGAATGCGCTACTTCAAGTTCCAATATTTCAAGTCTATTTCAAAAGCAAAATACTGCGGATGCTGGAAATCTGAAATAAAAACAGAAAGTGCTGGAAATACTCAGCAGGTCAGGCAGCATCTGTGGAGAGAGAAACAGAGTTAACGTTTCAGGTTGATGACCTTTCGTCTGAACCTTTCGCGCCTCCTGCCACTCCATTCCTGCCCCCTGAATCGGTCGCTGTCATCGCCCGGCGCAGATTCAGGGGGCGCGGGTCAATTTTGCAAGCGGGGCGAAATTGGGGCGCTGCGCACGGTGATGATGTCGTCATCGCCTGCGCAGCGGAGTGGGCACTACTGGTTATCGCCGCCACTAAACTCCCACTGAATTTAGCGGTAGTCGTTAGTGGCGCCGCACCCGGGCGAAAAGTCACTGCATTCCAGATTCTACCCATTTGCTGTGTAAAACGTTTTCCTCAGGTCGCCTTTGGTTCTTCTGCCAATCACCTTAAATCTGTGTCCTCTGGTTCTCAACCGTTTCACCAATGGGAACAGTTTCTCTCTATCTACTCTGTCTAGACCCCTCATGATTTTGAACACCTCTATCAAATCTTCTCTCAACCTTCTCACATCCAGGATCTCCCAGTTGGCTGCACAAAAATACATAAGGCAGGTCACTGATGGGTTGTTTGCCAGGCCCGGCAATTATGTGAACTTCACCTGTGATTACCCTGGTCAGAATGAGTGGGCGGTCAGGTGTGCGGCTCTGGCTGGCTTCCCACAGGTGCAGGGCATCATCGATTGCATACATGTAGCAATCCACACCCCGCCTCCACCCCCCCCACTCCCCCCCCCCCGCCCCCGGATCACCCAGGAGTATTCATGAACTGCAAGGAGTTCCAGTCCATCATTGTTCGGCTGGTGTGCAACCACAAGAAAAGGTTTATGCAGGTTTACATCAGGTTCCTTGGGAGCTGCCATGATGCTTTCATTCTGCGGCAGTCCAAGCTCTCTGACCACTTTGGACCTGGAAGCAGACTTAAGAGGTGGCTGCTAGGAGACAAGGGATAACCCCTTCAAACTTGGCTGATGACACCCGGAAGGAACCCAACAAATGAAGCCCAAGAGCGTTACAATGAAAGCCATATGACCAATACATGTGTCATTGTGCAAACAATCGTCATGCTCAAGATGCGCTTCAGGTGCCTGGACAGATCTGGAGGCGCCCTTCAGTACTCGCCAGTCAGGGTCTCCAGAATGATCGTGGTGTGATTGCGCCACATCGAGCATTGGAGCTGCAGGAGGAACAAGCTGCTGAGCACAGATTGTGGACAATTCCGAGGAGCAAGAGGAGGAGGAGGGAGGAAGATGGCACCCCCATCAGAACACCAGCTGCTCACATTGCTGCCCGGGATGCCAGGAATTCCCTTATAGCTGTATGGTTCCGTTAGTCACTGACACTGGACCGAAATAACAATCACATCCAACAGCCACTCTCCCTCCCTCCCTCCTGCAATCCCACTAACACAAAACAGTCCAGTAACCAATCATCCACCCATTGTACATCCCCCTATTGGTCCCCATCAATTCATGTCTTCCCATTCATCAACAAGCAACTGAAAAGGCCGAGTTGCCACTCAGCAACCTAGAATGGGCAACACGGGAAAGTGTGCAAAGTAATAAATTATATGTGATTCTACTAAACAACAGAAACTTAACAACACAACTCAAACACCATGCATATACCCTTGTGCAACTACAAAGCTTTACTCTTCCTTTTCTTACCACTCCTACGTGGTGCAATCCCTGTGGGTTCAGCAAATGTAGAGACAGGCTGCTCAGATCCCTGCTCTGCCTGTTGAGAAGTTCTTGGCTGTTGACCTCTGGGTTTTGGAGCCTGTGAGGGTCCCACCAAAGACTGCTCCATCTGCACCTTGGCCATCGGGAGAGGAGGCAGCATGTTGGGTACTGACTAGTGGGGGGGGTGGGCTGCAATGGGTGAGAAGTCGATGCACTTTGAGCGGAGGTCTCACTTCCATGTCCCCTTTTGCCATTACCCCTTTCATGGGCCACCCACACTTCACTCCTACCTCTCTGCTGGAGAGCAGCTTGTTGCAGATCAGTGACCCACTGTAAGGCCAAGGCTAAGGCACCTGTCAACCTATTCAAGACGCCAGACATTTTGGCATCCAGAGTCTGCACGGCCATGGTCAAGGCCTACATAGACTCATTTGATTGCCACGATTGATGTTCCAGGGAGTTGGCCTCTCGATCCGTGGAAGGAGATATCCTCGCAATGCCCTACGACATCAACCTGCTCATGCTTGAACTGGACTCCTTCATTCTCTCTGCAATTGTGAACAGTGTGATTGGAAGGCCTGCCAGTACTTCCCTCAGTGATTAACCTTTTCATCGATGCCTCCCGGGGTACAGCATCTGTGTCCAGCTGAGCAGAGCCTAGAGAGGGCTGTGCCCTCCGACGCAGACTCTCCACAGCTGCCCCTGCCACCACTGCTCTTGCTCACTTGGGAACTGTGAGTCACCAGGTGAAAACCCAACTATCTGTCTAACTAGACCCACCGAAGTGCGAGTATCTTAGCTGGTGCAGAGTAAGCATGAGTCCTGTGATGGTGCACCCTCAGAAGGAATCAGCTCCTCTGAGGATTCGGCGTCCGGGAGGTCCATGGACTGCTGCTGTACATGTCCAGGTGGAGAGAAAATATATGAATTAGCACTGTCAAGGTAAGGATGTTGTAACTTAGCATTATGAAGATGATCATATTTCACTCGCTGCAGAAATCAAGTCAACATCTCTGAGTGTCATATGACATATGGGTTGTTGATATTTAATTGTGTTACCAGGTAGCTGGGAGGTCCCAATCTCTCCATCTTTGATGGTCAGGGATGCTGAAACTCCACTGATCTCCAGCGATTCCTCCTCTGCAGTTGCCAACTGGGAGATTTGTTGAGGCCCACCTCCGGTTCTCTCCCTCTCCCTAGTGTCCTGTGCTCTCTTCTCCTGCAATGGGGGAAAGAACAGGCCTATAAGTGAGTGTAATGTCATGCGTTCACCCAATGAATGCAGTGCATTTGTTGAGGGTGACTATCAAGGTGAGGCATCAAATTGCAGAAAGATTAGGGTGAATGGCAGTGGTGGATAGATAGATGGGGATGTGAGGAAGTGCATAGAAAGAGAACGATTGGTGCGCTTGCAAATGAAGTGGGAGTGAGGAATGATGTGATGGAGTAGGCTTGACAAGGCAGAGTGAGGTGGTGGGATAATGTGCACAACAGGATGTAGGTGAATGTGCAACTGTACTCACCTTTCCTGATCTGGTTAGGTCAGTAAAGTGCTTCCTGCACTGAATCCAGGAGCGTGGCACAATGTTCCTGCTGTTGACTTCCTGAGCCACCTCCAGCCATGCCTTCTTTGTTGCAGCAGCAGTTTTCTTTCTCCCATTGCTGAAAACAGTATCTCTCTCCTACTCCTCACTGCCCCCAGCACTACATCAAACGATGCATTGTTAAATCGAGGCGCAGCCCTTGGCTGTCTTGAATCCATGTTGAGACTTTACTCTCTCTTGGTTCGAACTCCTTACTCCTCCAAATTCTATTTTTGGATTGGCTCTTTAAATACTCAAGTTGAGATCACATCATGCTGGTCGGCACCACGCCCACTGCCGCACATTCAATGCCAAACTTGTAAGTAATATTAGAATTAGGTGACTGCATTAAAATGCCACAGATGCGCTGAAAGTTCTTCTGGGTTTCCCACCCGGTATCGCACTCCCCGCTCCGAACGTGCCTCCGAGTTATTATTGGGACCAATGTTTCAGCAGTCCGTTCCAAAGGACAATAACTCTCAGAGCAGAAATACTCCCTGACATCTAACCTATCTTTGCCTTCAGTTCTTATATGCATGCCTCATTTTAAAAACATAGAAGTCTGCGTTTTCCTGAAGTAAATAACCCTAACTCTTGGAGCTTGTTCTCATAAGTAAGAGCCTTAAGGCCAGGTATTATTCTTTTGGCCCTTTCTGTACTATCTCCAGAGCCTTGATTTCATTCAACGTGCGAGGTGATTCATTTTGGTAGGGCAAATTTGAATAAGGATTACAGGGTCAACGGCAGGGTTCTGAGGAACGTGGAGGAGCAGAGGGATCTGGGGGTTCATATCCACAGATCTCTGAAGGTTGCCACTCAAGTGGATAGAGCAGTAAAGAAGGCCTATGGTGTGTTGGCGTTTATTAACAGAGGGTTTGAGTTTAAGAACCGTGAGGTTATGCTGCAACTGTACAGGACCTTGGTGAGACCACATTTGGAATATTGTGTGCAGTTCTGGTCACCTCACTATAGGAAGGACGTGGAAGCATTGGAAAGAGTGCAAAGGAGATTTACCAGGATGCTGCCTGGTTTGGGGGGGAGGTCTTATGAGGAAAGATTGAGGGAGTTGGGGCTTTTCTCTTTAGAGCGGAGGAGGATGAGAGGCGACTTAATAGAGGTTTATAAGACGATGAGGGGGATAGATAGAGTGGATGTTCAGAGACTATTTCCTCGGGTAGAGGCAGCTGTTACAAGGGGGCATAACTATAAGGTGCATGGGGGGAGATATAGAAGGGATGTCCGAGGTAGATTCTTTACTCAGAGAGTGGTTGGGGTGTGGAATGGACTGCCTGCTGTGATAGTGGAGTCGGACACTTTAGGAACTTTCAAGCGGTTATTGGATAAGCACATGGAGCACACCAGAGTGATAGGGAGTGTGATAGCTTGATCTTGGTCTCGGACAATGCTCGGCACAACATCGAGGGCCGAAGGGCCTGTACTGTGCTGTACTGTTCTATGTTCTATGTAAAACTGGAGATAATACTCCAAGTGTGGATGTACCAAGGCTTTACATAGCCAAAACATCGTGTTCTTCATTTTATACTTGATAGTTAAGTACCTGAAAATGGATCACAATGAATTTAGTCCCCAATCTCTTCCTCCAGCATTTTTGACTTTCTGAGGCAGCCATCAGCTTTTGCTGCTCTCTGTCTAAAAGCCTGACAGCCCGCGTAGCCTTCCCATTTCAAAAAACCTCCTGGCAGCCCACCACCTCCAAGTTCCCCTCCAAGTCACACACCATCCTGACTTGAAAATATATCGCCGTTCCTTCATTGTTGTTGGGTCAAAATCCTGAGGGGGAAAAATTGAGTCGTGCCCCCTTTGGGGTGCTAACTTCGCCGGGGAGTTACTTTTAGCGCCCCGGATAAATTAGCGCTCCCGCTGCCGAAATTGAGGGATAGCGCCCCAAGAGGGAAGTGGGGCGCTACTGCAAGTGCCCCGCCTCCTTCTTGGGGCACTGTGAGGGAATATCGCGGCTCAAGAGAAGTGCCGGGCTCATGGAGCGCAGCCAGCACTCCGTGGGGGGGCAGGTCAGGAGGCTGGGGACGGCAGCGGAGGCAGGTGCTGGCAGGCGGCCAGCAACAAAAATGGCAGCCCGGCACCTCGCCTTTAAATAGCGAAGCCCCAGCCACAGGTTGGCCCCCCTGACCCCGTCGGACATAGCGTCCGGTGGTAAGTCAGGGGGCGCTACCGAAGATCGCGGCTGGGGCATGAGCGGGGCGCTGCGCACGGCGATGACGTCATCGCCGGCAGCGCAGCGCTGTGAGGCGCTAACGGTTACCGCCGCCACTAACCTCCCGCTGAATTTTGCGGAAGGCGTTGGCGGCACCGCGCCCGGGCGCTAGTTGCATTGCGCCCTCTTAGCGCCCTGTTAGGGCGCTAATGGGAGGCGCAAAGCAACCAAATTTTTCCCCCTGAAACTCCTTCCCTAACAGCACTGTGGAAGTACCTTCACCACATGGACTGCAGTGGTTCAAGAAGGTGGCTCACCACCACCTTCCCAATGGCAACCAGGGATGGGCAATAAATGCTGGCCTTGCCAGCAACGCCCACATCCCATGAGCGAATAAAAAATCCAAACTAATCCCACTGCTCGCGTTCTCCCCATAACTCTGTGGCCAGAATCTTGCTGGCGGTCAGAAGGCAGGTTTGGAGGTGGGTCCGCTGTCAAAATCTAAAAGGTTGACAGCGGATCGGGAGCCCGCTGTGAATCTGCCTCCGTGTCAGTTTCCCAAGTGTCAGGTCTGCCTGCGCTTTACAGACCCGACAGTAAGCGGCAGGTGAACCAATTGAAATAGTTAAGAGGTTGTTAAAAGGTACTTAAATAGCATTTTACCATCTACTTACCATTTTTCCAGCTTTTTGACGCATTTCACGGCACTCGGGGATCACGTCAGGTAAGTAGGTTGGGTTTTCAATGAATCTCCATTGCTCTGAATAGGTGACAGCTGGAAAAATGGTATAAAAGCTACCATTTCACAGCTGTTCACTTTCCAATGTTAGAAGCTGGAGCCTTCAGGATTTGGAACACACTTTTGAGCTTTATATAGTTTGGATGTGTTTGGAGTAAACTCTATCCACTGTCATCTCCTTGAAACAACCTCGCTCACCATTGACAGATTGCTTCTGTCATCTCAACTTCAGCTGCCATCTATTCCATCAGCATCGGTGCCCTTCAAAAAATCTCACATTGGTCCTCAGAATCCCACCAGGATCAGCCCCAACACCAACAGCACCAGGCACACCAACATCACCATGCACACTAGCAGCACCAACAACAACACCAACCTTCTCCGCAAACACCAGATGCTACACAGGACACAGGGCATCAGCACCAGAGCACATTGCTGCATGGGAGGCCAGGGATGGCCTCACCATGGCCAGATTTACTTCACTTGATGCTGTACACCCTGGCTGCCACATGATGTGCCAGGTTGGCACCATCCCACACCAGCACCATAAAGCATCCCTGCAATGCCCAAGCTATTCCTTTCACACTCTTCACCATTGCGGAGGGTACCCTTATGTCTCACCATTCACTGCAACTCACAAAGCCACTTCCAAAGGTGCACACAAATCTGTCCATGAAGGCAAAGTGTTCAAAATAAAGATTTCAATGTTTGACAACACATTAGCAGAAACTCGACATGAACATTGGCTAAAAGACCCAAGTGTGTTGTTAGTTGGTATGATTGGACAAAGATGATGGTGAGTGTGAGGGGTGGCTAGTGAGATGGGGATGTGATAGTGCAGATAGAGAGAGGGATGGGTGGAGGTGCAAGGTAAGTTGGTGTGAGTAAGGATGTGCAGAAGTAGGGTAGGGAAGGCAGAGTGATGGGGATGTGATGAGTGGCACAGCAGGATGAAGTTGAGTGTGGCTTTGCATTAACGTTTTGTGATCTAATGAGATCATTGAAAGGTTTGCGCCACTTGCACCAGATCCTCCTGACGACATCCCTGCTTCTGCCCTCCTGTGCAATGTGCAACCAGGCTGCGTTGGTGTCCTGGGGAGGTCTCTTCCGCCCATTGGAAGGGAAGAGAATCTCCCTGTGTGCTGTGACTCCCTCCATAAGCATATGGAGGGAGTCATGGGAGAGCCTGGGTGCAGCCGTGCACCTCTGTGCAGTGCTTGTCAATGTTTCCAGCACCTCAATGCTGTAGAACACTGACAGCACAACTGTCAATATGAATGTGGACATGGCCCCTTTAAGGAAACCGGCTGATGATGCGTCATCAGATGACATCATCAGACCCGCTTCCTTTTAATTGGCTGGGAACCTCACAGGGCGGGCTTAACAAGCCCAATCTGGGCAAAATCACTTCAACAGAGCGAGATGGAACCGGGAGCGGGGTTGCAGTCCGCCACCTAACTTGGCCACACCTATCCCGCCTCGGTAGGCGAAATCACGGCCTGTAACTCCTCTGCTTCAAATATTTATCCAATTTTCCCGTAAAAGATGTTGTGGTCTCTGCCTGAAACTCAATGTGGCAAAAGATTCCATACTGCAACAACCTGCTGCACAGAGAAATTTCTTCTGACCTCTCCCCTCATTTATTTAGTGACAATTGGAAGTTGATGACTCATCATCACTGATTCCCAACCAGAGGAAATAGTCGTGTCCTATTCACTCTATCAAGATCCTTCTTATTTTTAAACACCTCAATTAACTCTTCTCTTAGCCTTCTCTGCTCTAATGGAAATAATCTTAAGTCTCTCCTCATAACTGTAGCTTCCTATTTCTGGAATCATCCTGATGAATTTATATTGTGCACTATAGACCTAATATAATGGGGTGTCCAAAACTGAACACAGTACACAACTGTGTCCAAGCCAAAGCTTCATAAAACAAAATCATTTCTAGTTTATGTTTGTATTTGATTCCCTTTTATAAAAGGCAAAATATAATTCACTTTTTTCTGGCTTTAACTACCTGGACTTGCACTTTCAGGGAATTATGTATTTGAACCCGATGTCACTCTGTTTGTTTACATATTTGTGTGTCTTTCCTTTGAGTGTGCGCTCTCATTCCTCCTTTTTCCTCCCAAAAAGTATTACCCCCCACTTGCCCACATTAACTTGCATCTGCCACCTGTTTGCCCATTCTGCCAACCTATGTCTTCCTGAAATCTTTTATGGCTTTCTTTGCTGTTTACTTTTGTGTTGTCCGCAAATTTCAATATTGTGACTCTATGCCCAAGTCCATATCAAGAACAAAAATGGACCCAGCACGGACCTGTTACCACTCACATATCTCACGGTAAACTATTCAGTCATACTTTAGTAACTCTATTGCCTCAATAATGTGTTTCTCTATGATCAGCTCCCATATGGTAAAGCTATCTTTGAAACTGGAAAGTATGCGAATGCCACAGTGATGAAGAACTATGAAAGTAAACACAATCACTGACACTTTAATCTCTTTGAGTAGAATTCATACAGACTGGCAAGTAAATCTGTTTACCTTTATCTCACTGTTATAAAAGCCTTTGGAACTTAAAACCCCCTCCTTGCACTGCTTTATGGCACATTAGCAATTAGGTAATTTTGAAAAGACGTCAATGATGCAGTTTGATTTCAAAGGTCCTGCCTGCATCCTTACACCTATGGTCACTAGGTAACCATAGGAACAAAATATATGTATAAGGATTGGCTGATGTAAACTGCAGCTGAGTCAATGTAAGTACTCACTTTGTTGATTGCCTAGCCTGCAGTTCTGGCACAAAACGGAGATTTGTCACTCTCTAAAGAGACTGGCTGGGGAGCCTTCCAGTCTGATTTAGTCTTTCTTGTTCATAGCATCTTTCCAAAAATATACTTTAAGACAGGACAAATGAGTTTCAGAAAGCAGGGTTACTCAATAGTTCGCTTAAGTAGGGCATAATTTTCTTGTAATGACACTTCAAGGGCAGAGTAGAAATTGATTCCAAGGTGAAGCTCACTGTGTTTCCCATCAACTGGTGTCTCTTCAGATTTTTATAAGCAACAGCACTCCAGGATTTCACTAATGTTTCTTTTAACCTTTTAGTAAAAAAACACACCCACCATCTCTCGATCTGTGCTCATAGCACCAGCAGCATGCATTAATAAACAGCACAGTGCAAGTTCAATACTACATTTTGAGCTCAATGTAAAAGAACATACTTAAAAAGACAATTCAAAATGCCCAGAATATGTGGACGACGTTTTCGCTATTACAGAATTGAGGTTCATCTTCGGCGTGGCCTGCTACAAAGATACACCCATGACGCCAATTTAAATAATTTTAGTGGTCTCCCAAGGGACAATTTAACTCCCTCCAGCTAGTGGAAATGAGTCGGTAGTAGAGTTAAAATCGAGCTGTTCAACTTACCGTTTTTTCCCCACATCGCCGCCATTTTATCTTGGGCCTCCAGGCACTTGCCTCATTAAACTATGCAAATCATGGTCCTATGAGGCACATAGCACTCCAATGCAAGTTTGAAGGTTTGCTGGGCAGAGTGTGCACCACGGACGCCCCGCTCAGTAAAACCTGGTGGTTAAGAGGAAGAGGCCACAAAAAGGTAAGTCTAAAATTACTAATGTGAGGTCAGGAGGAGCAATAGTGGTCCCCTGGGCTCCACAAGAATATTGTGGGTTGTTGTCACCCTGGGCTCTGCCCCCCCCGCCGCCCCCTCAACCCCCCACCCTGCGGAATTTACCATTTTCCTGGCCGGGTCAGCCTCTGGGCCGCTACATATTGGGCAGCCCAGAGGACGCTCATTTGGGGCATATGGCTCGCTGGCAGCATGACAATGAAATGGACCAGGCCTCCTGTCGATATGCAGGTGGTCAGCCCTCCTGACTTCCACTGGGAAGTCTGCCTGGAGGGAGGGGGGGGGAGCGGTGGAGATTGTTTACTGCAGGCTTTGGACAAGTTATGCCATAATAGCGCTGGATACCAGGAGCCAATAGTCAACCCTGGCGTCCAGTGTTGCTACAGTGTAAATGAAGGCAAATATGTTGAATGATGTATTTCTGTCATTTTGAATACTATGACAATATGCCTGTCCATATATATTGTATATCACCCATCATTCCTGCTGGAAAATGGAAATAATGTACAAGCTATTACAGTACAATCGGCGGAAGGAAGGTGGAAAGTCCTGGGCTATATACTTTATTTTGTGTGAAGAATTGTTTTCTATTCTATTTATGTCTAAGATATGAATTAATAAGTCTGCTAGTACTCTGGGGAATTACCTTCATCTGTCAGTATTAATGTGACATAAAATCAAGATGGCATCTGCCATGAAAATTATTAAAAATATTACTTTTTAATCGATCCAGAACCTGGTTCAATATTTATTGGAATAATTATAAACACGGGTGTGAAAAATCAATGCAAACTATTATAAACCAAAATCTGCAATGAATGGAAACTGTTGGATTTAGTTTTGGTCTGTTGATTTTTTAAAACAACTCTTTAGTGTTGGTGAAAGCACAGGCTGCCATCCCAATACACAGGGGGAATTTCTAGTGAAAAATGAATAATGTTAGAAATTGTGAATTGTGAAGATGACAGTGGATAGTCTGAATGCGCTAAAAGAGGATAAGGAATCAGAATTGGATTGCCTGAACACAAGGATACTTAAAATAATATCACATCCTGCCAGGCATTTTGATGGATTCATTGGAAACAGGAAATGTACCTGAAGATTGGAGACAGGCAAATGTAAGGGGCAATTTCCTGACTGTGACCCTGGTGGGGAGTCTTGTTTGCTGAAAGTATGCATCAGAAGTTTGGACGCACCCAAATTTACGATATGTGCTTTCAGCGGCTGAGGCTGCTGACTGGCAACGCAAAGTCAAAAAATTACCTTCATGACTCCACCTTATGCAAAGGAATTTAAAGATAATCCCAACAGGAATGGGATGGCGGGGGAAAATGGAAAATATGGCGCAGAATGATTCATCTGAAAGTGCGCCAGGAGCATGTTTCCATTTATTTTCTGATTAGGCTGCACTGGGTGCTCAAGAGGCTTGCGATACTGGCGCATGCAGACCTCACTGAAGGTCTGAAAAATATTTAAATGGGGAAAGGTTTTCCTCCCTGGTTTGTTCAAACCACAAATTCATCAATGAAGGCTTGTTTTAAACTGTTTGCATCTGATAGCTCACTTCCCCATATTTCTCTTAAAGGTGTGTTTAGCTGCATTGGGAGTGAGCCTACGGTATTTTTGGACTTTCTGTTCGCTTTTGCTGCATTTAGTTTGGTGCATTCTTTTTGAACATTTCATGTATAATTTTTGTATTGGTTTAATTTATTTTTCACCTCCTACCATTGAAGGGCGTTCTATTCTCAAATATACATCCCACATTGGCAGGATGGTTATTTCCCTGGGAATTCCCTTCAGGATGCTTGTGGATGAGGAGGAGTTGCAGAACAATAATCAGAGGGAGATCTGCCTACATCTGAAGTGGGTTGCACAAACCCACCACTACCAAGCATGGATTGACAGACCTTGTTTGTAAGTCACACTTTGACATTCTGAGCACTGTGCATAAATCACATTGCATCAAAACACAAGCCTGTGACCTTCACGATGCTTTGTTTTATGGGCATGTCAGAGGAGATGTGCCTTCACCACCTATGCTTCTCCAGGGAGGCCTGGTCAGGGTTGAACCCTCAATGTGGCATCTGGTTGTACAAGAAGCAAAGTAGTTTTGAGCACAAATCGTTGAAGGTGGTTGAGGGTGGTTGAAGGTGGGCAGGTTGAGAAAGTGGTTAAAAAAGCATACGGGATCCTGGGCTTCATAAATAGAGGCATAGAGTACAAAAGCAAGGAAGTTATGATGAACCTTTATAAAACACTGGTTCGGCCTCAACTGGAATATTGTGTCCAATTCTGGGCACCGCACTTTAGAAAAGATGTGAAGGCCTTAGAGAGGGTGCAGAAAAGATTTACAAGAATGGTTCCAGAGATGAGGGACTTCAGTTACATGGATAGACTGGAGAAGCTGGGATTGTTCTCCTTAGAGCAGAGAAGGTTGAGAGGAGATTTGATAGAGGTGTTCAAAATCATGAGGGGTTTAGACAGAGAGAAACTGTTCCTACTGGCGGAAGGGTCGCGAACCAGAGGACACAGATTCAAGGTGATTGGCAGAAGAACCAAAGGCGACATGAGGAAAAACTTTTTTACGCAGTGAGTGGTTAAGATCCGGAATGCACTGCCTGAAAGGGTGGTGGAGGCAGACTCAATCATGGCTTTCAAAAGGGAATTGGATAAGTATCTGAAAGAAAAAGATTTGCAGGGCTACGGGGAAAGGGCAGGGAAGTGGGACTAGCTGAAGTGCTCTTGCAGAGAGCTGGCACAGGCTCGATGGGCTGAATGGCCTCCTTCTGTGCTGTAACCGTTCTATGATTCAATGATTGTGAAACCTGCCAGCTAATGCAAGACGAGAACTGCTGCATCCAGGAGGTAAGTGCTTTTACACTTACCTCCTGAATCCAGGGTCTCTGCCTAACCCATCCTCCGCGATCGGAGACCCCCCCACGAGGCCTCCGATCCCCTTCCGGCCTCCGATTCCCTACCCCAGAAATCCCCACTTCCCAGGCCTCCCATCACCCCACAAAGCCTCCCCCCAACCAGACCTCCGATCACCTCACGAGGCCTCCCCAGCCCCAGGCCTCTGATCACCCCACGAGACCCTCCCCCTGCTGCTCTTCCAGCTGCCGACCCCTTCACACACCGCAACCCCCCCCACCCCCCCACGATCCTACTCTGGCCGCGCCCCTGCCCCCGATCTTCTACCTGGCCCCCCCCTCCCAAACTTCTACTCGTCCTTGATCTTCTTCCTGGCCCCCTCCCCCCAATATTCTACTCGGCCCCTCCGATCTTATACTCGTTCCCAATCTTCTTCCCGGCTCCCCCGATCTTCTACTTGCCCCCCCACCCCCCAAATCATATTGCCGACCCACGGCCCCCACGCGATCCCTCTCTCCCTCCTCAGTGCGGTCTAGTGCCGCAGGCCTGCCCGCCCAGAGCCAGCCAGCCTCTCAATCTGGCTGGCTGCGGTTGGGAAACAGAGGCTTCCCATTCAAATCAGGCCCTGCCATTAAATTCGGCAGGGCCCGCGGGAAACCCGTTCTCCCGGGTTTCCCGACCGCCTCGGAGCCGCCCCGCCCCCATCCCGCCTTCCCCAATAAAATTCAGCCCTAAGTGTCTAGTGTTTTGATGAGGAATATTCCAGACTACTTGTTATAACTTCTAATAAAGCTAAAGTATGACAAAAGGCAGGATTTGTCATTCCTGTCTTCCAGCCTCAACACTCCACTGCACAAGATGAAACTCTACTTGGTTTATGCCAAACTTAAAAATCAGATTTACCAAACTAAGGACAGTTTTACATCGAGTGTCTCATGTCCTTTAGACTAATCTATGAGCGCCAACAACCAATCCCACTTGTAATCATCAGTTGCTTTCAAATACATTAAACTCAATTGAACATTTTTAATAAAGTATTGTGAGGCAGACATGTAAATCTTCAATGAGATTCTGTAACTGAAAATACTGATCTATATGTAGTCAACACTTCAATACAATATGGTCAGACTACAGTGTGCATAATTACCAAAAATGATTTGACAAATATCGGAATCTGCTGTGAGAGCATATCTTGAAAGTGAGCTTTTTAAAATTGATATTCTTTAATTAACCATTCCTTGGTTACTGATTAAAAGTAGAGGCAAGTAATTTGGATATAAAAAAAGGAAGACTTGCATTTATATAGCGCCTTTCATGACCACTGGACGTCCCAAAGCGCTTTACAGCCAATGAAGTACTTTTTGAAGAGTAGTCACTGTTGTAATTCATCTCAATTCATCGTGTTCTCTCTCCTCTGAGTTCACTAGCCTCCTATCTTCCTATCCTCCCTTAACCTCTCCCTCCATGTAAACTCCCTAACCCATATTCACAGCCACTCCCTCGACCTTGCTACGCCCATCGTGTCAATCGCAGATAAGGCCATCTCCGACCACTTCCTCGTATCGCTCTCCACCCACATCCTCCTCCCCCCCCCAACCCTACTTCCTTCTGTGTCCGCCCCTGGAAAAAACTCTCTCCCAACCATCTTACAACTGCACTTATGAAATCCCATCTGTCCAGCCTTTGTGCCTCCATTCACCACGACATTTCTGCAGCTACCGATCTGCTCAATCACACCCTCACCACCACCTTTGATGCCCTAGTCCCTATTAAAACAATTACTCTTTCTCACCCTGGCCATTCCCCCTGGTATGGCCCTCACCTTCGCTCCTGTAAGTCCAAGGGACGCAGACTTGAACGGATAGGGTGGACAATTGGTTTAGCCATTCACCGCCAGATCTGGCTGGAATACATAAAGCATTATTGGGTCTTGCTCTTGTCTGCCAAAATTGCTCGCTATTTCAGAATCATTCTGGAATGCAAAGATAAACCCCGGCTTCTATTCTCTACTGCTAACCGTCTTCTTAAACCCCTCTCCCCTGTCTCCTCCACCCTTACCTCCAACAACAAGTGTGAGGAGCTCATGGACTTCTTTGTCTCGAAGATTGAGACCATTCACAACAGCTCTCATCAAAGTCACAAATTACATCCTTTGTGACTGTGACAAAGGTAAACTATCCCTCCTCGTCCTTCTTGACTTGTCTGCAGCCTTTGACACGGTTAAATGAATAAAAAAAACGGAGCCACTGGCTGACACTATAAAGGCTGAAAATATTTCAGATCTCTTCTTTTATTAACTGGAAGTAATAAATACTTTCTTAATGCTATTTCCGAAAAAGTTTTGTACTAAAAAACCAATGAATATATTTGTCTTGTACCTTTTGTTAAAAATCATATTACCTCACTCCGGCTTCACAATGGATCTGCATTTATATACAAATCATTCACTACAATGGTAGTGACGAATGCCTTCATTAAAAGTACTATTAACAGAATGAATAATGGAAAGTAAATTGTATACAATACAGTAAGAATATCTAAAGGACAGCCTATTCAAAAAGCTTTAATTTCCTCAAGTATTAACAGTAATAGTGAATGTCTATCCTGCATCAAATGGTTTCATTAGCACTTGAAAAGAGAGACATGCATTTACATAGTGTCTTATGACATCTCTCAGAAACATATCAAAGGCTCTCACATACAAAGCAACATTTTTCACAGCCCATGCCACCTGCAATTTATCAGAATATTTCACCTACAATGTTGTAAAGGCAATTTGCAGACAGCAAGATCTCACAAACTCCAAACTGGATGACCAAATAATCTGTTTCTTGTGCTGTTGCTTGCTGTGTTGGAATATTGGCCGGCACATTGGGAGAACTGCTTGCTCATCTTTAAATAATGGTATGGGATCTTACACATCCACCTGGATCACTGGCAGACAGGAGCCTCGGTTTAGCATCTCGTCCAAACGATGACTCTTCCAATATGGTAGCACTCTCTGTCCTGCACTAAAGTGTCAGCCTTGATTACGTGCTGAAATTCTGGAGTGGACTTGAACCCACAACCTTATGACTCAGAGGTGAAAGTGCTTCCAACGAGATCAAGCTGCTTCACTTCACTTTTCTTACCCCACAGGCGTGGCTGATGAGAACCAATGATTTATTCATGGTTTGTTGCTTTTCCTTAGGGGTCATCTTCCATCTCCTGGTGGGAGGTTCCCACTGTTACGGAGCAGGTATATTTTAGTCACTTCCTAGCCCACCAAAAATACTTTGGGGTAGATTTTATCTTTAACTGTCGGGCGGAAAACAGGCAATATCGGATCAGCCAACCATTACATATCCCGCCTAATTTATCTTTCCATTGACCACAATGCTACCACCAGTTTTAAGCCCGGCAGTAAAGTTAAAATCTACCCTTTTCTCATTTCTCAGTGTCAGTTTGGCTCAGTTGGTAGCCTTTGAATCAGAAGGTTGTGGGTTCTAGCCCCAGTGCAGGGTCTGAGCACTTAATCTAAAGTGACACTTCAATGCAGTCTGTCTGTAAGGTGGCTGTAACAGATTCTATTGTACTACTTGAAGAAAATGTTCTGGCCATCATTCCTTCCTCAACTAATACCAACAAAAACCAATAACTTGTCAATCCTCTCATCTGCTATTTGCAGGATCTTGCTGTGTATAAATTGGCTGCTGAGTTTGCCTACTTGACAGTTAACACTTCAAAAAGTAATTCATTGGGTATGAAGTGCTTTGAGATGTCCTGAGGATGTGATAAGACACAAGGTAAATGCAAGTTCCTGCTTTATCAAGTTACCGCAGGCCTTCTTTCTTCTTCTTTTCCATCTTTTACCACTAGTCTGCACATTGGTGTCCATCTCTCCTGACTGTTTATCCTGTATTGACCATGTCATCTTGATACTTCCGTCTCAACGTATTGTTCAGTTGTCATCTTCTCTCCAGCTGCTCTCCGTCTCACCACTTTTCCTCGTCACCTATCCCTTTTCTGGCTGCTCTCTTTTCCTGGCTGGACCCCTTCCTTAATGCAGTTTTCCTCCAGGCTTGTCTCTGTTTCCAGTTCTCCCAACCATCCTCCCCCTGTACTGACCGTCTCGCACTTTGGCCTTTTCTACCTAGTCTCTTGAGGGGGAATTTTATCTCTCCCTGATCAGTGAAAACCGGGCGGAGCAAGATTTAAAATGGAATGGGTCAGTTTCCTGTTCCATTCCCACCCTCCAGCAATTTCAATGCCATTATTCTCTCGGGTGGCTGATGAGCCCGTCTGAATCAAATCAGGATTCTATGATGTACATAAATCCATGATGCCATTTTAACCGCTGAATGAGCGTGGAGCCTTCCGCGGCTGTCTTACTCAGTGAAACCTGGTCCACAGGAAGTGTTAAACTTTCCTTTGTGGGGCCAGGAGGAGTAGGAGTGCTCCTCCCGGGACCATAGGAACATCAGGACCTCTGCTGCCTCGGGCTCCCTCCTCTTCCCATCCGCCAGACCCTGCCGAAACCCTCACTCTGCGACTTACTTTGGTGCTCCTCCGTGCCTCCCCATCTTCAACTGCTGGCAGCTTGCCAGCTGTATCTTTCTGCCCGATTCGGGTGGGCAGATGACCAGTGAGATGTAAATGAAGCGTGGCCTAATCTGGTTACGGTGCTCGTAATTATAAGAGAGTACTAACCCTCTGCAAAATCATTATTCAAAGCTTAGCATGACTCAAGTAATTAATTTAGCATTTGAGTAAACATATAGTTAGGACGAGAAATTGGTTTTGCACTGGCAAAGTGCGCCCCAAGGTGGAGGCCCCAGCCTTGCTCCAAATTGCCATAAAACCAGCGAGCTGCAGACGCCAACCGGGTGTCCTAATGTACCTTGCCAGTCAGAGCATTTGAAACATTTACCGGCTTGGACACCAACCGTCCCACAGGAAAGTGCTGGGGGAGGGAGAGGCCATGGTGTAACTGGAACAACTGAGCGGAGCTTTTGCTGAACTTGGTATTGGGTTCAAAAAACAGGAGTTAGGCCCCGATTAGCATATTCAATGTGGACATCCTGGGCACTTGAAAGATCAGGCTTGGAAATTGATCGCCTCAACTCCTATCTTTCGCCCAGGAATCAAGTGCGAAACGGACTAATTTCTCCCCCTTAAAACCAATTTATCTTTGCAAACTTGCCAGGTGTAAACAATGTAACTCAGTGATGAAGGGGAATCACCGTTACAGATGCATGTGCCATACATCGATTCTCCAAAGTGATATGTCACTATGCTAACTCACCTTCATATAGGACTTTCTGTTGCTAAACTATAGATGGGTTCACACAGACGCAAGCGGAACTACAGAGATTTTACAAAAACTACAACGACAAAATGGGGAGGAAGTACTTGTGCAGCATTGTACTTCTAGACTGGATTCCATCATGTTCTCAGTAAAGTATTTTACAACTTCAGAAATTGATACATGCTCTTATCTGTTTGTTGATTGACAGTGCACTCTGGGCACAGAGCTGTGAGTTGTTCCTTGGTGTATGGAAGGAATGAGAATTTACAATCCCGAGGTTAGTACTTATGACTGAGTTTCTTGCAATTTTACAAATCATAGAATCACACAGCACACAGGGGGCTCATTCGGCCCATCATACCTGTGCCGGCTCGTTGAAAGAACTATCCAATTAGAACATAAGAATTAGGAGCAGGAGTAGGCCATACAGCCTCTCGAGCTTGCTCCGCCATTCAATAAGATCATGACTGATCGTCGACCTCAACTCCACTTTCTCGCCTGATCTCCATATCCCTTGATTCCCCTAGAGTCCAAAAATCTATCTATCTCAGCCTTAAGTATACTCAACGATTCAGCATCCACAGCCCTTTCGCGTAGAGAATTCCAAAGATTCACAACCCTCTGAGTGAAGAAATTCCTCCTCATCTCAGTCTTAAATGGCCAACCCCTTATCCTGAGTCTATGCCCCCTAGTTCTAGACTCTCCAGCCAGGGGAAACAACCTCTCAAATCTACCCTGCCAATCCCCCCTCAGAATCTTGCATCACCTCTCATATAGGCCCAATCTACTCAATCTGTCCTCATTTCATCCCAGGAATCAATCTAGAGAACCTTTGTTGCACTGCCTCAAAGGCAAGTATATCCTTCCTCAGATAAAGAGACCAAAACTGTGCACAGAACACCAGGTGTGGTCTCACCAGAGCCCTGTACAATTGTAGCAAGACTTCCTTATTCTTGTACTCCAACCCCCTTGCAAAAAAGGCCAACATGCCATTTGCCTTCCTAATTGCTTGCTGTACTTGCATGCTAGCTTTCTGTGTTTCCTGTACAAGGTTACCTAAACCTCTCTGAACACCAACATTTAATAGTTTCTCACCATTTAAAAAATATTCTGTTTTTCTATTCTTCCTACCAAAGTGAATAACCTCACATTCGCCCACATTATACTCCATCTGCCACCTTACTGCTCACTCACTTAACCTGTCTATATCCCTTTGCAGGCTCTTAGGCCGTGAAATTCGGTAGGCTAGCGCCTCCCATTAGCACCTGGCGGAGGCACTAATGGGGCACTAAGGGGTTAGCGCCCGGCCGCGGCAAATCCAACGCCTCACGCGACCTTCAGTGGTGAATTAGCGCTGGCGCTAACTGTTAGTGCCTAGGCATCTAGCGCCTCACATGGTGACGTCAATGCGCGTGCAACGCCCCGTTAACGGCCCCGATGCGAAATTGCCTTTTGCCCCCTGCTTTAGCGCCTCGCGCCAACAACGCCAGTAAGAGGAGGCATTGTGCACTCGGGAGTGCGCTGCAGGAGCGGTAATTAAAGGGAATGCTTCCGTGTCGCTTGAACATCGCGAAAAAGGTGCTTTCAGTGATCGCACCATTTATTACTTGCACCAGACTGCTGCCTGCGCAAACTTTTTTACACCTTTTCCTCAAACATCTCCAAATGCTGCACTTTCTGACAGTGATGGGGGCTGCAACGGCAGTCGCCCAAGTCACGTTGAAAAACACCACTGATGACTATGAGGTTATACAGCGTGATTGGCCCTTCCCTTTAAGAGTTGGAAGCAGCCTGTGTGATTAAAGAGTGCTGTTTGGACTACGCATGACCTTCTTTATCGCTCTGCCGGTAGTGCCCCGCTCTCAGAGGTTAGCGCCATAAGTTAGGAGTGTAGCACTTGATTTAGCACGCCACTTCCCTCTTGGAGTGCTAACAATGAATTTCGCGGGAGTCGACAATGATTAGCGCCAGCCGCTAATTCTTCAACTTTTAAAATTTTAGCGCCCCAAATGGGGCTATACTGAATTTCTCCCCCTTTGTGTCCCTCTTACTTTCCCATCGAGCTTTGTATTGTCAACAAACTTGGATACATTACACTTGGTCCCTTCATCTAAGTCATTAATGTAAATTGTAAATAGCTGATGCTCAAGCAGTGATTCTTGCAGTACCCCAAGTAGTTCCACTCCCCTGCTCTTTTCCCACAGTCTTGCAAATTATTCTTTTTCCAAGTATTTATCCAATTCCCTTTTGAAAGTTACTATTGAATCTGCTTCCACCTCCCTTTCAGGCAGTACATTCCAGATTACAACAGCTACATAAAATATCTTCTCATCTCCCCTCTAGCTCTTTTACCAATTACCGTAAATCTGTTACCGATCCTTCTGCCAGTGGAAACAGTTGCTCTTTATTTACTCTATCAAAACCCTTCATGATTATGAAAAACTCTAGTAAATCTCCCCTTAAACTTCTCTGCTGTAAGGAGAACAATCCCAGCTTCTCTAGTCTCTCCACATAACTGAAGTCCCTCATCCCTGGTAACATTCGAGTACATAGGAAAGACATAGGAAAGACATAGGAACAGGAGTAGGCCATTGAGCCCCTCGAGCCTGTTCCACTATTCAATGAGATCATGGCTGATCTG
Organism: Squalus acanthias; assembly: GCA_030390025.1. Lineage (NCBI taxonomy): Eukaryota > Metazoa > Chordata > Chondrichthyes > Squaliformes > Squalidae > Squalus > Squalus acanthias. Next base: position 51,512,270 of record CM059426.1, read on the forward strand.
CGACCTAACTCCATATACCCACCTTTGGCCCATATCTCTTAATACCTTTGGTTAACAAAAATCTATCAATCTCAGAATTAAAATTAACAATTGATCTAGCATTAATTGCCATTTGTGGAAGAGAGTTCCAAACTTCTACCACCCTTTGCGTGTAGAAGTGTTTCCTAATTTCACTCCTGAAATGTTTGGCTCTAATTTTTAGACTATGCCCCTTAGTCCTAGACGCCCCAACCAGCGGAAATAGTTTATCTCAATCTACCCTATCTGTTCCCCGTAATAACTTGAGAACTTTAATACAACCCTAGTTTGTGCAATCTCTCCTCGTAATTTAACCCTTGGATTCCGGTATCATTCTGGTAAACCTACCCTGCACTCCCTCCAAGGCTAGTATATCCTTCCTAAAGTGTGGTGCCCAGAATTGAACACAATACTCCAACTGAGGCCTAACCAGTAATTTATAAAGGTTTAGGATAACTTCCTTGCTTATGTACAAATTAAAAAACAAAACCTCAAGGGTAATAATCTCTGGATTATTACCTGAGCCACGAGCGAATTTGGCTAGGACAAATAAAATTAGAGAGTTAAATGAGTGGCTCAAAGACTGGTGTGGGAGAAATGGGTTTTGCTTCCTGGGACACTGGCACCAGTACTGGGGCAGGAGGGAGCTGTTCCGTTGGGACGGGCTTCACTTGGCCAGTGCTGGGACTAGAGTCCTGGCGGATCATATAACTAGGGCTGTAGAGAGGGCTTTAAACTAACTAGTGGGGGGGAGGTTCCTAGAGAGCAAATAATAAAAATGACAACAGAGAAGGTCATAGACTTAGGTAGCAGTGGGGAAATTAAAAACCAGAGTGTGTCAGGAAGGGGCAGAAGGTATGGCGTAAAAGGTAAAGTAATAAAAAGGGCAAAAGCAGGAACTAAGTGTCATAAAACATATTTGAAAGTTCTCTATCTGAATGCACGTAGGATTCGTAACAAAATAGACGAGTTAATGGCACAAATAACTACATATGGGTATGATCTTGTGGCCATTACAGAAACATGGCTGCAGGGTGACAATGCCTGGGAATTAAACATACCAGGTTACTTAACGATCAGGAAGGACAGGCAGGAAGGAAGGGGAGGTGGGGTGGCTATGTTAATAAAGGAAGGAATCACTGTAATACAGAGAAATTATATTGGGTCAAAAGATCAGGATAATGAAACAGTTTGGGTGGAGATAAGGAATAATAGGGGGAAAAAAACACTAGTGGGCGTAGTCTATAGGCCTCCGAACAGTTGCAACTCTGTTGGATGGATTATCAATCAGGAAATAGTTGAGGCTTAAAATAAGGGAACATCTATAATTATGGGGGATTTTAACTATCATATTAATTGGACAAATCAAATTGGGCAGGGCTGCCTTGAGGATGAGTTCATTGAGTGTATTAGGGATGGGTTTCTTGAGCAGCATGTAACTGAACCGACCACGGGGCAAGCAACCTTAGATCTGGTCCTGTGTAACGAGACAGGATTAATTAAATTGTCCTAGTAAAGGATCCCCTTGGAATGAGTGACCATAACATGGTTGAATTCCATATTCAATTAGAGGGTGAGAAGGTTGGATCTCAAACAAGCGTGCTAAGCTTGAATAAAGGAGACTATGAAGGTATGTGAGCGGAATTGAGTGGAGTGGATTGGGAAAATAGATTAAAGGGTAAGACGATACATGATCAGTGGTGTACATTTAAGGAGTTATTTTACAAATTCCAAAAAAAATATATTCCACTGAGAAGAAAAGGGTGTAACAAAAGACAGTCATCCGTGGCTAAGTAAAGAAATTAAGGATAGTATTCGACTAAAAACAAGGGCCTATAAGGTAGCCAAATCTAGTGGGAGGATAGAGGATTGGGAAAACTTTAAAAGACAGCAAAAAATAACAAAAAGATTGATTAAGAAAGGGAAGATAGATTATGAAAGTAAATTAGCAAAAAATATAAAAACAGATAGTAAGAGTTTTTATAGTTATATAAAAAGAAAAAGGGTGGCAAAAGTAAATGCTGGTCCCTTAGAGGATGAGACCGGGAAATTAACGGTGGGAAATATGGAGATGGCAAATACACTGAATGAATATTTTGTATCAGTCTTTACAGTAGAGGACACGAAGGGGGAAAAATTAGGTCGCGCCCCATTTGGGGCGCAAATATCGTCTGGACGCAAAAATTAGCGCCTGGCGCTAATTATCGCCACTGACTGGAAACTTCACTTTTACCGCCCCGGGAGGTGAGTGGAGCGCTAAATCAGGCGCTGCACACCTGTCTTAAGGCGCAAAGGCCGAGCAGTGAGGTGCTAACTCAGCGCGCGAGCGCAGCGCAGGTGCTGCCAGTTAGCGAGGGAACACAGACACACTGGCGCCGGCCAGTTCTTAAAGCAGGGGGGCCAACTTGCTCCCCAGCCACACCCTGCTCATTGCAGCCTTGAATCTCGGCCTGGAGAGACCTGTGAATCCATTTTGCTGCCAAGGATGGAGAGGGTGAGAGAACGAGCTCAGCGCTTCACCAAGCGGGCCTTGGATGCTCTGGTTGGCGCGGTGGAGCACAGAAGATCTATACTCTTCCCTGAGAGTGGCAGGAGGCCTTTGCCACGCGAGTACAGAAGAGTGTGGAGGGAGGTGGCTCAGAGCGTCTCCTCCAGGAGCATGGTGCCCAGGACCCATGTTCAATTCCGCAAAAAGTTTAACGACCTCACTCGGGTCATCAGGGTGAGTGGCTTTTTCTCAATACCTCTCCATCCCTCCATCTCAACCTCACTCTATGGCCAGAGGGTCTTAAAACCCCAATGCACAACACTCATCCAACACCTATGGCCCTTTCATGAAACACACACACACATTCCACACTTTGCATACAGTAAGGGCTATTCACCTATGGGAGGCACATCAGGCAAGACCATGGCTGCATACAGTAAGGGCTATTCACCTATGGGAGGCACATCAGACAAGACCATGGCTGTATATTTACTCAGATGCTGTCCTTTTTCTTGCAGGCCAAGCTGGCGCATAATAGGAGACAGCAGCAACGGACAGGTGGAGGGCGGCCTCAGCTGCAACCCCTCAGCGATCTTGAGGAGCGCGTCCACAGGATTGTGGCAAGCCGGGTGATCGGTCCCGTCGCCACTGGAGACGCCGACCCCGTTCTGGACAGCAATGGTAATGTCATCACCTTTTTGTCCTCTGTCCTTCCACTTGTCCCTCACAACACCAGCCTTTGACACTTTCAATCCAACTTGCTAACTCGCTGCACTTATTCCTCCCTTACTGCCACCCTGTCCTCACGCTAAAGCCACTCTTGTACCTCCCTGCTTTCAGATGGTGATTCACCAGCTGAGGAGACGGGCCCTGAAGCTGCCACTGGGAGTGATGCTGCAGCCGAGGAGGAAGAGGAAGCCGGAGCATCAGTGCCACCCTCTCCCGAGGAAGCCCATGCCCACACTGGGAACACGCCTTCCCTGGAGGGAGCAGGGGGGAAGGGTCTGATGAGGGTGAAGCTCCAGGACCCAGCGGGCTGCAGCAACGCCATGGGGGTAGGGAAGAACGGGGGCCTTCTCCCCAGAGGGAGAGTATGCCAGCGACTCCTACTGCAATGGACGCAGAGGAGGAGCGGCTGATCGCAGAAATGAACACCCAGGCGGTGGGCATGCACACTGAGCTCATGGGTGCAGTGGGAAGGGTGCCCGAATGCATTGAGTCACTGGCAAGGAGTGTGGAGCACTTCGCTGTAGCACAGGCGGATGCCACACTAAAGCTTAGTGCTGCAATTCAGTCACTGACTGCCGTGATCCCATCTCTGACTGCTCTCATGCAGACTCAGATTGAGGCCACGCGAGCACTGACTGCTGCCAACCTCGATGGTTCGTTCACATGTCCCCGGGGCTCTCACCGCGCCGCAGCAGGCCAGCAATCTGTGCTCCAGCAGATTGCTCCGGATGCTGAAGTGCTGCCCCGTGGGAGTGCCAGTGTGTCGGTCGAGCAGGGAGTTGCTGTCCTCTCTCACGATGACAGCATTCCTGCTGCCAACACTGTCACTTCTCCACTGCACTTGCCACCGCCTGTAGGACAGACTGCTGCCGCCCATGCAGAGTTGGTGCAGTCTGCAGCCGGGCCCTCCAGGCCCAGAACTGGTCGAGGCCGTCCTTCAGGGGCATCTGCAGTGTCAGGGTCTGACAATCAGCAGCCTTCCACCAGCCTTGCTGCAGCCACTGAGGTCCCATTACGGAGGAGCAGTAGGGTTAGAAGGGGGGAAGTGCGCAAGGGAAGGAGATCACCCTCGAAGGGCAAAAAGTAGGAGGTGTGACAAAATGCTGGTCATTTTTTTATTAAAGGCAGAGGTTCGTGGTCCAACTTTTGTCTAGTGTTTTGGACATTATCTCCAGGTTGTGAGAACCAGTTATGTTAATGACTGTTTTTTTGTGTTTATTTCTATGAGTTTGTCATGAGGAAATGACACACACAGAGTTTGTAAAATAAATAAGTTTTTGTATTCAAAATATACATGTTTGGTGTTTGGAATCATTGGTGCCTTGGCCGGCTTAGGGGTTGCGTGCTGGGTTCATTGATGTTGTTAGCAATGGCAGAAGCCATTTCCACAGCAGGGGCCCTAGAAGCGGCTTGCTATCAGCCGTTGACGGACGGCCCTTGCAGTTTCACCATTGTGGGCCGTCTTCCCGCCTTGGTGCTGCTGATGATCATCCTCCTCGTCCTCTTCCTCCTCTTCCTCCTCCTCCTCTGGTGGTGCTCCAAGGCCTGGTGGCATTGGCTGGGTCCTGACGATTGCCATGTTATGCAACATGCAGCACACAACTACGAAGTTGGATACTCGCTCAGGCGAGTACTGCAGGGCTCCTCCAGAATGGTCGAGACAGCGGAACCGTTGCTTCAGCACGCCGATTGTGCGCTCAATGATGTTCCTGGTAGCTTGATGGCTCTCGTTGTACTGCAGCTCAGCAGGGGTGTTGGGCGTACGGAGCGGTGTCATCAGCCAGGTGCTCAATGGATACCCCTTGTCCCCGAGAAGCCAACCAACTGGCTGATGCGGTGCCTTGAAAAGTTCTGCCACAGTAGTCTGGCGCAGGATGAAAGCATCGTGGCAGCTGCCAGGATAGTGGGCATTGACAGCGAGTATCAGCTGTCTGTGGTCACAGACCAACTGAACATTCAAGGAATGGAACCCCTTTCTGTTCCGGAAATCCTCTGCATTCTCATGTGGAGCACGCAAAGCCACATGCGTGCAGTCAATGGCGCCCTGCACCATGGGGAAGCCCGCTATCCTCGCAAAGCCCAGAGCGTGGTCACGCTGCTTGTCTGGGGTCATGGGGAAAGAGATGAACTCTCGTCTCCTTTTAAAGAGGGCATTTGTGACCTGCCGGATGCAGCAATGCACCGCGAACTGGGAGATATTGGCGAGGTCCCCAGCAGCAGCTTGAAATGAGCCAGTAGCATAGAAGTTGAGAGCCACTGTGACCTTCACTGCCACCGACAGAGACGTCCTGGACCTCAGTTGAGGCTGCAGATCTGGCTGCAGCAGGTGGCAGAGCTCAGTGACCACCTCCTTGCTGAATCGCAGCCTTCGCAAACACAGCTCCTCAGACAAATGAATGTAGGAGAGCTGTTCACGATATAACCTGGGAGGGTAAGCTCTCCTGTACAGATGCCTGTTGGCCCTCCTCCGTCTGGCCATCATTGCCACTCTCTCTCTGCGTCTCTGTGTCCTCCGATTCAGCTGGAGCAGGACGACGCCCCCATTCAGTGCAGCCCCCATAGTCTCTTTGCAAGCAAAGTTATGAAGGACAGCAACCAAAGTACCAGCGAAGTTAGGATCAGTAGGCAAAACTACCTCACAAAGCGTTGACTCAATGCAGAAGTCTCTCTTTCTCTCTCTCCGAATCTCTCTCTCTCTCTCAGAACGAGTGGTGCAAAAATGTCAACCACAGAAAAAGACAGGAAGAGGCCCCCTTTAAATAGCGCCCCCCCCAGCCCCACAGCGATTGATAGCGTTCCAGTCTTCCGGTCGTCGGATGCGCCAGGCAGTAAGGCAGGGGGCGCCACTTAATTTCCACTCCGGGGCGCCACAAGGGCGTTGCACCATGGAATGACGTCACAATCTGCGCGCGCAGGTGGTTGCAGCGGTAAAGTTTAGCGCCGCCGCACAATGTCTAGTTAAGTTCCCGAGCGGCGCAAACATCGCTGCGCCCGGGCGCTAGCGGCTTTGCGCCCCATTAGCGCCCTCTTAAGGCGCTAACGGGAGGCGCAACCAACTGAATTTTTCCCCCTAAGAATATCCCAACACTGGACAAACAGGGGGCTATAGGGGGGGAGGAGCTAAACACGATCAAAATCACTAAGGAAGTGGTACTCAGTAAAATAATGGGACTCAAGGCAGATAAATCACCTGGACCTGATGGCTTACATCCTAGGGTCTTGAGGGAAGTGGCGGTAGGGATTGTGGATGCATTGGTAATAATTTTCCAAAACTCCCTGGACTCAGCAAAGATCCCGGCAGACTGGAAAACTGCTAATGTAACACCCTTATTTAAAAAGGGCAGTAGACAGAAGGCTGGAAACTATAGACCGGTTAGCCTAACATCTGTGGTAGGTAAAATTTTGGAGTCCATTATTAAGGAGACAGTAACGGGACATTTGGATAATCATAATTTAATAGGACAAAGTCAGCATGGTTTTATGAAGGGGAAGTCATGTTTGACAAATTTGCTGGAGTTCTTTGAGGAAGTAACATACAGGGTGGATAAAGGGGAACCAGTGGATGTGGTGTATTTAGACTTCCAAAAGGCATTTGACAAGGTGCCACACAAAAGATTATTGCTTAAGATAAAAAATCACGGGATTGGGGGTAATATTCTGGCATGGATAGAGGATTGGCTATCTAACAGAAGGCAGAGAGTTGGGATAAATGGTTCATTCTCAGACTGGCAATCAGTAACTAGTGGTGTTCCGCAGGGGTCAGTGCTGGGTCCCCAACTCTTTACAATCTATATTAACGATTTGGAGGAGGGGACCGAGTGTAACATATCAAAGTTTGCAGATGATACTAAGATGGGAGGGAAAGTAGTGAGTGAGGAGGACATAAAAAATCTGCAAGGGGACATAGACAGGCTAAGTAAGTGGGCAGAGATTTGGCAGATGGAATACAATACTGGAAAGTGTGAGGTTATGCACTTTGGCAGGAAAAATAGTAGAGCAAGTTATTATCTAAATGGCAAGAAACTGGAAAGTACTGAAGTACAAAGGGATCTGGGGGTCCTGGTGCACGAAACTCAAAAGGTTAGTATGCAGGTGCAGCAAGTGATTAAGAAGGCCAATGGAATGTTGGCTTTCATTGCTAGGGGGATAGAATATAAAAATAGGGAGGTATTGCTTCAGTTGTACAAGGTATTGGTGAGACCGCACCTGGAATACTGCATACAGTTTTAGTGTCCATACTTAAGAAAAGACATACTTGCTCTCGAGTCAGTACAAAGAAGGTTCACTCGGTTAATCCCGGGGATGAGGGGATGGACATATGAGGAGAGGTTGGGTAGATTGGGACTCTACTCATTGGAGTTCAGAAGAATGAGAGGCGATCTTATTGAAACATATAAGATTGTGAAGCGGTTGGATCGGGTGGATGCGGGGAGGATGTTCCCGATGATGGGTGAAACTAGAACTAGGGGGCATAGTCTTAGAATAAGGGGCTGCTCTTTCAAAACTGAGATGAGAAGGAACTACTTCACTCAGAGGGTGGTAGGTCCATGGAATATGCTGCCCCAAAAAGCTGTAGAAGCTACATCATTACATAAATTTAAAACAGAAATAGACAGTTTCCGAGAAGTAAAGGGAATTAAGGGTGACGGGGAGCGGGCAGGAATTTGGACATGAGTCTAGGTTCAGATCGGTCATGGCCCTGTGGGTAGCGTAGCGGGCCCAGGGGCCGTGTAGCCTGATCCTGCTCCAATTTCGTGTGTCCAATTCTGTTAGGTTCAGGAGATGGTTCTGTGATAGTAGATTGGCGGTTAGGATCAGATCTTATTGAATGGCGGAGCAGGCTCGAGGGGCCAATTGGCCTACTCCTGCTCCTATTTCTTATGTTCTTATGTTCTTATGTACTATGCATCTATTTATAAAGCCCAGGACCCTTCTCAACTTGTCCTGCTACCTTGAAAGATTTCTGCACCCCCTTTAAAATTGTACCTATTTTTTATATTGCCTCTCCTCATTCTTCCTTCCAACATATGAAGAGCTGTTAAGTCTTAACAGCTGTTCACATCTTTGAATGGAGATTTTCCATGAAAGAGTTCAAAAGTTTAAGACTGACATGCATCAGTTAAGCCTACTGTTGCCTGAACCAACTGGAAAGCTTTTAGTTACACTTGTGCACACCACTAATTAAGCCATAGATATTTCTGAAGCACGGTTGCCTCGGTTACTGGTCTACAGTAAGAACTCTAATTTATAATGTGGAGCTATCTGCACTGCCAATTATTTGATGCTGGCTTTCTGTGCATATAAATATCACTCCTGAATAATGTCCTGATCTACAGTCTGTGTTAAGAATGTAAATAAAACTTCAGAAACAATAACTCAATAAAGTAACAAATATTGAGTGCCTTATTTATACTTGCAATGTCATACTAAAAGGTAGCTATAAATGAAAGTAAACTCTGAACTTCCAGTACTGCTTTGAATAGTCAGCAAAGGCAACATCTTTATTGAATCATTGTCACCACATGTAAATAGGGGTATCAAATTTCTTTGCTTGCATTTTCTCCCAGTGATCCAACATTTCTTTTATTCCCTGAGTAGAAAGGTAATTTCCCTTTGTCCTATGCTTTTCCTTCTCTAGAACTGCCTCTGGACAGTGCACAAAACAACTAACGGGAGGAGGAGGCTCCATGAATATCCCCATCCTCAATGATGGTGGAGCCCAGCACGTGAGTGCAAAAGACAAAGCTGAAGCCAGAAGTGCCGAGTGGATAATCCATATCAGCCTCCTCCTGAGGTTCCCACCATCACAGAAGCCAGTCTTCAGCCAATTCAATTCACTCCAAATGATATCAAGAAACGGCTGAGTGCACTGGATACAGCAAAGGCTATGGGCCCCGACAACATCCCAGCTATCGTGCTGAAGACTTGTGCTCTGGAACTAGCCGCGCCTCTAGCCAAGCTGTTCCAGTACAGCTACAACACTGGCATCTATCCGACAATGTGGAAAACTGCCCAGGTATGTCCTGTCCACAAAAAGCAGGACAAATCCAATCCGGCCAATTACTACCCATCAGTCCACTCTCAATCACCAGCAAAAGTGATGGAAGGTGTTTTCGACAGTGTTATCAAGCAGCACTTACTCACCAATAACCTGCTCACTGATGCCCAGTTTGGGTTTCACCAAGACCACTCGGCTCCAGACCTCATTACAGCCTTGGTCCAAACATGGACAAAAGAGCTGAATTCCGAGGTGAGGTGAGAGTGACTGCCCTTGACATCAAGGCAGCATTTGACTGAGTGTGGCATCGAGGAGCCCCCAACATCAACATCCTGGAGGGGGTCAGCATTGACCAGCAACTTAACTGGACCAGCCACATAAATACTGTGGCAACAAGAGCAGGTCAGAGGCGAGGTATTCTGCGGCGAGTGTCTCGCCTCCTGACTCCCCAAAGCCTTTCCACTATCTACAAAGCATAAGTCAGGAGTGTGATGGAATACTCTCCACTTGCCTGGATGTGTGCAGCTCCAACAATACTGAAGAAACTTGACACCATCCAGGACAAAGCAGCCCGCTTGATTGGCACCCCATCCACCATCTTATACATTCACTCCCTCCACCACTGGCGTACCGTGGCTGCAGTGTGTACCATCTACAAGATGCACTGCAGCAACTTGCCAAGGCTTATTCGGCAGCACCTCCCAAACCTGCGACCTCTACCACTTAGAAGGACAAAGACAGCAGGTGCATGGGAACATCACCACCTCCAAGTTCCCCTCCAAGTCACACACCATCCTGACTTAGAAGTATATCGCCGATCTTCATCGTCGCTGGGTCAAAATCCTGGAACTCCCTACCTAACAGCACTGTGGGAGCACCTTCACCACACGGACTGCAGCGGTTCAAGAAGGCGGCTCACCACCATCTTCTCAAGGGCAATTAGGGATGGCCAATAAATGCTGGCCTTGCCAGCGACGCCCACATCCCAGGAACAAATAAAAAAAAATGATTCTATTGTTTTTGCCACGATTACTGCATAGAAACATAGAAACATAGAAGATAGGAGCAGGAGTAGGTCATTCGGCCCCTCGAGCCTGTTCCACCATTTAATGAGATCATGGCTGATCATCCAAATTCAGTACCCTGTCCCTGCTTTCTCCCCATATCCCTTGATCCCTTTAGCCTTAAGAAATATATCTAACTCCTTCTTGAATATATTTAATGAATTGGCCTCAACTGCCTTGTGTGGTAGAGAATTCCACAGGTTCACCACTCTCTCTGGGTGAAGAAATTCCTCCTCATCTCAGTCCTAAATGGCTTGCCCCTTATCCTTAGACTGTGACCTCTGGTTCTGGACTCCCCCGCCATCGGGAACATCCTTCCTGCATCTAGTCTGTCTAGTCCTGTTAGAATTTTATAAGTTTCAATGAGATCCCCTCTCATTCTTCTAAACTCTAGCGAATATAAGCCCAATCGACCCAATCTCTCCTCATACGTCATTCCTGCCTGGAAGTTTATTCCGTATGTTGATCAGTCTTTGTGTGAAGAAAAATTTCCTGGTACCAGGCCTAAAATTACCTCTTACTTGGTTTGAACACATGTCCCCTATTTCTACTTCCACACTTTAATTTAAAGTAATATTCCAAGTTAACTTTTTCTATACCTGTAATGCACAGATGTCAGCCTTGGCTCAGTGGTAGCACTCTTGCCTTTGAGTCGTGGCTTCAAATTCACTCCAGAAACATAAATTAGACTGACATTTCAATGCAGTACTGAGAAAGTGCTGCATTGTTGGAGGAGCTGTCTTTTGGATGAGACATTAAAACTAAGGCCGCATCTGTCCCCTCAGATGAATGTAAAAAGTCCATGGCACTATTTGAAGAAGAGCAGGGGATCCCTCCAGGTGTCCCACCCAATATTTAAACCTCAACCAACATCACTAAAAACAGATTATCTGGTAATTTATCTCATTGCTGTTTGTGGGATCTAGTATGAGAGATGCTCTTCCTGGGAAATGAGCACTTTTCTACTTTCCCGACTCACTGCTGGAATCAATCATTCTCAGGTTAGGCATTGAATGATTAACCACATCTTTTGTTTATTTCACTACAAAAAGAGGGTAATAATTCCTCT